>JBBBDQ010001098.1:547500-900000 GCA_037127315.1 Ascarosepion bandense
TTGCCGATTCACCTTCGGATATCAGTGTCAGCATTTCCGTCCTTTATTAGAATAATTCCCAGGTATTTAAATTTTTGTACCTGTTTGATTTTAGTTTCCACAGCCTGTAACTGGCATTCTGGGCTTCTCTGTTTTCTGATGACTATACATTCGGTATTCTTGTAGTTTATTTGTACTCCTTTCTTCCAACCTTCTTCAGTTACCTTCCTTAAGAGATTTTGTAGTTTCCTTTCCGTGGCTGTATCATCTGCGTATCTTATATTGTTCAGATTGTGGCTGCTGATGATAAATCCTGGCATAACTTGTAGGGTTTTCATAATAGTCTCGCTGTACAAGTTGAATAGTTCCGGTGATAAAGACATCCTTGTCTTACACCCTTTTCTATCTTTGAATATCTGCTGAATTCGTTTCCTGTCCGTATGCAGGTGGTTTGCTGCCAGTAAATATGTCGAGGTTGCTGAACATTTCCATCAATTCTTTGTGGCGTATTTTGTCGAATGCCTTTGCATGGTTTATAAAACATAGGTAGACGTCTTCTTTTTTTTTTCAAATGTACTCCTCTTTCTGATAGAATCCTAAGCATACATATTGCGTTTCTTGTTCCAGTGTCCTTGACGAAACGACACTGTTCTTGTTCTTTCTCTGACTTGGTTCTAATTTCGGCTCTATTCATCAGGATCAGCACAATGAGTTTGGTTTTTTGCCACACTTAACTGCTTATTCAGCGGAGTTCGCATTTGTTTGTACCTGTCTTCTTAGGCAGAGCAATGAAAATTGATTTGCTTAGGTCATCTGTTATTACACCACTGTTGTAGATTTCATTAATTATTTCTGTAATTTTCTCTATGCCGAAATCATCTAAGGCTGGGGTAAATGTTTGATTTGTTCCCTGAAGGCCTTTACCCCTTCAAATCTTTCTAAAACATCCTTATTTCCGTGCAAATGTATATGATGAACTCAAATCGATAATTGTTTATTGACGAAAGCTACCTTTTTTCATGTTAACGACCAGAAAAATATCGAACTTCTTGTCGCTGTTTGTCTCACCCCGTAACCACGCCTCAAAAATGTTATTCACTGCAGAATGACTTCACGCGTAGTCGAAAGGAAGCGACCACCTCCTTTGTGCAATTACTACGCGGATATTGAGTTCCGAAACAAAACAAATTGTGTAGTAATTGCTCAAAGGAAGTAAATAGGCCGAAATAAGTATCCTATGCCTCAAGACATTCAACGGTGAATCAGTTATGTGAACGGTGGTAAGGGGTGAGATATAGTCCGATTTTTTCTGGTCGATAACATGAAAAAAGGTAGGTTTCTTAAATAAACAATTATTGATTTGAGTTCAGCATATACATTTGCACGGAATTAAGGATGTTTTGAAAAGATTTGACGGGGTAAAGACCTTCGAGCAACAAATCAAAAATTTACCAAGGCTTGCAGCATGTCTATTACAATGCCATCTGGTCCAGCTGCTTTGTTTCTATTCAGTTTGGCCATTGCAGCTTGCACTTAGGATTATATTTCCGGTCCGTCAGCCTCTTTATTTATTGTTGGTTTTTCTTTCTTGTGGATGATATCTTTTATATATTCTTCTCATAGCTGGAGTATTTCCTTTTTCTCTAATATGATTCTTCCATCCTTGGATTTTATACTGTTGAGAGGCACTTTTTATCCTGATAGTTCTCTTTTTTTCTTTATGCATTTCTCCTTTATTAGTCTTGCCCAATCTCTCTACTTCTGTACATTTATTAATAAATCATTCCTCATTAGCCTGTCTTTGTCCTTATTTTCTTATGTAGTTCCTTGTATTCCGTTCCATGTCTGGGCATGGTTTTCTGTCTCCTTTGCAACATGTCAAGAATCTCTTCAGTCATCAACACGTTTTTTCTTCTGTGCCTGATTTCCTTTGGGACAATGTTGTTTGCTGATGTCACTAGTGCTTCCTTTAGTGTGTCCCATTTCGTGTTTCTGTTTCCCATTTGTTCTTTGTATTTGTTTCTTACACTGTCAGCGTGTTTTTTTCTGCAGGTTGAGGTCATTCACAAGTCTGTTGCATTGCAGTCTGGGTGCTGCGATAGGTTTCTTCAGTCTCCGAAGTTTCATCCTTAGTTTACATATAACCGGAAGGTGGTCGCTTCCTTTCGATGCCGACGAACTGTTTTTTTTTTTGTTGTTTTTTTTTCTGCAGGTTGAAGTCATTCACAAGTCTGTTGTATTACAGCCTGGGTGCTGCAGTAGGCGTCTTCAGTCTCCGAAGTTTCACCTTTAGTTTACAGATGACTGGGAGGTGGTGGCTTCCACAGTCTGCACTTTGATAAATATGAAATTAAAAACTGTATTCCTGAGTCTCCTGTTTATGGTTATGTAATCGATTTGGTTTTGCGTGTCCCCTCCTGGGCTTCTCCATGTCAATAGGTCTCTTGGGTGTTCTTGAAACCAGATCTTTGTTATTACCTGGTCATTTGTTGTACACCATTACAACCATTTCTCTCTTCGATCGTTGCAGATTCCTTATCCAAAGTTGCCAATAGTCCTCACTTCCCTCTCTCTCTTGCCTACCTTGGCATTCAAGTCTTCCATGATGATTTCTAATTCATGTGGTTTTACATTATACTTTGACATTGTCCAGCGTATAGTAGAAGGAATATATTTCTCCCTCTGTGCTTTGCGTTGTCGGTGCATAGACTAACCTATTAGATATGTCGAAGGCTTTCCCTTTCAGTTTGATAAAGACTCTTTCGGATAACTGGCAGTATCCCAGAATGCATTTCTTCCTTTCTTCGTCCTTTTTCACTTTTCTTTTTTTTTTTTCTTTTTCATTTTTTTTTTCAATTGGAGTAGATAGACTAAACTATCGCCCGGTTCACACTCCAACTACGTCTATTGTACAGGTGTAGAGGCTCATCCCCTGTTCCCTATTCAGGATGTGGTTTCCGGCTTTCTCTTTTCCAGTCTTTTCACTTTTCTTTTTTTTTCTTTTTTTTTCTTTTTGTCCAGTTGGAGTAGATAGAATAAATTATCGCCCGGTTCACACTCCACCCACGTCTGTTGTCTCATCCCTTGTTCCCTGTTTAGGATGTTGTTCCGGCTTTCTCTTTTTCAATCTTTTTTTCTTCTTTTTTATTTTTTTTTCAATTGGAGTAGATAGACTAAACTATCGCCCGGTTCACACTCCAACCACGTCTATTGTACAGGTGCAGAGGCTCATCCCTTGTTCCCTGTTCAGGATGTGGTTTCCGGCTTTCTCTTTTCCAATCTTTTCACGTTGTTGTTTTTTTTTTTCAATTGGAGTAGATAGATCTATCTATCGCCCGGTTCACACTCCACCGACGTCTATTGAACAGGTTAAGAGGCTCATCTCTTGTTCCTTGTTTAGGATGGGATTTCCGGCTTTCTATTTTGCAATCTTTTCACTATTACGTAGCCCCCTGCACATCAGTAGCGTTACCGCCTTGCTCGGGGTGATACGATTAAAAAAAAAAACTGCCTCACTATTCGTTATTTTTATCTCCTGGCTGGATATATTATCATGTGGTTGTCGCTGCTGAAGTCTCCATGTTTAGGCGATCTAGTTTCGCATATTCACAGAATATTGATGTTCAATTTCTTCAACTCCTCAAAATTTTGAGAGTTGGTCTCAGTTGTTCCGCGTTCTGACGTTGCATGATGGAGTTAACCTATTTGTAATGGAATTGAACAATTTTTTTATGAAGTCAAATCAATTTAAATAGAATTAAATCATAATTGTTTTCGTTACTGTCGACTGTCGACTAAAATAAGACATCATAAAATAAACACACGAGATCCAGTCACTAATGAACGAATCCATGTTTACGAGTTCTGTCAACAGTATGAAAATGTTATTAAATCAGATCTATTACTGAACATCATTACAAATCAGGGTATATCTAATCATTGTATAGATAAATGAATATCTTTTAAATGATATTGAAATTTTAATTGATACAAAGTTCGAATTAGAATTCTAAGTTTCAATATTCCATTTGTAAACATGTGTGTAACTTTAAATAAGAAATGAAATTAAATGTAATTCAGTGTTGCTGTAAAGAACATCGAATGAAAAATTGTCCAGATTGGTATCTTATAATGAAAACCAGATTTAATTCAAATAAAATAAATATGTACTTCATAAAAACAAAAGAAAGTTTTGCGTTGATTGACTAAAGTGGCTAAATTAACATGAAAGAGTTTAGGGATTATGTGACAGTTTCAATTCAATCGAAAACAGAAAATGTGTGACAAATTATCAGCATTGTTAATTATTCACAGTGGTCTTTCTGGTTTATAACATCTATCTAAACTTATTTATAAATGGAACTTTGTCTGCCTCTGTGTGTGTGTGTGTGTGTGTGTGTGTGTGTCCGTTACCTACAGACTTCGAAACGGCTGAATCGATTTTCTTGAAAATTTACACAGTTGTACTATAAGTGTCTGCGAGTCTTCTTAGCTAGGTTTTGTGTCAAGGTATCCCTGATAAATATCGAAAATCAGGTTATATAAGGAGTGGTCCGATTTTAATCAAATTTCATACACTCATAGACAAAGACATAAGAAACGACATTCAGAAGTTTCAAGGTTGCAGTTTTTACAATAGTGCAGAAAATCGATAATATATGTATATATAAAAGGCAAGATGTTTGTGTGTGTTTGTTTATCTGCCTGTATGTCTGTATTTCTTTAGCCCTTTTATTTTAGTTTTTGCTTTGGGTTTGGCTCTAAGTAGGTATAATTGTAGTTCTTAAGTCTCAGCCATGATACCATATACTCAGAGGACTTATTTAGCCTTCAAAATTCAGTTTACGTCGAAAAATACTTATTTCATATCGATAGCAGGAAATCAAAATTTAATTTACATCCATTCATTTTTCTTTCAGTCTACGGTTTCGCTTTAACTGGAAACAACTATTGCTTTTTAGTCTTTTGTGCCAACGTCCAAAGCGTCTGAGCTCCAGGACCATGGATTAGTTTTAAAGACTTCATTACACCCGAGCAACGCCGGGCTATACTGCTAGCTTATATTAATTGCAAGATGTCGTCAACCCGGTTAAGAAGTCTAGCAAGAAATAATACAACAACCAAAATAGGAAATAACAATATATATATATTAAGCATAGCAAAATGCAAATACTTGGAACTCTGTTAGGAGAACGATAAATACGGATTGCCGAGTTCGAATTCCAGTTGAATCCATTGTATTCACTTACGCGCAAATACCCTTGGAAAAGGTATTAATCCGTCTCTTCCTTCCATTTATGGGTTAAATAGCAGGACAGATTGGGTTCTATAGCCTTGGTCGGCAACCAGTCTACCGCAGAAAGCAATGGCAACCTACTGCGTGATAATCTTCTACCTAGTCAGTCCTGTTTCTTTCGAGACATGATCGCCCAAGCGTGTATCACGTATGGCACTTAACTAACTGACTATAATTCAATCCTCGAACTGGGACTGGCAATAGTCGTACGGTAAGAGTGTTGGCTATCTCACTCTATCTCCGCCCTTCTGCCTCCACCTCTTGTGAGGGGAAGTATATGTAATTGTAGGAAGTGTTCAATTCGTTGAATGGCTGATGCCACCATGACACAAGATTTCTTGTATAGATTTTAACGACTTTGTTTTAGTAAATTATTTTGCTTAGTTTTCTGTTTTCTATGGTATTTTTCTTTATGGTTTGTTTGTTTAATGTTTAACGACCTATCAATCTTTATGAGATTATTTAAGCTCAAACAAATGTTTTTTTTTAATAAAGTTGAATTGCTTACAATTTTTTCTTTTTTTTTTTTTACAGTGCAAGATTCATTGGGATTTGTTTTTTTAAGGGCAGAGTCCCCAAGTCCTACCCTTGTTATTTAAACCATAACTGGAGAGAAGGGATGGATTAATACCTTTCCCAAGGGTACCAGTGCTTAAGTGAATGCAGGGTATTCAACTAGAATTCGAACTCGGTTCACCGATTTCTCTTTCCGAGCCGATATCCACTGCACCACAACGCACATCCATCACTATACGCTTACAGCGTATAGTGACGGTATTCCCAAGCGGTCACCCATCTAAGTACTGACCAGGCTCAACGTTGCTTAACTTCGGTGATCGAGCGAGAACCGGTTTTCCTTTACTGATTATTCTTCACTTCCTATCTCATCAAAGATGCAAGAATTAGATTCTTAATATTGCGATAGAAGACAAATGAAATTAGAATGAAAAATATCCTCATCGAAAAGTTAACTGACCGATCTGATTTATGTCTTGATAATTTTTCCGTACCAAATTTCTAGTGATTGATCGAAACACGCTCTTGCAATAAAATGATGCTTGCTTAATCCTCACTGGAAAGATAAAATCAATCATTCCTCCTGGTGAGATATTCTTCCCACAGAGAAGATAAGTGATATAACCCCACTGAATAAGGATCAAATTACATCTGGCGATTTTCAAACGGGTTTTATATCATTTCGATTTATTAATTCGTTTGTCAGATTCGTAATATTTATAAACAAATTGCAAAGTCAGCAAGCATTTCGGGGAAATTGAACGGCCAACAATTGCAATATGCTGTTGGTGTTACAGTGGAGGCTGCTATTGATGTAAAATAAAATCGATTACACGAAACGTGCCACAAAGTTCAATAACCTTCAGTTTGGTCGATACATGATGAACAAATTTAAGATAACACAATCGACAAACCAATTTCTATTGGTTTAAAATAAATTTATCCGATATTAATCAAATCCTTCACTTCATATCGTGTAAATATCTAAATGGATTCAATAAATCCATTTTGTCAGTCTCTCTTCCAATATATCCCGTACACACACTAGCGATCTACCACACCATATATATATATACTACCGGCCATAATTATTAGGCCACCCCTGTTTTAAAAAAAATTATGTATTTCATACTATTTTTAATATTTATTGGCAAGTGTATAATTCAAAATGAAAATAGAATGGTTCTTTTGTTAAAAATTTTACAAAACAGCCAGGAAGCCTTTGCTTTGGCGAGCCAATAAGAAGAGACTAGCATGGGGAAGAGAGCACAAAAACTAGAAACCAGAACAATTCATTTGATGCACATGTTATTGTGCAATATTAACAAAAGAACCATTCTGGTTTCATTTAGTGTTATCCACTTGGCAATGAATACTAAAAATAGTATGAAATACATCATTTATTTTAAAAAACTGGAGTGGCCTAATAATTATGACCGATAATATATAATATAAAAGACAACGAATGTCTATTATGTTTGATCATGAGCCGTTCTAAACATCGTACTTTGGCTTTAATTTCAGGTGAAAATAAAGACAAAAATTCACCAACATTTGGATAATTTTTAATAAAATTACTGATTAAATCTGGTCATAACACATTTCATTGCATTTAAATATATGGTTATGTGAACATTAAGAGCTCTCACGCGGTGTGATGTCATAGAACCGCATTACAAATTGCGTTTGCTATTTGGTAACTGTTATCGTTGCTTAGCAAAGTTGTATGTCAACACAAGATGAAATCATCTTTAATGGTGGATGCTTTTATGTTAACTTTTCTGTAACTTCTCAGAAGATGGGTCATGTGAGCCGAAAACTTAGAACCAGCTTAATAAAAATGGTTTAAAACGACTCATGATTAAACATAATAGACATTCATTGTCGCTTATATTTAACAATATAAGTTTAGAAAATTATCTGCTGCCTCGATACACTAAATTTATATCTATCTATCTATCTATCTATCTATCTATCTATCTATCTCTCACTATATATATATATATATATATATATATATACTATAGTAATCCGCAGACAGATCTGTTTCGCTGTATCATAGCTCATCAGTACGGTTAGACTCCGATTGCTTTTTAATCCAGGATTGAAACCCGAGCGCATTGGCGTCAGTCGGCGATTCTACCTCTGGGCTATGGGCGTTCGGTAAAAGAAGGCAGACTTATTAGCGCGTATATTATCATTATATATGCCCAATAGCCAGAGTGATCTATTGAATAAGCGATGCGTATATGCCAGAGTAGCTACTGGGTTTCAAAGTCTGTCATTCTTCCAGGGTGCTCAATCAGGGTGTGAGAGCGTAAATACTATAGTCATCCGCAGACAGTCCTGTTTCGCTGTATCACACCTCATCAGTACGGTTAGACTCCGATTGTATATATATGGTGTTGTAGATCGTTAGGTCGTTACTGCTGCAGTATTATTCCCAATAGATTTATCGTACAAAAGGGAAGTATATTTCAAAGTTAAATAAACCGGAATCGTGTTAATCGTGTTAAAGTTGAGTGCAGCATAAATATTACCGATTCTACCTTCTCAATGTAGAGTTTGCGTGTTGTATGTTAGCGATGAATGATACCTTGTCTCATGTTAACAGATTGTCTTTCTCCCAAGAACATGTCCAAGGTGAATGTAGTGGTCTTCCATTATTTCAAAGAAGCATCCTGTCAGCATTGTGGAACTGATTGGATTAAAACGTTCGTTATATTCTTCCCACAAAAGATTCTAAGGTTCGAATTATGTTTCTTCTTACTACCAAGTTTTTACTTAACATAAGTCCGAGAGCCCTTTTTTATTTTGTAACGTTCTCATTACTTTGATTTTCGGCTGAGTTTGAATTTAAGTAAAAACTTTAAATTTATGTGGATAAAGGTTGTGGTTAGTCAAGTGTACAAAAAATAAAATAGTTAACACTTCTTCTATGTGTCCTGTCCCTTCAGGGCGTAGACGATCATGGCTTTCCACGTTTCCCTATCCCTGGTGGCTCTGAGCACACCTTCTCCTGTTACACCATGCAATCCTCGTTCTGACATCCACCTGGTTAGGTCCTTCAAATATGTTATCCGTTGCTTTCCCCTGTCTCTTCTTTCCCTCTATCTGGCCTGTTAGTATCAGGTTTTCCAGGCCCTCCTTTCTCATTGCGTGTCCCAAGAACTTCAGCTGTCTCTTCCTGATACTCAGTATTAATTTCCTTTTCGTCTCCATCATTGCTCACATGCTCGATCCATGATACCCGCAGCATCCTTCTGTAGAACCCTATTTCAATTGCTTCAAGTTTTTCCTTCATCTTTGATGATATTGTCCAGCATTCACTACCATATTAAAGGACGCACATCACGTAGCAATCCAGTACTCTCTTCCTAGTTTCTAACGAAATTGTCCTGTTTCTTATTTCCTTTACTCAACTTCGGGAATGCTTTCTTCACCATGCCAATTCGACTTCGGATCTCTGTGTCGCACTTTCCGTCTTCTGCTATAACGCTTTCCCAGGTATTTAAATTTTTGTACCTGCTTGATTCTGGTATCCCCGACCTGTATTTGGCATTTTGTGCTGCCCTTTTTATTTATGACCATGCATTCAGTTTTCGTGCAGTTCATTTCTAGTCCTTTCTTGCTACTTCCTTCTGCTACCTTCTGTAAGAGGTCTTGTAGTTTCCTTTCTGTGTCTGCTATCAGCCCTGTATCATCTGCGTACCTTAGGTTGTTTAAATTGTTGCCTCCGACTACGGATCCAGGCATAACTTCTAGGGTCCTCAAAATATTCTTTCTGTACAGGTTGAACAGATCCGGTGAAAAGAGACCTTCTTGTCTTTAAGGCTTAATATACTTAAATGTTACATAACCATTTATCTTTTGAGTCGAATACTCGCATACATCCTAGATTGTGAATAAATTATGATTCAAATAAATCTTGGCTCTGCTACAAATCAAGCCTTAATCTATGGGTAATCATTGTTTTGGTGACAAAGCGACTCTGACCACTAATCCACCTCTTTACTGCTTCAAGGCTTTTCTTCAATTGGGGTAAAATTTTCCACAGCTCACAATAACAAAATAACAATGCTAAAATTTTCAGTCATAGTACTTTTATTGAACAATGCTTCAGCACAATACATCGGAATATCCTAAAGACACCGAATAACATACCGAAGTAAATTTAGTACGGAATACAATAATGACGGGGGCATTACCACGAATAATAACGTCAGTTCACCTCAGAACAATAAACGATATAAGTGTCTATGTTTATTAACGATTGTTGATTAGAAAATGTTTTTCAATTTTTTATCACTCTTTTTCTTTAATAGTTTTTCAATACGTACCTTTTTGCAATTTTTTAATCTTTTTCTTTAATGTTTGGTCCTTTTTCATTAAATTCCCGTCAATATTTAAGTCAGGCATAAACCAATTCGTGGGTTTTCTGCTCTCGTAGATGTCGAATATTCTTTTTTCATTTCTTTTTTTATTATCTTTTTAAAGAAATATGTTTTAAAAAGATTTCTTCTAGTCATTCATTTAATCGCTTTTGACATCTGAATTCACGAGATTAAAAAGAAATTTGGTTTAACGGGATCTGTGCGTTTTTTGTTTTAACTTAAGAGAGCGTTCATCTTATATTCAAGAATTATGGTGATGGAATTATAAATTGTTTTGGAATGTCTTTACAAAAACAACTGGCAATGCAGTTTTACAAAGAAAAGAAATATAAGCAATGAAAAACAGAATTAAATGTAAGAAATTCAGTGCAGAATAAACAGAAACAGTTTACAAAATTGACTGAAGAACGAAGACCTTAGAGAATAAGATAATGAAAAAAGGAAAACGATTTAACACGTAGTTTCTACTGAAGAAAAACAAGAAAATTGAAGACGTTAACTGAATAAAATAAGAGAGAAAAAATATATATACACTACCGGCCATAATTATTAAGCGACCCCAGTGTTTTAAAAATAATGATTTCATACTATTTTTTAGTATTTATTGCCAATTGACTAATTGTAAATGAAAATAGAATGGTTCTTTTTTTAATACTGCCCAATAACATGTGCACCAAATGAATTTATAAATATTTAATATTTACCTATATTGCAGTTTCATCAATGAAAGAATGAAGAAAACTTAGGGTGATTCGGACGAGTTCATCTTTACTTCCTTGCCTTGAAAAATTTTGCAAAGTAACAATAACAAAAGAATCATTCTGTTTTCATTTAGAATTATCCACTTAAAAATAATATGAAATGCATCATTTCTATTAAAAAACTGCGGTGGCGTAATAATTATGGCCGGTAGTATATATATATATATATATATATATATATATGTGTGTGTGTGTGTGTGTGTGTGTGTGTGTGTGTGTGTGTGTGTTGCAAATCTACAGGGTGCGATGGATAAATTGTCGCTATTTGTTTTTAGAAATCGTATGAAATACATCATTTCTTTTAAAAAACTGGGGTAGCCTAATAATTATAGCCGGTAGTGTAGTGTATATATAAACTGATGAAGCAAGAATTAATAAATGTGAAAAGTGAAGGAATGTGGAGGAATAAAACTAGAGAAAAATTAAACCATAAGGAAATAAGATTAAAGGAGTAACAAGGAGTAACAAGGAAATCGTAAGAGCAATTTGAATTATAAAAATCATTAACAAATGAGAAAAACACAATAAAGAAAAAAACTAAAGAAACAATATTGGAAGAGAAATTAAAAAAACAAAAAAAATGTAATGTTTCGCATAACAATGAGAGTAACAGTATTCATAACACAGCTCTGCGTGTCCTATGTCCTACTTCTCCAAGTTCTCTTTACATATACTGGTCTCTTTATTTGCATACGATACTACCCCTCCCTGACTCGGAAAGGTCATACACCCTCATCGTTTTCTTACTACACCAAATTATTTTTTTTTTTGTACTATCCTTCCTCTTGTTTCTCATGTTTTCTCTTGAATGGTGATCTGGGCCTCTCTTCATTTTCCTCCTCCACTCCGTTCATTTCCTCATCCTCACCTTCTTCCATTTCCTGCTCTGTGCCACTTTTATAACTTTCTGCCTCTTGACCTTCCATTTCACAAATCCTCCAGCTAATCTCTGCTTCTGAATTGATCTGCATGTGCCGTTAAATGTTGACCTTGTTCCTGATCTTCCATATTTAAATCCTCCAGCTCGTTTCTCTTTCTGCTTCTGAATTTGTCTGCATATGCCAGCATATTTTGTCCTTTATTTTTTAATATAGCCACGTTGTTACCTTTTTACATCAGGAAATTTGCTTCTTCTGGATTAGTCTCTTTATTCTGTCTATATCACACCTTTTCTCTCGTTGCAAAAAGCATATTTATGAAGGATATGATTGCTCTTTCTATGAATGCAGACGGGCTCAGTTTTCTTTCTGCATGTGGAATAGATCTGCAGCAGAGAAGGATTTTTGGTAAATACGCTTCTTTGTTTTCTATAAGTGGCGAGAATGCTTTTAATCCCATTTTCAAAGTTTTTACCATTTTTGCAAGCATGTACGTTTACCATTCATAGAAAGATATGCGTTGTGGTGCAGTGGGTATCGACTCGAAACTACAACTCAGTTCAAATTTCAGTTGAATTCCTTGCATTCGCTTACGCACAAATACCCTTGGGAAATGTATTAATCCGTCTCTTCCCTCCAGTTAACAGTTAAATAATAGAAAAGATTGGGTTCTATAGCCTTGGCTTGCAACCAGTCTACTGCAGAAAGTAACGGCATCCTACTCCGGGATAATCTTCTGTCCAGTCAGCCATGTCTCTTTCGAGATATGATAGTCCAAAGCGTGTATCACTTATGGTACTTACCTGATTGACTGACCATTCTTTCAGCAATGTCATTAAGCTAGGGGTAACATGGTGGTGTATTGTACGGGATGCATCTAACTTGTTTTAAACACACATAAATAATCGTTGATAAATTCGGGTGCATTGTCGGAGACTAGTGCCATGGGTACCCCATCCTTTGAGAATACGCTTCTTAGTATTTGTTTTATTGTGTATTTTTTGTCTTTTACTCTGACATTTTCTGGCCATCCTGAATATGAGTTCACTATTACAGAGGTAGTTTTCTTATTTCTGATATGTGTGTGATCCATATAGACCCTAACCCACGGCTCTGCTTCCTTGGGCCATGAGTGAATTTTTGCTTGATTGATTTTTTTCCGGACATTTTTGGGATCTCTTCATCTACGTCTTTTGAACGGCCTTCCCACCACGTTTGTAATATCAGTCTTATTTGCGGCGCTTCAATTTACGCCATCATGTACTCTTTTTAGTATGTCCCTTCTCAGTATTTGTTGAGCTACTATTACATCCCCATTACCTATAATACCGTTTTCTGTAGTTAGTTAGTGCTTTGTTTCCTTAAAGGGTCGCTCTTCTATAAAAAAAAATTACTCCATATATTATTTTTATTCTCTCTACTATTCTGTTTAATACTAGATCTTGCTTTTTTCTATTTTGAGTTTTAAAAAAACTTTTTGTGTTTAAAAGAACGTCTGTTTCTAACCAGTGTATAATTTTTTCTTCTTGTATTTCTTTTGTTTCATTTTTCAACTGATATCCTGATAAAGAATAGTGTTCTCTTTTACGTACACTATGTCAATGATTTTTATTGTCCATCTTAAAATCTTTGACGATGTGATTTTTGGCAATTCTTTTCTCGGGTTAATATGAATTCTAATGGTTTGTGGTCTGATTTTAATAAGAATCTTTTTTCCTAAAAAAAAAGTCTCGTGCGCTCTACATTCTCAATACTATTACTAGCGATTCTTTTTCAATATTCCAGTAGTTAGTTTCAGCTGATGTTAACCTTCTTGTTGTGTACATGATTTGGATATTCTTCTTGCAGCAATCCCTTTCTCACCCGGGGTTAACGTTATATTTTTTTGTGGATCAAAAACTTTTATTATCGGTTTGCTTCTCAGAACATTCTCTAGTGTTTCAAAAGTGATGGTTTGCTTCTGTGTGCACTCAAATTCATTGTTTTTTGTTGTTTGTTTTTTGCGTAATTTTACAAATGATTCTATTATGTCGCTGTATATTGATATATAAAAATTTATCCGCCCCACAAAGGATTGTAATTCTTTTTTTATTTGTTGGAGCAACTGTTTCTGTTATTTTCTTTGTTAATCTCTCATCAAATGATATGCCTTCTTTTGATATTTGATATCTGAAATATATCGTCTTACAATCCAAATTAAATTTGAATTTGTTTCTGGTCAAGCCTGCTTTCTTTAATCTCATCAAAATTTGCTCTGTTATATATTTTAACTCTTGTCTACGTCTCGTCCCTACACTTATATCGCCCTGGTATATTATCATATTTTTTTTATTTTCTCACAAAAAGACGCATTCAATTGCTTTTTTAAAATTATGCCTGGAGGTTTTTATTCAAAACGGTAAATGTATCGATCTTAACAATTCTAATAAGTGTTTATCAATGTTATTTCCTTGAATTTATCGCCTATTTATATTTGACTGTATGCTTGTTTTTAATCGTGTCTCCCCAAGCAAAGCATTTTACTGCCACTTGTGCAGAGGGTTACATAGGAGGATTATTATGAAGAGTGAGAGGTTGAAGAGGGTGTCAGGAAGAGAGTAGGAGAAAGAAGAGATTACTGACGAGAGTGAGTTGGACGAGGAGGAATGTTATGAGAAGTTGCAGGGGATGTCAGAATAAGAGTAGGAGAGGGAAAAGAGTACTAATGAGAGTGGGGAGTAGTCTCCCTGTTAAACTAGTTTTGAAATAAGAAGGGAAAAAATGATCTGTTTCTTCGCCATATTCATTGCATGCTGACTTGAGATCAATTTTTTTGCAAAGTTCCCTTTTGTTTACTAACTCGTGGCTTGCAATTTTGATATTTGGTAACGGAAACAAGACTGAACATATATGGTGATTTACTTCTATCTTTTAATCTCCACATATCCTGAAATCTCTATCAACTTTCTTAATCGCTACTATCGGTGACGCCCAATTACTACCACCTTGAGTTGCTCATCTAGTATGCTCCGTTGTATCATTTTGTTTAATTTGGCTACAACCAAGGATATGAACTGGAACTGTTCTTGACTCTGGGTGAATGTTCTCCTTAGTTGAATTCTTGCTTTATAGATTTTCAACACTCCTACTGCATTTCCTTCTGCGTTCCATGGATTTGATTTGTCTCTCTGTGCCTACTTTTAATACATCAGTTCCTAAAAATAAGTGATCATTTTCATTCTGCAACTGTAATTGTAATTATTTCAGAAGGAAGGATGAATCGAACAGAATAGACATTGTATAAAAAATTAAAAAATGATTTTAAAGAAAAAGGGGAAAAGATATTTATTAAGCTTAAATAATGTCAACATAAAGTTTAATGATGGAAAATATGCTGTTTACAGGCAGAAATCTCTATAAAAATAAGCAATCTCTATCGTGCCTTTGAACACCAAAACTTTTACCAATTGTAAATATGCAATTGCTGTAAATATTACATAAAGAGAAGAGACAAAAAAGGGAGAAGGTCAAGCCAAAGAAAAAGAAAAGAAAACGGAGAAGGCTTTTCAGAAAGAAAAATAGTGTATAAAACAAAATAGAGGCCATCAAAAAAATGGAAGACAATGAACAAATAACAAAGATCAAAACGAGACAAGAAATACGTCAAGTAAATGAAAATGATGAAAAATATAAACAAACAGAGAAAGCAAAATAAATCAATGTTAAAACGAAAATCTAATATGAAATAAAACAAAGGGTAAAAAAGAGAAAGATAAAAATTCGGCTTGAAGCGGCTTATCTTGTCATTGTTTCTGTGTTTGGTTCATTGTATTTGCTTTCTTTTTTAAGGTTTTTTTTCGCTGTAGTTAGTGTATTATTAGTGTTCATTTTCACTTCTTCACTTGAAATTCAAATTTGAATTTGTTGGTTTCCTTTATTATTAAATATAGTTGCTTATTTTTTCCATGTTCTTTGACACAGCTCATCATCCGGTCTTCTATAGTTTTCAGATATTGTTTAAGATCGATAGTTGTGGTTCTGTAAGACAGTTCTAGCTGAACTAATCCTCTACCTCCTTTGTATCTGGACATATACAGACGATCGATATTAGCCTTAGAATGATGCTTTCAGTAGCAAGTGAGAAGCTTTCTCATTTTGATATCCATTTGCTCATTTCAACTGTTGTCAAGTTAAGAATGTTGAAACTTTATTGCACTACAGGAATAGCCCAAATTTTTATGGCTGGTATTCTGCTTTGTGAACTTTTTACTTTCTCCTTTATTTGTGTATGTTGTATTCTATATCCTTCAAGGTCTCATGGGTATTTATAGGTTCTGTTTTGACGATTGCATGGCTCAAATTCAAATTGTAATGTGAGAATTTCCTGGCTTCGGCTACCTGAACTTTTGATATGGACAGGAAAGCAATAAGAGACAGTAAATCTCCAATTCTCAGCGATGAAGGGCCAACGACTCAGTCAAAATGGATAACTGATATTATTTTTATTTCGAGCTGGTAAGACTTATACAAAGAGGGAAAATTGAATTCCCATAGCTATATTTACCACCCCTGTTTTGTGCATTTTCAATAAATTCGTGGTGGAAGACGAAATCAGTGAATTTGTCCCGTGATTTTGCTGCTAGAGCCGATTGGGCAAACCATCTTTTCCTAGAGAACTTACTACTAAGAGTGGTATTTTGATACTATAATACGAGAAAGCTAATTTGTGCGTCACCTAGTCTTGATCTTGTTTATAGTGTGTACATAAATTGGCCATAAATGTATATAAATCTACATCCCTGAAATTATCATGTTGTACTGATTATATTCCGTTTGCTGACTAGCGGGAACCGGGGAATCAGGGATTATGTTTCAACAATATACCGTACCTTCGCAAGTCTGAACTGACCTAGCCCGTCAATAACAGGCAGTTCTACTTTGGCCGGTCCGAGTACAAACAACCAAAGCGTGGGCGGATAGGTCGAGATTCAGGAAGGGTTGCCTCGGATACGCCCAGGGATCGTGATATAATCATACCTTTCCAAATGGTATTTGGGCATAAAGAAATATAATGGACCCAATGGGAACCGGTATTTCAATGTGATATGGCCGTACACCTACTAAATTTAGTTTTATATGGAGCATACATTAACATTAATGTTGTCTTCATAAATTTGTTTTGTTTTTTTTTCAATGACACTGTTTTCAGTATTTTTTCAAATGAACTTTACATACGTTGTGTTCAATTATAATGTTTAATTAAAATGTAATGTTTCTTGGTGTTTCAATAATGCGAAACTTGTTAATTATTGTTAATCGTTGAAACATATTATATAAAATATTCTTCACTAACAGTGGAAATGTTTTCGGTGAATTCTTTCATTAGACTTTTTAATTAGGAAAATTTAAATGTGTCTAATAATGTGAAACTCAGTTTTAATCAATTTTGTCTCGATGGATGTGCATTTTCTGCTAGAGAGAAAAATCATTATTTCTCAACTTATACAAATGAGCACACTTAGATAGGTCGATTTAAATGAAAGCATTACGTACGAGGATCTATATTGCCATAAATTATTGTGCCTATTTCCCAGTTCATTCGGATTTTAAAATCAGAAATTAAATCTTGTTTAAGTTCTAATCGTTTGTTCCAGACAAGGAAATATTTACTGTGTTGCCTACAGAATAGAAATGAGAATATTTGAGAGAAGCTTATATTGGGTCGCTGAAAAAAAACACTAAAAAGAGATACCAAAAGAGGAAGAGAGAAAGAAATTAAGAATTAGCATTTAATTAATATTCAAATAAATGATAAAAGCAGGTGCTAATTATAAAAGATGAGTACTAATTTTATTTTAAATTGAACAAAAGTTTCAGAGAAAATGGATTCCAATGTTCACGCTCATTATACCAGCAATAGAGTCTAAAATAATTCTTTACTGACTTGATTTTCAACTATTTATCTTTATCAGCGGACTTTATGTTGATCATTAAAAGGATATATATTTTTATGTTTCGTAAAATAGAATTTTCGAACTATGTATTCCTAATATTTATTAGACATAATTTCATTCAGTAATCGACAAAAAGTACATTGTGGTACGCTAAGATGTCCTCGGAACGAGAAATTGGAGAGTCTGGTTTGAATTCCATTAAAATCTGTTTCATTCACATACGCGCAAATACTTTTGGGAAAGGTATGAATCCGTCGCTTCTACCTCCAGCTAAATGTTAAGTAGCAGGACAGATTGGGTTCTATAGTTTTGTTAGGCAACCAGTCTACCGCAGAAAGTAATGGAAACCTATGACGGGAAAACCTTCTGCCCAGTTAGCCATGTTTCTTTTACGACATAATGGCTCAAGCATGAATTACGTATGGTACTTAACTGACTGACTGACTGACTGACTAGACAAAGACATTGCGTAGGAATGTTGTATAAATGTGAAGTTTCATGTACTTTAACCAGAAACACGACTACATATATTTAATAGGCTTCCTCCAATCTATAGATAAACGAGAAAAATCTCGTGGTAGTCTTGTGTTTTAACAAGGTCTCACCCACTTACAGTTAGATTAACCAAATGCAGTCGTCGATTCTACTTCATCAGCTTCTTTTCCCAAACCTCCCGTCTGCGGAACACTCTTCCGTATTCTTGCTTTTCTGAAAGCTACAATCTCCAGGTATTTAAATGCAAGATCAATACCCAATACTCTTACCAACTTAACTTCATTTCTTTTTGCATCACACTGAGTATCTTGTTTTATCTTCTTTCTCTTTCTCTCTGCCTTAGCGACTGTCTTCATACCTATGTTTCCGTCCTTCTCTGACACACATTGTAGCTGGGCCGTCTTTCTCTTCGCTCTCCTCTTGCCTGAACTTTTGCTCTTATGTAAACCCCTGCGTGTCAATGGCGGTACCACCTTGCTTGAGGTGAAACGATTAAAAAACAGGAACGTGCGGAATATACGCCCATCTTGAACATACGCATTTAAAATATTTTTTACAGCTTGTTTCAAACTCTGTTCACTGGAACCGGGGAAAAAGAGCAACTGGTCCGGCTACTATATCGTCTTATGATGAATTCTATCTTATATAATTTCCTCTATTATTTATCACTGCAGAACGGTTATTATGTTTGACCTGATCACGTTTATTAAATCCACTGCCAAACTTTTGCTTTCGATGGTTTACTTTTCAACGCTTACAAAGAAACGTCGTTGGTGAATTCCAAGTGGAACAAAAGTTAGTCTGCTCGCTCTAAATATTTGCTCCTGGCACATTGATTAAGCGTCCGGGACAATTTGGCACACGTGGCGTTATAGATTAAAAATCGAAGGAATATTGACAGACAAGCAAGATGTCTGTTTATTTAAAAGGGAAGGCAAAGACAAAGAGAAATCTGGAAAGATTTCCTTAATGGTGGAGAAGATAGGCGTCATCAAATTCAAGGCGACAGGAAGAGACTCCATAAACAGAACGAAATTGCTTTTGTTTGCGTTTCATTTTTAAACACAACTTGACGTAATGTTTACGAGAGAATTGGCAGAATTTCACTCTGGTTTTCTGAGTGTTGTCAAAGACGGCGGCGAAAATACATTCTCATCTTTGGCTTCTTTGAAGGATCTTAATAAGGAATTTAAGAAAATATAGTGAATTCATAATTTTATTGGATTATTTTGGATATTATTTAATCATAAATATTTTATCATTTAACAACAGAAATAGGATTAAACAATTTAAAAAACAGACGATGACATCTGAATGTCGGTAAGTAAAAGTTGAATAACTCAACGCTAATTTATTTTTAAGGTTTGAAAGGGACATTAATATATCCAAAAAGGGACATTAATATATCCAAATAGGGACATTAATATATCCAAAAAGAATATTAATATATCCAAAAAGGATATTAATATATAAAGAAGGGACATTAATATACCCAAAAGGAACAATAATATATTCAAAAAGGTCATTAATATATCCAAAAAGAATATTAATATATCCAAAAACGACATTAATGTATGAAAAAGGGACATTAATATACCCAAAAGGAACAATAATAAAACCAAAAAGGACATTAATATATCCAGAAAGAATATTAATATATCTAAAAACGACATTAATATATCCCAAAAGAATATTAGTATATCCAAAAACGACATTAATATATAAAAAAGGGACATTAATATACCCAAAATGAACAATAATATATCCAAAAAGGACATTAATATATCCAAAAAGGCCATTAATATATCCAAAAAGGACATTAATATATCCAAAAAGGACATTAATATATCCAAAAAAGGCATTGATATATCCACAAAGGACATTAATATATCCAAAAAGTATATTAATATATCCAAAAAGGACGTTAATATATCCAAAAAGGGTATTAGTATATCCAAAAAGGACATTAATATATCCAAAATGGACATTAATATATCCAAAATTGTTAAAAAAAATTAAATCGCTTCTTTGTTTAGCTGCTGTTGTTAACACAACGTTTTATCCGATTCATTTTTCGGATGCAATAAAATAAACAACGACACGGGCAAATGTCATTAGCTATAAATTGATTATTAATTGGCCATTAATTGGTCATTAATGTACCCATCTGGTTAGAACATTCCTTATTTTTAAGAAAAATTAAAATATTAAAAAGTAAAAATAATTATATAAGAAAAATACGCTATTGACAAATTATTCAGGAAAAATTGATTCCGAATATTAATAGCGTTGATTATAGACAGAAAATAATTATCATCTTCAAGTAGACATCCCAAAGAGAAATGTGTATTTTCAGTGAAGATATACATGAAACTGATTTCCTAACAGTAATTTTAGTAATGATTGTAGCGCTATATTGTGCGAATCAGATGGCTGAGACAGAAGTTTCTTCCTTCATGAAAATAGTCGACCAACACGATTAAGGTTACAATATACGGAGGGCAGATCAATGATTAGAGATTTTTTCAAAGTTAATCAGAATGCCAAGATAAATTATCTTCCATTCTTGAGGAAGAGGTTTTTAGATATACAACTAAGTCGCTTTATGTTCAAGTGTATATTTATGCTTGACAATGCTCCTTCACAATCTAAAAAAGTAAAGATTGACTACCTTAGCAAAAAGAAACATTTGAAAGCCAACAAATTAAGTGAATGGATTTCAGTCTCCCCAGATGTTAATCCAATACCAACCTTTTAGCTCATCATTAATAGATATTTATGTGTGTTGTGGATTCAGTGTGAGAAACCACACAAAATAATAAATAGCAAAAGCAGATATGGAGATATAAAATGTAAGTTATATTGAACAATATATACAAACTGGAAAACGGGTTAGCCAATTCAGGAATACTATTAGTAGAAATCAATATATACAGTCTGAAGTGAAATAATATGTCCGGGTATTTACCAACCTTCCCACGAAAGGCTAGATGTGACACAAGGTCTATTTATTGTGGGTCTTCCCGGCTATATAGCCGGGACAAAAAATGTCTGTCTATTAATACCGAGTCGTGATTCTACCCTTCGGCGGAATTGGGAGGTGGGTGTTATGGTGGCATCACCCATTACAACAGATTGAACTCTTCCTACACTACATATACTTCCCTTCACAAGAGGAGAGGAGATCAGGGAGTGAGAGATCCGCAGGAGATCAGCATAATCAGATCCGCGGAGAGCGATAGGCAGAGATAGCCAAGACTGCTACCGTATTACCATTGCGAGTCTCGAATTATAGTATTACTTCCTAACCCGTATTTATTCGTTCTATTAACAGAGTTCCACGTATTTGTATTTTGCTGTGTTTAATATATCTATATATATCGTTATTACCTATTTTGGTGCTTGTATTATTTCTTGCTGGACTTCTTAACCGGGTCCACGACACTTACCCAAATGACTTGCCCGTAGTATAGCTAAGCATTCATTGGTAGAATCCCATCTCAGTCTTCTTCATCTGTAATACCTGGTATATCAGAGATTAGACATGATGATTTATCATTTTTTGTTTCAAATCATATGCTAGCCCTTTATAAAATTTTTGAAAGACATTTTTTGCTATTCGTATTTCCCACTCAGAATTTTATGCCATATTTTGTCGCCTGTTAATACATTAACGTGAGAAATAAATTCCTATACATGATTTTTCTTCACTTCCTTAATACTTAACTTGCATCTTTTGTGGTCTGTTTCTTTTTTTTTTATAATCATATCGCCTCAAGCAAAGCATTTTACTGCCACTGTTTTGCAGGGGGTTACATAGGAAGAAAGTTATGAGAAAGAGTGACAGGATGTAAGGGGTGTCAGGAAGTAAGTAAGAGAAGGATGATGGTGGCCATAAGGTAAGGGATCAGTTTATATATTGATTGTAATATAAAATTGATCCCCCCATTTTATATTGACATATATAGACATTTTCTTGTCTCTTGATAAGCCGTAGAAAACGAATCAATCAGGAAATGAAATACTCATTAGCTACACATGCATGTCTTTTAGATTTATTTACATTCTCTGGAATATATTGGTATAGAACTTTTATAATCATATCGCCCCAAGCAAGGCATTATACTGCCATTGTTGTGCAGGGGGTTATATAGGAGGAAAGTTATGAGAAAGAGTGACAGGTTATAAGGAGTGTCAGGAAGTGGGTAAGAGAAGAATGAGAATACTGATGAGAGTGGATTGGACGGAGAAAGTAGCACGGGAGAGAGGATTCAAGTTAGTGAGATAGGAGATTAGTGTTTTTACATTTAAAGTTTTGGAGATTATAACTGTGGAGGAAGCAAGTAAATGGAAGGGAATTCCACAGGAGGGAAGTGCGAGAAAAGAAGCTACTGCAGTAGAATTTGCGTTTACATTTTATGGGTTTCACAGTAAAAGGGTGGGACCTAGTTGCTAATCTTGTGGCTTCAGTAAATTTTGCCTACGATCGTGTATTTTGTTTAATTTCATTTAATCATTCCTTCTTAATACCGTGATTAAAAGCTATCTCTGTTTCCTGTTTTTTTTGTTTTTTTTTTTTATAAGCGTTTCACCCCGAGCAAGGCATGTCACTGCCACTACTGCGCAGGGGGCTACGTAGAGTGGAGAAAGGCTGATTAAATATAGGAAATAACAGAGGGTGGGTGAGGATACCGAGAATGAGGGTTGGGTAGATGAGAGTGTTGTGAGAATAGTTGGGAGTTAGTGTGATAGGAGGTGTCTATTGACCCTACATTTAAACACCTGGAGATTGTAACTGTCGGGAAAGCAGACTTGTGGAAGGGAGTTCCACAGGCGGGAAGCGCGAGAAAAGAAGCTGTTGGAGTAGAATTTACGGTTACATCTTATTTGTTTAACTGTAAAAGGGTGTGACCTAGTTGCTAATCTAGTATCTCGTGTAAATTCGTGCTTAGGCGGCACCAGTGATCTAAGCTCATCGGATCAGAAGCCATGAAAGTACTTGTAGAAGAGGCACAGGGAAGCTACATCACGCCGGTGTGAGAGCGGCTGCAGCCGGTCTGCCAAGTCAGTATCAACCACGTTACAGATCCTCCTTTGTATTTTGTCAAGAAGCCCAAGGAGAGCAGCAGGGGCACCCGACCAGATATGGCAGCAATATTCAATACACAGGCGGATGGTAGATTTGTATATGTGCAGAATAGTTTCAGGTGGGAAAAATTTCCGGGCCCTGCACAGGGAGCCGACTTTCATAGCAGCAGATTTGGCAATGGATTCAATATAGTCATTCCATTTAAGGTCCGCCGAGAGTGTAAGGCCAAGGAGGCGTAGTATTTTACTCTCTGGGAGGCTAGCCTGTCCCATGCTAATGGGAGGTAGATGCGATTGTCTATGGTGGTTAGTTGATAACAGCTTTGTTTTGGAGGCATTGAAATTTACCAACCATTTCCTACCCCAGGTCACTACGGAAGTGTCGTAGTGTATCTTATGCTGTTAAGATTATATGCATAAGTTACAAATCAGGTTATGTATTTGAAGTTCTGTTTAGATTGTCTCATATAGGTTGAATAAATAACGACATAAAAACGCATCCAGTGTATGTTTATCTAACCTGCATCAAAATCATTTGCTTATAAATGAAAATGTTCGTTGCACTTTGAATAATAATATTTTACATTACCTCAGTTAAATGCCATACGTGATACACGCTTTGCACGTTCATGTCTCTTTCGAAACATGACTGACTGGGCAGAAGATTATCCTGCAATAGGTTACTATTGCTCTCTGCGGTAGACTGGATGCCAGAACCCAATCTGTTCTATTATTTGAGTCCTAGCTAGAGGGGGGAGATATGTATTATATTAATATGTAGTAATTAGTGGGGGATCAGTTTATTACTTCATAACAATATAAAAAAGATCCCCCACTTTATGCCTAGTATAAGCCTTAATCATATTTTCAACTAATATCTTCAGTTGAGTCAGGTGTCATACGTGATAAACGCTTGGGCGATCATGTCTTGAAAGAGACATAACTGACTGAGCAGAAGATTGTCCCGCGGGTAGGTTGTCATTGCTTTCTGCGGTGGACTGGTTGCCAACCAAGGCTATAGAACCCAATCAGTCCTGCTATTTAACCCATAACTGGAAGGAAGAGACGGATTAATACCTTTCCGAAGGGTATTTGCGTGTAAGTGAATACAATGGATTGAACTGGAATTCGAACTCGGCTCCCCGGCTTCTCGTTCCGAGCTGATATCCACTGTACCACAACGCACATCTTTAGCAGTGCTGGTTAGTAATTATTAATTTTATAATAAGTTTGACTAAGTTTTACATTGTTTTTACTTTGTGCGTTAACTGTCTCATTCTATCCTTTCTATCGATTACTATTTATACAATACAATGGGGCCTCACATCAGTGAGGGGGGGGCGGTGTGCAATGAAAACCGTAGAGAGGAAGGCCCCGAAACGGTGCACATTCTCTCCTGATGACCCCAAGAGTAATAGATTATTTGAACTTTACGAATTGGATTCCCAAAGACCGTCATAGAAGCATTGTGCCGATAGGATAAGTGAAATTTTAAAAGCTACCTTTTTGGTAAGTTTGAATTACTTTTGCAGTAATTTCCTTCTTCGTTTATAAGTGTGTACACTCATATGACAACAATGTTTCTCCTTCTTTATCTTCCTCTCTCTCTCTCTCTCTCTCTTCCTCTCTATGTATGTATATATATTTTTTTATCAACAAACACATATCATGTAATTTCTGCAAAAACAAAATTAAAATTAACAGAAGTCTATTTATTAGATTTTGTTGCGCCTATCGGCAGCAGAGTGGCTCACTAATATTCCCAATTCGCTGATGTTATTCATTAAGCAAAAACGTCTGGTGTATTTTAGTCGAGTTAGTTCGCTGATATTAAAAAAAATAAAAATTTTGCGAATTTCGGGCACACTTACACTTAGATTTCGAATGACTAACGAATATATTAATTCGATTTAACAAAAACAATCGTTATTTCTAAAATATGTGATCAATCATGGCCCTCCTCACCGTCCTACCCCTGTAACTCTTAATATATTTTGTATTTTTGCTATTTCACCTAATTTTTGTTCTGTTAAACAATTATACAGGATCAACAGGTAACTCATTTGATACTTTCTTTGACCCTCTTGCCTATAGTAGGTTCTTTGAGTGACAAGTTTTTTAATCCCTAATTCCTAATGATGTTCCCAAAAATGTTCAACTGTCTCTTTCTGGTCCTAAATATAAGTGTACATTTTTATTTCTCATAAACTACATAGTTCGTCACATGTTCAATCTATAATATTCTCAGAATCCTTCTGTAGAGCCGAAGTTCTTTATCTCAGAACAGTTTCTCTATTATTCACTGCTATAAGAGAACCGATATTACATAATATTTCAATATTTTCTTTATTTCTGATGATTTTTCCTGTTTTTATTACTATGCTTAGCTTTGGAAGACATCTTTAGTGATTCCAAAGCACCTTCGCATTTTTGTAAACCATTTTCCGTCCTCTGTTAAAATATTACTCAAATATTAAAATTTTTGTAACTGCTTGATTTTGCTAGCTTCATTAAATTGTCTTCTTACAATAGATAGTTTGTCTTTTCTTCACGCTTTCCTTCACTATCTTCAATAGAAATTCCTGTAGTTTGCTTTCTCTGAAAGTCACGTCAGATCAAGACTTTTATATGAATGTCATGAACGGCGCCAAATTCTTTCAGAAATATCTAAAATTTCAGCTGTATATAACCGCTTTCTCAGATCAATAGTTGAAATTATCTCCTATTGAAAAAAAAACCTGTGGTTCTTAGTGAGGACAAAATTCCTTCGAAACTTGTGGACTAACGCCACAGAGCCACAAACAGAATTGTTTCAGATAACAAAAAATACCCTCTTGAGATACTTCAACTGCAGTAAAAACTAAAATGGATATTATGTGTAACTCGAAGACAAAATAATGACTCGATCAAAATTTTAACCTTTTAAACCACTTGAAAGTAAAAGTAGAGAAATTTCATTAGTACCGGTAAGAGCGATAATTGTTAGTAGACTTGAGAAACTTATTTTCCGGAATAATTGATTTAATAGAAAGATGGCTGTTTGATCAATGAATGGCGAATGCTTTATTTTATAAGGAAACATATACTATTAGCATTTTGTACATTACGTAGTTGTATGGGATCAGTTACAGGAATATAAATGAGCTGCAGTGGAAAACAGTGCAGAAAAATAGATTTATGCTAACAGCCTTTACATAATAAAAAAAAACATATTTTTTTAAAAATTTTGGACGTTTTATAAATAAAGGTTATATAGTAATTACAAATGCATACTCATCAATAAAATGAGAGGCTAATAGATTATAACATGCTTATAGATGAACAATACTTGATTAGCATACCAGGAAGTGCAAAATGTTTTGCATAGCATTCAGCTTATCCAGATCTTATGAAATTACGTAGCATAAGAATGCATGTATTTATATTGAATTGAAAATTAACAAAACATGCTATTTATCCAGTTCTCATATCTAAACTTATTTATAAATGTGTGTATGTGTGTGTCCGTTACCTATAGACTCCGAAACGGATGAATAGATTTTCTTGAAAATTTACACAGTTGTACTTTAAGCGTCTGCGAGTGTTTTTAGTTAGGTTTTGTGTCGAGGTACCACCGATAAATATCGAAAATCGATAATCGAAAAAATCGGGTTATAGAAGGAGTGGTCTGACTTTAATCAAATTTGATACACTGATAGACAAAGACATAAGAAACGATATTCAGAAGTTTCAAGGTTGCAGTTCTTACAATATTGCAGAAAATCGATAATATATAAAAGGCAAGATGTTTGTGTGTGTGTCTGTTTATCTGCCTGTATGTCTATATTATTTCAGCCCTTTTATTTTAGTTTTTGTTTCGGGTTTGGCTCTAAGTAGGTATAATTGTAGGTCTTAGTCTCAGCCATGCTACCATTTATTCAGAAGACTTATTTAGTCTTCAAAATTCAGTTTACGACGAAAAAAACTTATTTGATATCGATACAAGGAAATGAAAATTTGACTTACATTCATTCATTTTTCTTTCAGTCTACGGTTTCGCTTTAACTAGAAACAACTATTGCTTTTTAGTCTTTCGTGCCAACGTCCAAAGAGTCTGAGCTCCAGGACCATGGATTAGTTTTTAAGCTTTCATTACACCCGAGCAACGCCGGGCTATACTGCTAGTGAGAAATAATGAGATAAATTAATTTCTTTTAACTACACGATTTTATTATTTTTCAAATAAAATTCAACAAATAATATGTAAAACATTTTAATTATCAAAAGACAGAAAACACAAAAGGTTTGTATTTTGTCTTCAGAAGAAATATTTTTGTTTCTTGTTTAGTTTTTAAAGATCCGAATTAATTAGTGAACTCACTCCTTATGTCTGATCTGCCATTATTTCATGAAAAGGCATTAATAATCTCGCAGTAGATGTTCACATTAATAGAAAGACAAGATATCTCCGTGTGTTCAGCTGTTTGTTTCCAGGTAAGATGAACAAAGAATCATATTGTTTTTCATCCTTTTTGTCTGATTTCTAAACATTAGGTAAAAAGTTGACTACTTTCAAATCTAACATTTGGGGAAGAACATGGAAAATTTTAGCCGGTACATTTGTTTTTTTCTCCCAATGTCGTTATGTAGACTTACGGCTATATCGTGTTGAATGCACCGGTTCCCGTCCGTTCACCGAAGTTAAGCAACATCGAGCCTGGTCTAGTACATAAATTATTGACCATTTGGGAATAACTGGTGCTGTAAAGAATGGTCCACCGGTTCTCCAGGTTTGGGGGTTGGGCGCAGCGCTAACAACCCTGCTCCGTAAAAAAACAGTTTGTTACAGCAACAAAACGTTGCTGCCCTATGCACCATTGGGTGTAATGGATAACTGATGATTATGTAAAGTTGTTTCATTGTACAACAACGCCATCAGTTGTTGCTTTGATTAAGGTTTTGTTCTCTTCACTGGGCCTCCTTTTTTTCACCCAACCAAGATCAGTAAATATTGATTAGTTCCAAAAAGCACAGTCTTCAAAAGCAGCTGAAACTGAAATGCGATGCTTCCTCAGTGCAGACTGGTCAATGATTTTGTCATTTATTTCATGCGAGCGCATCATGAATTTTAAGGTTAGGTCCCTACCTCTGCATTACTGTCTCGTGCGTCCAGGTTATTAACATTAATAACTGTGTCAGAAATAAAGGCAACACCTGAAGCACTATATCTTAAGAGCCATGAAAAAATAAAAATTAACACGAGATGTAACCCTGTCAAATACGCGTAATAAAACTAAAAATGTTCTTTTAATGATACTAAATATTTAATAAATGTTTCACATATATCATAATTTCAATTCTTATTAGAAGGTAAATTAATAATGTTTTTAATAAATAAGAATGGTATTATATATTTACTAGCAGTATAGCCCGGCGTTGCCCCGGTGTAACGAAAGCTTTAAAACTAATACATGATCCTGGAGCTCAGACTCTTTGGACGTTGGCACGAAAAATGTAGATTGTTGAAATGTTGAACTCGAATCCGTAGAACTTACTAAAATGAATGAATGTAAGTCAAATCTTGATTTCCGGTATCGATGTCAAATATTTTTCCCTTGCAAACTGAATTTTGAAGGCTAAATAAGTCTTCTGAGTAAATAATATCATGGCTGAGACTAAGAACTACAATTATACCTACTTAAAGCAAAACTCGAATCAATAACCAAAATAAAAGTGCTGAAAACCTGATTTTGATCAAACCCGATGGAATAGAGGGGTATCGATTTCCAATATTGGAGTCAAATAAATCATCCAAGGATAAACTAACTTAAGTAAATCCATGAAAACTTATCTTACCCATCGGGAGTAAAATTGGAGAAAATGAGCCATGTTGATGGCTGAATGTCTGTTTTTGATCAGATTCGATAGAATATCGGGGGTATCGATTTCCGATATCGGGGGAACTGAGTCGTCTGGGAAGATCTACTAATATTTGAGACTAAAAACTATAATTTTACCAAGTTAGAGTATTTCCCATCTAGAATTGAGGCCCAATTGAATGACGTCCACATCACGCCCTCGCTGATTTCTAGCATAATCTCAAAACTGGACCCTCACAAAGCTAGTGGTGGGGATGGAATCCCAATCATAGTTTTGAAGAATTGTGCCTCTGAACTCTCTTCTATCCTTTCTAAGCTCTACAACCTCTGCCTATCTTCCTCCTGCTTTCCTGCCTGTTGGAAGTCTTCTTCTGTGGTTCCAGTATTCAAGAACACTGGTGAACCATCGGACCCCGCAAATTACCGCCCCATCAGCCTTCTTCCGATCTTCGGCAAAGTGTTCGAAGCCATTATCAATGCCGAGGTCGTTCAGCATCTCACAGCCCACGGATTCCTCTCGGACAAACAGTATGGATTCCGCTTCACCAGGTCCACTGCTGACATGCTAACGACCATCACCGAGTATATATACCAGGCTCTCGACAAGAATGGTGAAGCCCGAACCATCGCCTTGGATATCTCTAAAGCATTCGACAGAGTATGGCATGCCGGCCTTCTACGGAAACTGCGAAGCTATGGCATAACTGGACTTTTGTTTGATTTAATCCGGTCATTCCTCTCTAACCACACACTGAAGGTGGTATTAAACGGACATGCCTCAAAGAGATACCCTACAAACGCGGGTGTACCCCAAGGCTCTATCCTAGGTCCTACGCTCTTTCTAATCTATATCAATGATCTCCCCGATACCATAAGATCACAAGTAGGCATGTACGCCGATGATACCACAGTTTACTCTCTCCTCGATCAAAAATCTTGTGTATGCGACAAGGCGAACCTCGCTGCCGAACTTGAGAAGGACCTCCAATCCGTGGTGGATTGGGGTAATAAATGGCTCGTAAAATTCAATTCTTCCAAAACAAAGCTGCTGTCAATTAACCACCACAGACAACCGCACCTCCCTCCCATTAGCATGGAACAGGCTTGCCTCCCAGAGAGTAAATCACTACGCCTGCTTGGCCTGACACACTCAGCGGACCTCAAGTGGAATGACTACGTCGAATCCATTGCTAAATCCGCAGCTATGAAAGTCGGCTCTCTGTGCAGGGCCCGGGAATTCTTTCCGCCTGAATCTATCCTGCAATTATATAAATCCACCATCCGCCCGTGTATTGAGTACTGCTGCTACATCTGGTCGGGTGCCCCTTCTATTCTCCTCGGGGTTCTGGACAAAATACAGCGAAGAATCTGTAATGTGATTGATATCGACTTAGCTGACCGCCTGCAGTATCTCTCTCACCGGCGTGACGTGGCTTCCCTGAGCCTCTTCTATAAATATTTTCATGGCTTCTGCTCTGATGAACTTAAATCACTGGTGCCCCCTAGGTTTGAATTTGGACGAGATACTAGATTGGCAACTAGGTCCCACCCTTTTACAGTGAAACCGATGAAATGTAACCGCAATTTCTACTCCAACAGCTTCTTTCCTCGCACATCCCGCCTGTGGAATTCCCTACCGCATGCTTGCTTCTCCGACGGCTACAACCACCAGGAGTTTAAATGTAAGGTCAATAGACACCTCCTAACACACTGACTCACACCCACTCTCTCCAACTCTCTGCCTATGTACATCCTAAGTCGTCTACCACCCTCCTTCTGACATTTCCTATACCCAATCCCTCTATGTAACCCCCTGCGCTAGAGTGGCAGTGGAATGCCTTGCTTGGGGTGACACGATTTAAAAAAAAAGAAAAAAAATTCTGCATCAAGAACCACGATAACAGGGCTGAAATTCTGATCTTGATCAGACCTGATCGGATATCGAGGTATCGATTTCCGATATCAGAGAGAAATCGGAAAAAATAAGTAGCCTATAACCTGACCGGAAGTATTATATCTTCATTTCTACCGACCCAATCATTTACGACTAATTTTTGTTCCGAAAATATGTGACATTCGGCAGGATTCTAATCTGCGTCTCCTATCCACATATTCATTTAGACTGTGGGTCATTCGTGGTCGAGAGGTGAAAGACGAGCCAGATCAATTAGTAGCTTCCCCTATGTGGAAATAGGCCGGCAGAAAAAAATATACAATACAGTTTGATTATAAACAGAACATCTACTTAAATACAAGTATCGATCAAAAATAATGTTCAAACAAATAATTTCATGTATATATATATATATATATATATATATATATAAGATAAAACGTAGTGTTATGGTTAATGGGTTAAACCTGATCGATATCTAATGTATGTAAAATATGAGTACTTAATTATCACTTGAAAAGTTGTTAAAACCATAAATAAGTCGATCAGTTATTTTAATAGATTTCACTTTGAAAAGCTGAAATAAAGTTTTTCTTTGATTTTATCGATAGTAACTATGATTTTAATGATTATTTTGGTCAGTGGTTCTTGGATTGTCTCGAAGCCGTTTCAGGAAACATTCAAGTTATATGTAGCGTTATGCTGTGGTAACCTTTGTGTTTTTTTTACCAGGACGTTTCGGTTAATGATTTTCTGTATACCAAAACTACCATTATAGACTTATATATGAAAACCGAAAAAGTAGATTGGAAATCAGTTTTCAATTTCATGTTCATCATTGAGCTGTCATTTGATGCAAAGTCCAGTACGCTTATACATTCACAAAAAGACTTCTTTATAATCGAATAATAAAGTTTCTTGATGGATATTTAGCAACAGTGTCGGCTTCTAAGTAGTGATGTTTATATAGAGCTGCTGTAGTTTGGCCTTTGTACTTCTCTTTGTTTTATTTCAGCATCGGGTCTACATTTTGGAAGAGTACGGTCAAACTGATTGATGGAAGGGCAGAATTATTCACCCATAAAATATTTCTCCAAGTTAAATTACATTTCTTTCTGTCAAGCTAGAAACGAGGCTTTGATCAGCCAGCAAAAGGGAGACAGAGATACAGTTACAGAAAGAGAGACAGGAAGAGGCAGAATGAGAGAGCGAGAAAAAATAAAAACTCAAAGAAAGTCAGTGATAGAGAGAAAGACATTGACAGACAGACATAGAAATATATATGTCATAAGTAAGACAGAGACAGACGAAGAGGAAGATAAATAAAGGAAAGACAGAGAGAGTAAGAGCGATTGCGTTGTCAGTTATTCCTTGTAATTTCAATATTGAAATATGGCCAAACCTATTTCTTATTGATCTTACTGAAATTTGCTGTCGTAGGAGAGCGATAGCCTAAGTCTGTAATTCAGTTCGGCTTGATTAAAAGGGTCTCAATTTGTTTTGTATTTTAAAATGGAAAACGAACTTAAGAGATTATGTTACTTTGCATTCAGATTTTTATATTTTCAGCTTTTGAAAAATAGGCTGGAAAAAATTATTCGCTTTGAGCTCGACGAAATATTTTGTATTTTTGTTTAATCAGAGATATATTAAACCTGCTTATTTATAACCTAATCTATCTTTTTATGATCTGAATTCGCAAGAAAACGTATACTTTTCAGTTCATTGCAGGTCTGTTAGCCACTGAAGGCCACACTATAGAGGTATGGAAAGAAAACGTATACTTTTCACTTCATTGCAGGTCTGTTAGCCACTGAAGGCCACACTATAGAGGTATGGAAAGAAAACGTATACTTTTCACTTCATTGCAGGTCTGTTAGCCACTGAAGGCCACACTATAGAGGTATGGAAAGAAAACGTATACTTTTCACTTCATTGCAGGTCTGTTAGCCACTGAAGGCCACACTATAGAGGTATGGAAAGAAAACGTATACTTTTCACTTCATTGCAGGTCTGTTAGCCACTGAAGGCCACAATATAGAGGTATGGAAAGAAAACGTATACATTTCACTTCATTGCAGGTGTGTTAGCCACTGAAGGCCACACTATAGAGGTATGGAAAGAAAACGTATACTTTTCAGTTCATTGCAGGTCTGTTAGCCACTGAAGGCCACACTATAGAGGTATGGAAAGAAAACGTATACTTTTCACTTCATTGCAGGTCTGTTAGCCACTGAAGGCCACACTATAGAGGTATGGAAAGAAAACGTATACTTTTCACTTCATTGCAGGTCTGTTAGCCACTGAAGGCCACACTATAGAGGTATGGAAAGAAAACGTATAATTTTCACTTCATTGCAGGTCTGTTAGCCACTGAAGGCCACACTATAGAGGTATGGAAAGAAAACGTATACTTTTCAGTTCATTGCAGGTCTGTTAGCCACTGAAGGCCACACTATAGAGGTATGGAAAGAAAACGTATACTTTTCACTTCATTGCAGGTCTGTTAGCCACTGAAGGCCACACTATAGAGGTATGGAAAGAAAACGTATACTTTTCACTTCATTGCAGGTCTGTTAGCCACTGAAGGCCACACTATAGAGGTATGGAAAGAAAACGTATACTTTTCACTTCATTGCAGGTCTGTTAGCCACTGAAGGCCACACTATAGAGGTATGGAAAGAAAACGTATACTTTTCACTTCATTGCAGGTCTGTTAGCCACTGAAGGCCACACTATAGAGGTATGGAAAGAAAACGTATACTTTTCACTTCATTGCAGGTCTGTTAGCCACTGAAGGCCACAATATAGAGGTATGGAAAGAAAACGTATACATTTCACTTCATTGCAGGTGTGTTAGCCACTGAAGGCCACACTATAGAGGTATGGAAAGAAAACGTATACTTTTCAGTTCATTGCAGGTCTGTTAGCCACTGAAGGCCACACTATAGAGGTATGGAAAGAAAACGTATACTTTTCACTTCATTGCAGGTCTGTTAGCCACTGAAGGCCACACTATAGAGGTATGGAAAGAAAACGTATACTTTTCACTTCATTGCAGGTCTGTTAGCCACTGAAGGCCACACTATAGAGGTATGGAAAGAAAACGTATACTTTTCACTTCATTGCAGGTCTGTTAGCCACTGAAGGCCACACTATAGAGGTATGGAAAGAAAACGTATACTTTTCAGTTCATTGCAGGTCTGTTAGCCACTGAAGGCCACACTATAGAGGTATGGAAAGAAAACGTATACTTTTCACTTCATTGCAGGTCTGTTAGCCACTGAAGGCCACACTATAGAGGTATGGAAAGAAAACGTATACTTTTCACTTGATTGCAGGTCTGTTAGCACTGAAGGCCACACTATAGAGGTATGGAAAGAAAACGTATACTTTTCACTTCATTGCAGGTCTGTTAGCCACTGAAGGCCACTATAGAGGTATGGAAAGAAAACGTATTCTTTCAGAAGTTCATTGCAGGTCTGTTAGCCACTGAAGGCCACACTATAGAGGTATGGAAGAAAACGTATACTTTTCACTTCATTGCAGGTCTGTTAGCCACTGAAGGCCACACTATAGAGGTATGGAAAGAAAACGTATGCCTGCTTCATTGCAGGTCTGTTAGCCACTGAAGGCCACACTATGAGGTATGGAAAGAAAACGTATACTTTTCACTTCATTGCAGGTCTGTTAGCCACACTGAAGGCCACACTATAGAGGTATGGAAAGAAAACGCGTATACTTTTCACTTCATTGCAGGTCTGTTAGCCACTGAAGGCCACACTATAGAGGTATGGAAAGAAAACGTATACTTTTCAGTTCATTGCAGGTCTGTTAGCCACTGAAGGCCACACTATAGAGGTATGGAAAGAAAACGTACTTTTCACTTCATTGCAGGTCTGTTAGACACTGAAGGCCACACTATAGAGGTATGGAAAAGAAAACGTATACTTTTCACTTCATTGCAGGTGTGTTAGCCACTGAAGGCCACACTATAGAGGTATGGAAAGAAAACGTATAATTTTCAGTTCATTGCAGGTCTGTTAGCCACTGAAGGCCACACTATAGAGGTATGGAAAACGTATACTTTTCACTTCATTGCAGGTCTGTTAGCCACTGAAGGCCACACTATAGAGGTATGGAAAGAAAACGTATACTTTTCCTTCATTGCAGGTCTGTTAGCCACTGAAGGCCACACTATAGAGGTATGGAAAGAAAACGTATACTTTTCACTTCATTGCAGGTCTGTTAGCCACTGAAGGCCACTGCTATAGAGGTATGGAAAGAAACGTATACTTTCACTTCATTGCAGGTCTGTTAGCCACTGAAGGCCACACTATAAGAGGTATGGAAAAGAAAACAGCCATCTTTTCACTTCATTGCAGGTCTGTTAGCCACTGAAGGCCACACTATAGAGGTATGGAAAGAAAACGTATACTTTTCACTTCATTGCAGGTCTGTTAATACATTGAAGGCCACACTATAGAGGTATGGAAAGAAAACGTATACTTTTCACTTCATTGCAGGTCTGTTAGCCACTGAAGGCCACACTATAGAGGTATGGAAAGAAGAAGCAATGCTTACTTTTCACTTCATTGCAGGTCTGTTAGCCACTGAAGGCCACACTATAGAGGTATGGAAAGAAAACGTATACTTTTCACTTCATTGCAGATCTGTTAGCCACAGAAGGCCACATAGAGGTATGGGAAAGAAAACGTATACTTTTCACTTCATTGCAGGTCTGTTAACCTGCACTGAAGGCCACACTATAGAGGTATGGAAAGAAAACGTATACTTTTCAGTTCATTGCAGGTCTGTTAGCCACTGAAGGCCACACTATATAGAGGTATGGAAAGAAAGCAATATACTTTTCACTTCATTGGAGTCTGTTAGCCACTGAAGGCCACACTATAGAGGTATGGAAAACGTATACTTTTCACTTCCTTCTGAGTCTGTTAGCCACAGAGGCCACACTATAGAGGTATGGAAAGAAAACGTATTATACTTTTCACTTCATTGCAGGTCTGTTAGCCACTGAAGGCCACACTATAGAGGTATGGAAAGAAAACGTATACTTATTTCACTTCATTGCAGGTCTGTTAGCCACTGAAGGCCACACTATAGAGGTATGGAAGAAAACGTATACTTTTCACTTCATTGCAGGTCTGTTAGCCACTGAAGGCCACACTATAGAATTATGGAAAGAAAACGTATAATTTTCACTTCATTGCAGGTCTGTTAGCCACTGAAGGCCACACTATAGAGGTATGGAAAGAAAACGTATACTTTTCAGTTCATTGCAGGTCTGTTAGCCACTGAAGGCCACACTATAGAGGCATGGAAAGAAAACGTATACTTTTCATTTCATTGCAGGTCTGTTAGCCACTGAAGGCCACACTATAGAGGCATGGAAAGAAAACGTATACTTTTCATTTCATTGCAGGTCTGTTAGCTACTGAAGGCCACACTATAGAGGTATGGAAAGAAAACGTATACTTTTCACTTCATTGCAGGTCTGTTAGCCACTGAAGGCCACACTATAGAGGTATGGAAAGAAAACGTATACTTTTCAGTTCATTGCAGGTCTGTTAGCCACTGAAGGCCACACTATAGAGGTATGGAAAGAAAACGTATACTTTTCAGTTCATTGCAGGTCTGTTAGCCACTGAAGGCCACACTATAGAGGCATGGAAAGAAAACGTATACTTTTCATTTCATTGCAGGTGTGTTAGCCAATGAAGGCCACACTATAGAGGCATGGAAAGAAAACGTATACTTTTCATTTCATTGCAGGTCTGTTAGCCACTGAAGGCCACACTATAGAGGTATGGAAAGAAAACGTATACTTTTCACTTCATTGCAGGTCTGTTAGCCACTGAAGGCCACACTATAGAGGTATGGAAAGAAAACGTATACTTTTCACTTCATTGCAGGTCTGTTAGCCACTGAAGGCCACACTATAGAGGTATGGAAAGAAAACGTATACTTTTCACTTCATTGCAGGTCTGTTAGCCACTGAAGGCCACACTATAGAGGTATGGAAAGAAAACGTATACTTTTCACTTCATTGCAGGTCTGTTAGCCACTGAAGGCCACACTATAGAGGTATGGAAAGAAAACGTATACTTTTCACTTCATTGCAGGTCTGTTAGCCACTGAAGGCCACAATATAGAGGTATGGAAAGAAAACGTATACATTTCACTTCATTGCAGGTGTGTTAGCCACTGAAGGCCACACTATAGAGGTATGGAAAGAAAACGTATACTTTTCAGTTCATTGCAGGTCTGTTAGCCACTGAAGGCCACACTATAGAGGTATGGAAAGAAAACGTATACTTTTCACTTCATTGCAGGTCTGTTAGCCACTGAAGGCCACACTATAGAGGTATGGAAAGAAAACGTATACTTTTCACTTCATTGCAGGTCTGTTAGCCACTGAAGGCCACACTATAGAGGTATGGAAAGAAAACGTATACTTTTCACTTCATTGCAGGTCTGTTAGCCACTGAAGGCCACACTATAGAGGTATGGAAAGAAAACGTATACTTTTCAGTTCATTGCAGGTCTGTTAGCCACTGAAGGCCACACTATAGAGGTATGGAAAGAAAACGTATACTTTTCACTTCATTGCAGGTCTGTTAGCCACTGAAGGCCACACTATAGAGGTATGGAAAGAAAACGTATACTTTTCACTTGATTGCAGGTCTGTTAGCCACTGAAGGCCACACTATAGAGGTATGGAAAGAAAACGTATACTTTTCACTTCATTACTGAATGTTAGCCACTGAAGGCCACACTATAGAGGTATGGAAAGAAAACGTATACTTTTCCAGTTCATTACGGAGTCTGTTAGCCACTGAGAGCCACACTATAAAATTATGGAAGAAAACGTATACTTTTCACTTCATTGCAGGTCTGTTATGCAGGCCACACTATAGAGGTATGGAAAGAAAACTTTGGCTATACTTTTCACTTCATTGCAGGTCTGTTAGCCACTGAAGGCCACACTATAGAGGTATGGAGAGAAAAACGTATACTTTTCACTTCATTGCAGGTCTGATAGCCCACTGACCCACTATAGAGGTATGGAAAAGAAAAGTACTTCCACTTCATTACAGGTCTGTTAACTTCTGAAGGCCACACTATAGAGGTATGGAAAGAAACGTATACTTTTCAGTTGTTGCAGGTCATATTTAGCCACTGAAGCCCACTATAGAGGTATGGAAAAACGTATACTTTTCACTTCATTTGGAATCTGTTAGACACTGAAGATACTATAGAGGGTATGGAAAGAAAAGAACGTATGCTTTTCAGCTATTTTGCAGGTCATTTATTACTGGAAATTCACACTATAGAGGTATGGAAAGAAAACCATGCATAATTTTCAGTTCTGTGCAGGTCTGTTAGCCACTGAGGCCACACTATAGAGGTATGGAAAAAACCGTATATACTTTTCACTTCATTTTGCAGGTCTCTGTTAGCCACTTTCAGAGGGCCACACTATAGAGGTATGGAAAGAAAACGTATACTTTTCCTTGTTGCAGATACTATTCCAGCCCACTGAAGGCCCCTACATATAGAGGTATGGAAGAAAACGTATGCTTTCTACTTCATTTGCGAGATTATTGTACTGAAATTTTACTATAGAGAATTATGGAAAGAAAACGTATACTTTTTCACTTCATTTGCAGGTCTGTTAGCCACTGAAGGCCACTATAGAGGTATGGAAAGAAAACGTATACTTTTCACTTCATTGCAGGTCTGTTAGCCACTGGAGGCCACACTATAGAGGTATGGAAAGAAAACGTATACTTTTCACTTCATTTGCAGGTCTGTTAGCCATTGAGAGGCCACTATAGGGTATGGAAAGAAAACGTATACTTTTCACTTCATTGCAGGTCTGTTAGCCGCACAAGGCCTACACTATAGAGGTATGGAAAAAACGTATACTTTCACTTCATTGCAGAAGATCTGTTAGCCACTGAAGGCCACACTAGAGGTATGGAAAGAAAACGTATACTTTTTCACTTCATTGCAGGTCTGTTAGCCACTGAAGGCCACTATGAGGTATGGAAGAAAAAGTATACTTTTCACTTCATTACCGTCTGTTAGCCACTGAAGGCCACACTATAGAGGTATGGAAAGAAAACCATGTACTTTTCAGTTCATTTTGCAGGTCTGTTAGCCACTGAAGGCCACACTATAGAGGTATGGAAAGAAAACGTATACTTTTCACTTCATTGCAGGTCTGTTAGCCACTGAAGCCCACACTATAGAGGTATGGAAAGAAAACGTATACTTTTCCTTCATTGCAGGTCTGTTAGCCACTGAAGGCCACACTATAGAGTATGGAAACATCTTTTCACTTCATTACAGGTCTATTTGTATACAGAGGAGCCACACACACTATAGAGGTATGGAAAGAAAACGTACTTTTCACTTCATTGCAGGTCCTGGCCAGCCTGAGCCACACTATAGAGGTATGGAAGAAGTATACTTTCACTTCATTGCAGGTCTGTTAGCCACTGAAGGCCACACTATAGAGGTATGGAAAGAAAACATATAATTTTCACTTCATTGCAGGTCTGTTAGCCACTGAAGGCCACACTATAGAGTATGGAAAGAAAACGTATACTTTTCAGTTCATTGCAGGTCTGTTAGCCACTGAAGGCCACACTATAGAGGCATGGAAAGAAAACGTATACTTTTCATTTCATTGCAGGTCTATTGCTTACTGAAGGCCACTATAGAGGCATGGAAAGAAAACGTATACTTTTCATTTCATTGCAGGTCTGTTAGCTACTGAAGGCCACATAGAGGTATGGAAAGAAAACGTATACTTTTTCACTTCATTGCAGGTCTGTTAGCCACTGAAGGCCACACTATAGAGGTATGGAAAGAGAAGCATCATACTTTTCAGTTCATTGCAGGTCTGTTAGCCACTGAAGGCCACACTAGAGGTATGGAAAGAAAACGTATACTTTTCACTTCATTGCAGGTCTGTTAGCCACTGAAGGCCACACTATAGAGGTATGGAAAGAAAACGTAGTATACTTTTCACTTCATTTGAGTCTGTTAGCCACTGAAGGCCACACTATAGGTATGGGGAAAGAAAACGTATACTTTTCACTTCATTTTGCAGGTCTGTTAGCCACTGAAGGCCACACTATAGAGGTATGGAAAGAAAACGTATACTTTTCACACTTCATTGCAGGTCTGTTAGCCACTGAAGGAGCCCACTATAGAGGTATGGAAAAAAACGTATACTTTTCACTTCATTGCAGGTCTGTTAGCCACTGAGAGCCACACTATAGAGGTATGGAAAGAAAACGTATACTGTTCATTGCAGGTCTGTTAGCCACTGAAGGCCACACTATAGAGGTATGGAAAGAAAACGTATACTTTTCACTTCATTACAGGTCTGTTAGCCACTGAAGACACACTATAGAGGTATGGAAAGAAAACGTATACTTTTCACTTCATTGCAGGTCTGTTAGCCACTGAAGGCCACACTATAGAGTATGGAAAGAAAACGTATACTTTTCACTTCATTGCAGGTCTGTTGGACACTGAAGGCCACACTATAGAGGTATGGAAAGAAAACGTATACTTTTCACTTCATTGCAGGTCTGTTAGCCACTGAAGGCCACACTATAGAGGTATGGAAAGAAAACGTATACTTTTCACTTCATTGCAGGTCTGTTAGCCACTGAAGGCCACACTATAGAGGTATGGAAAGAAAACGTATACTTTTCACTTCATTGCAGGTCTGTTAGCCACTGAAGGCCACACTATAGAGGTATGGAAAGAAAACGTATACTTTTCAGTTCATTGCAGGTCTGTTAGCCACTGAAGGCCACACTATAGAGGCATGGAAAGAAAACGTATACTTTTCATTTCATTGCAGGTGTGTTAGCCAATGAAGGCCACACTATAGAGGCAAGAAAGAAACGCTACACACTTTCATTTCATTGCAGGTCTGTTAACACCATGTCACACTATAGAGGCATGGAAAGAAAACGTATACTTTTCACTTCCATTGCAGGTCCAGCCAGCCACTGAAGGCCACACTATAGAGGTATGGAAAGAAAACGTACATTTTCCTACCATTGCAGGTCTGTTAGCCACTGGAATGCCGGCTACACTATAGAGCAGGCTGTTGAAAACGATACTTTCCACTTCATTGCAGGTCTGTTAGCCACTGAAGGCCACCAGGAGGTGAAGTGGAAAGAAATGTATACTTTTCTACTCTATTGCAGGTCTACAGGTCACTGAAGGCCACACTATAGAGGTATAGAAAGAAAAACGATACTTTTCACTTCATTGCAGGTCTGTTAGCCACTGAAGGCCACACTACAGAGGTATGGAAAGAAAACGAATACTTTTCACTTCATTGCAGGTCTGTTAGCCAATGAAGGCCACACCATAGAGGTATGGAAAGAAAACGTATACTTTTCTACTTCACGTGTGTCTGTTAGCCATCAAGGCCACACTATAGAGGCGGGTTAAAACGCATTTCACTTCATTGCAGGTCTGTTAGCCACTGAAGGCCACACTATAGAGGTATGGAAAGAAAACGCATACTTTTCACTTCATTGCAGGTCTGTTAGCCAATAAGGCCACACTATAGAGGTATGGAAAGAAAACGCATACTTTTCACTTCATTGCAGGTCTGTTAGCCACTGAAGGCCACACTATAGAGGTATGGAAAGAAACGTATACTTTTCAGTTCACGGGTATGTTCATAGGCCACTGAAGGCCAGCACCAGGAGGTATGGAAAGAAAACGTATACTTTTCACTTCATTGCAGGTCTGTTAGCCATTTGGAAGGCCACACTATAGAGGTAGTGGAAAGAAAACGTATACTTTTCACTCTTATTGCAGGTCTTGTTAGCCACTGAAGGCCACACTATAGAGGTGCTGGAAAGAAAATGAGCATTTTCACTTCATTGCAGGTCTGTTAGCCACTAGTGCCACACTATAGAGGTATGGAAAGAAAACGCATTTCCTTTTCACTATTGCAGGTCTATGAGCCACTGAAGGCCACACTATGGAAAGGAAAGAAACTGCAATTTCACTTCATTGCAGGCTCCTGTTAGCCACTGAAGGCCACACTATAGGAGGTATGGAAAGAAAACGTGCTACTTTTCACTTCATTGCAGGTCTGTTAGCCACTGAAGGCCACACTATAGAGGTGGCGGGAAAGAAAGCACCACTTTTCTACTTCATTGTGGCAGGTTCATAGCCACTTTCACGTCATACTATAGAGGTATGGAAAGAAAACGTATACTTTTCTTACTCATTGCAGGTCTGTTAGCCACTGAAGGCCACACTATAGAGGTATGGAAAGAAAATGAATATTTTCACTTTCATTGCAGGTCTGTTAGCCACTTAGCGTCACACTATAGAGGCATGGAAAGAAAACGTATACTTTTCACTTTATTGTAGGTCTGTTAGCCACTGAAGGCCACACTATAGAGGTATGGAAAAGAAAACGTATACTTTTCACTTCATTGCAGGTCTGTTAGCCTACTGAAGGCCACACTTGTTAGAGGTATGGAAAGAAAACGTATACTTTTCCAGTTCATTGCAGGTCTGTTAGCCACCAAGGCCACACCAGAGGTATGGAAAGAAAGCGGTATAATTTTCACTTCATTGCAGGTCTGTTAGCCACTGAAGGGCCACACTATAGAGGTGGAAAGAAAAATTACATTTTTCACTTCATTGCAGGTCTGTTAGCCACTGAAGGCCACACTATAGAGGTGGAAAGAAAATCTATTAGGTTTCTTCACTTCATTGCAGGTCTGTTAGCCATTGAAGGCCACACTATAGAGGTATGGAAAGAAACGTGTATAATTTTCATCACTATTGCAGGTCTGTTAGCCACTGAAGGCCACACTACAGAGGTATGGGAAAGAAACGTATACTTTTCACTTCATTGCAGGTCTGTTAGCCACTGAAGGCCACACTATAGAGGTATGGAAAGAAAAACGTATACTTTTCACTTCATTGCAGGTCTGTTAGCCACTCTGAAGGCCACACCATAGAGGTATGGAAAGAAAACGTATACTTTCTACTTCATTGTGAAAATTGTTAGCCACTGAAGGCCACACTATAGAGGTATGGAAAGAAACGTATACTTTTTCTAGTTCATTGTAGGTCTGTTAGCTACTGAAGGCCACACTATAGAGGTATATGGTTAAAAACGTATTTTTTCTACTTCATTAGTAGGTCTGTTAGCCACTGAAGGCCACACTATAGAGGTATGGAAAGAAAACGTATACTTTTCAGTCTCATTGTAGAAAGTCTGTTAGCCACGAAGGCCAAGTACTTATAGGTATGGAAAGAAAACGCATACTTTTCACTTCCACAGGTCTGTTAGCCACTGAAGGCCACACTATATGCATGGAAAGAAAACGTATACTTTTCACTTCATTGCAGGTCTGTTAGCCACTGAAGGCCACACTATAGAGGTATGGAAAGAAAAACGTATACTTTTCACTTCATTGCAGGTCTGTTAGCCACTGAAGGCCACACTATAATGGTAAGTGGAAAGAAAACGTATATACTTTCTACTTCATTGCAGGTCTAGCTACTGAAGGCCACACTATAGAGGGTAAGTGGAAAGAAAATGTATACCTCAGTTCATCAGTTCATAGCCACTGAAGGCCACACTATAGAGGCATGGAAAGAAAACGTACACTTTTCATTTCATTGCAGGTCTGTTAGCCACTGAAGGCCACAATTATAGAGGCATGAAAGAAAACGTATACTTTCATTTCATTGCAGGTCTGTTAGCTAATAACTTCTGAAGGCCACAACTATAGAGGTATGGAAAGAAAACGTATACTTCACTTCATTGCATGTCTGTTAGCCACTGAAGGCCACACTATAGAGGTATGGAAAGAAAACGTATACTTTTCAGTTCATTGCAGGTCTGTTAGCCACTGAAGGCCACACTATAGATGGGAGGAAAGTTGTACCATACTTTTCACTTCATTGCAGGTCCAGCTAGCCACTGAAGGCCACACTATAGAGGTAAGGAAAGAAAACGCATACTCTTCACTCATTGTATTCATAGGCCACTGAAGGCCACACTATAGAGGTATGGAAAGAAAACACATACTTTTCACTTCATTGCAGGTCTGTTAGCCACTTTTCTGAAGGCCACTACACCATAGAGGTATGGAAAGAAAACGTATACTTTTCACTGCAGGTCTGTTAGCCACTGAAGGCCACACTATAGAGGTATGGAAAGAAAATGCATACTTTTCACTTCATTGCAGGTCTGTTAGCCACTGAAGGCCACACTATAGAGGTAAGGAAAGAAAACGTATACTTTTCAGTTCATTGCAGGTCTATAGCCACTGAAGGCCACAATTAGTGAGGCAGGAAAAGAAAAACGCATACTTCTCACTTCATTGCAGGGCCTTGTTAGCCACTGAAGGCCACACTATAGAGGTAGGAAGAAAAACGTGAGTGTACTTTTCACTTCATTGCAGGTCTGTTAGCCACTGAAGGCCACACTATAGAGGTATGGAAAGAAAACGTATACTTTTCACTTCATTGCAGGTCTGTTGGCCACTCAAGGCCACACTATAGAGGTATGGAAAGAAAAACGTACCTTCTACTCATTGTAGGTTCAGGTCACTGAAGGCCATGACTTGTATAGAGGTATGGAAAGAAAACGTATACTTTTCACTATTGCAGGTCTGTTAGCCACTGAAGGCCACACTATAGAGGTATGGAAAGAAAACGTATACTTTTCTACTTCATTGCAGGTCTGTTAGCCACTGAAGGCCACACTATAAGAGGGCATGGAAAGAAAACGTATACTTTTCAGTTCATTGCAGGTCTGTTAGCCACTGAAAGGCCACACTATAGAGGTATGGAAAGAAAACGTATACTTTTCATTTCATTGCAGGTCCAGTGAAATACTGAAGGCCATGACTATATGCATGGAAAGAAAACGTACACTTTTCATTTCATTGCAGGTCTGTTACCACTGAAGGCCACACTATAGAGGTATGGAAAGAAAACGTATACTTTTCACTTCATTGCAGGTCTGTTAGCCACTGAAGGCCACACTATAGAGTATGGAAAGAAAACCACATGTTTTTCAGTTCATTGCAGGTCTGTTAGCCACTGAAGGCCACACTATAGAGGTATGGAAAGAAAAAATCCATACTTTTCACTTCATTGCAGTGTCTGTTAGCCACTGAAGGCCACACCATAGAGGTATATTGGAACCATGTATACTTTTCACTTCATTGCAGGTCTGTTAGCCACTGAAGGCCACACTATAGAGGGCTGAAAGAAAATCTATACTTTTCACCATTGCAGGTCTGTTAGCCACTGAAGGCCACACTATAGAGGTATGGAAAGAAAACGTATACTTTTCACTTCATTGCGGTAGGTCTGTTAGCCACTGAAGGCCACACTATAGAGGTATGAAAGAAAATGAATACTTTTCTACTTCATTGCAGGTCTGTTAGCCACTGAAGGCCTACACTATAGAGGTATGGAAAGAAAACGTATACTTTTCACTTCATTGCAGGTCTGTTAGTCACTGAAGGCCACACTATAGGGAGGGTATGGAAAGAAAACGTATACTTTTCACTTCATTGCAGGTCTGTTAGCCATCAGAAGGCCACACTATAGAGGCAGCGGGGAAAGAAAACGCATACTTTTCTACTTCATTGCAGGTCTGTTAGCCACTGAAGGCCACACTATAGAGGTATGGAAAGAAAACGTATACTTTTCACTTCATTGCAGGTCTGTTAGCCACTGAAGGCCACACTATAGAGGTATGGAAATAAACGTATACTTTTCAGTTCATTGCAGGTCTGTTAGCCACTGAAGGCCACATCAGAGGAAGATGGAAAGAAAACGTATGCATTTACTTACTACAGGTCTGTTAGCCACTGAAGGCCACACTATAGAGGTATGGAAAGAAAACGTATACTTTTCACTTCATTGCAAGTCTGTTAGCCACTGAAGGCCACACTATAGAGGTATGGAAAGAAAACGTATACTTTTCTGTGTTCATTGCAGGGTCAGCCACTGAAGGCCACACTATAGATATGGAAAGAAAACGCAAGGTTTCTTCACTTCATTGGGGCAGGTCTGTTAGCCACTGAAGGCCACACTCCTGAGTGTGGTGGAAAGAAACGGTGAGCCTCTTTCTGCTTCATTGCAGGTCTGTTAGCCACCTGAAGGCTACACTAGTGAGGAAGGAAAGAAAATGCATACTTTTCTGCTTCATTGCAGGTCTGTTAGCCACTGAAGGCCACACAATAGAGGTATGGAAAGAAAACGTATACTTTTCACTTCATTGTGTACCAGTAGCCACTGAAGGCCACACTATAGAGGTATGGAAAGAAAACGCAGCCAGCCTTTTCACTTCATTGCAGGTCTGTTAGCCACTGAAGGCCACACTATAGAGGTATGGAAAGAAAACCTATACTTTTCACTGGCTGTAAAGTCTGTTAGCCACTGAAGGCCAGTACTAGCAGAGGTATGGAAAGAAAACGTAAGGCTCTCTCAGTTCATTGCAGGTCTGTTAGCCACTGAAGGCCACACTGAAAGAGGTAAGGGAAAGAAAACTACATTTTTCACTTTCCATTGCAGGTCTGTTAGCCACTGAAGGCCACACTGTGAGGTATGGAAAATAACGTATACTTTTCTGCTCATTGCAGGGTCTGTTAGCCACTGAAGGCCACACTATAGAGGTATGGAAAGAAAACGTATACTTTTCGCTTCATTGCAGGTCTGTTAGCCACTGAAGGCCACACAATAGAGGTATGGAAAGAAAATTCATACTTTCTACTTTATTGCAGGTCTCACAGGCCAATAAGGCCACCATAGGAGGTAAGGGAAGAAAACGTATACTTTTCACTTATTGCAGGGTCTAGCCACTGAAGGCCACACTATAGAGGTATGGAAAGAAAATGTATACTTTTCACTTGGCTGTAGGTCTTGTTAGCCACTGAAGGCCACACTATAGAGGTATGGAAAGAAAACGTACATTTTTCAGTTCATTGCAGGTCTGTTAGCCACTGAAGGCCACACTATAGAGGAAAGAAAGTCTGCATACTTTTCACTTCATTGCAGGTCTGTTAGCTACTGAAGGGTTGCCACTGCAGAGGTATGAAAGAAATTGCATACTTTTCACTTCATTGCAGGTCTGTTACTTGCACTGAAGGCCACACTATAGAGGTATGGAAAGAAAAATGTATATTTTTCACTATTGCAGGTCTGTTAGCCACTGAAGGCCACACTATAGAGGTATGGAAAGAAACGGCATACTTTCACTTCTGCCCAGTGTCTATTAGCCACTGAAGGCCACACTATAGAGGCATGGAAAGAAACGTATACTTTTCACTCTGGCCAGCAGTCTGTTAGCCACTGAAGGCCACACTATAGAGGTATGGAAAGAAAACGTATACTCTTTCAGTCACAGAGTCAGCAGCAGCTCACAGCCACTGAAGCATACCATAGGAGTGTATGAAGAAACAAATATACTTTTCACTTCATTGCAGGTCTGTTAGCCACTGAAAATCTATAGAGGTATGGAAAGAAAACGTATACTTTTCTACTTCATTGCAGGTCTGTTAGCCACTAAAGGCTACACTATAGAGGTATGGGAAAGAAAACGTATACTTTTCACTCTTATTGTATTCATAGCCACTGAAGGCCACAATTTAGAGGCATGGAAAGAAAATGTATATTTACCTCATTGTAGGTCTAGTGGCCACTGAAGGGCCACACTAGAGGAGTGCATGGGAAAGAAAACCAAGACATTTTTCACTGCTTGCAGGTCTGTTAGCCACTGATGTCACACTATAGAAGGTAAGGAAAGAAAACGTATACTTTTCACTTCATTGCAGGTCTGTTAGCCACTAAAGGCCACACTATAGAGGTATTTAAAAGAAACGTATACTTTTCAGTTCATTACAGGTCTGTTAGCCACCTCTTGAAGGCTACACTATAGAGGCATGTGGAAAGAAAAACTATACTTATTTCATTGCATGGCTCCCAGCATATCAGGTCATTATCATAGAGGCATGGAAAGAAAAACGTATACTTTTCATTTCCTATTGTAGGTCTGTTAGCCACTGAAGGCCACACTATAGAGGTATGGAAAGAAAACGATGCATTTCTTCACTGGCTGTAGTATTCCTATTAGTCACTGAAGGCCACAACATAGAGGAAGTGGGAAAGAAATGCATACTTTTCTGTGTTCTATTGCAAGGTCTGTTAGCCACTAAGGCTACACTATAGGAGGTATGGAAAGAAAACGCAGTTACCTTTCACTCTCATTGCAGGTCTGTTCGCCACTGAAGGCCACACTATAGAGGTATGGAAAGAAAACGTATACTTTTCACTTCATTGCAGGTCTGTTAGCCACTGAAGGCCACACTATAGAGGTATGGAAAGAAAAAACGTATACTTTTCACTTCATTGCAGGTCTGTTAGCCACTGAAGGCCACACTATAGAGGTATGGAAAGAAAACGTATACTTTCACTTCATTGCAGGTCTGTTAGCCACTGAAGGCCACACTATAGAGGTATGGAAAGAAAACGAATACTTTTCACTTCATTGCAGGTCTGTTAGCCACTGAAGGCCACACTATAGAGGTATGGAAAGAAAACGTATACTTTTCACTTCATTGCAGGTCTGTTAGCCACTGAAGGCCACACTATAGAGGTATGGAAAGAAAACGTATACTTTTCACTTCATTGCAGGTCTGTTAGCCACTGAAGGCCACACTATAGAGGTATGGAAAGAAAACGTATACTTTTCACTTCATTGCAGGTCTGTTAGCCACTGAAGGCCACACTATAGAGGTATGGAAAGAAACGTATACTTTTCACTTCATTGCAGGTCTGTTAGCCACTGAAGGCCACACTATATAGTGTATGGAAAGAAAACGTATACTTTTCAGTTCATTGCAGGTCTGTTAGCCACTGAAGGCCACACTATAGAGGTATGGAAAGAAAACGTATACTTTTCACTTCATTGCAGGTCTGTTAGCCACTGAAGGCCACACTATAGAGGTATGGAAAGAAAACGTATACTTTTCACTTCATTGCAGGTCTGTTAGCCACGAAGGCCACACTATAGAGGTATGGAAAGAAAACGTATACTTTTCACTTCATTGCAGGTCTGTTAGCCACTGAAGGCCACACTATAGAGGTATGGAAAGATAAACGTATACTTTTCACTGTTGCAGGTCTGTTAGCCACTGAAGGCCACACTATAGAGGTATGGAAAGAAAACGTATACTTTTCACTTCATTGCAGGTCTGTTAGCCACTGAAGGCCACACTATAGAGGTATGGAAAGAAAACGTATACTTTTCACTTCATTGCAGGTCTGTTAGCCACTGAAGGCCACACTATAGTGGTAGGAAAGAAAACGTATACTTTTCACTTCATTGCAGGTCTGTTAGCCACTGAAGGCCACACTATAGAGGTATGGAAAGAAAACGTATACTTTTCACTTCATTGCAGGTCTGTTAGCCACTGAAGGCCACACTATAGAGGTATGGAAAGAAAACGTATACTTTTCACTTCATTGCAGGTCTGTTAGTCACTGAAGGCCACACTATAGAGGTATGGAAAGAAAACGTATACTTTTCACTTCATTGCAGGTCTGTTAGCCACTGAAGGCCACACTATAGAGGTATGGAAAGAAAACGTATACTTTTCACCATTGCAGGTCTGTTAGCCACTGAAGGCCACACTATAGAGGTATGGAAAGAAACGTATACTTTTCACTTCATTGCAGGTCTGTTAGCCACTGAAGGCCACACTATAGAGGTATGGAAAGAAACGTATACTTTTCACTTCATTGCAGGTCTGTTAGCCACTGAAGGCCACACTATAGAGGTATGAAAAACGTATACTTTTCACTTCATTGCAGGTCTGTTAGCCACTGAAGGCCACACTATAGAGGTATGGAAATAAAAACGTATACTTTTCACTTCATTGCAGGTCTGTTAGCCACTGAAGGCCACACTATAGAGGCATGGAAAGAAAACGTATACTTTTCACTTCATTGCAGGTCTGTTAGCCACTGAAGGCCACACTATAGAGGTATGGAAAGAAAACGTATACTTTTCACTTCATTGCAGGTCTGTTAGCCACTGGAAGGCCACACTATAGAGGTATGGAAAGAAACGTATACTTTTCACTCCCATTGCAGGTCTGTTAGCCACTGAAGGCCACACTATAGAGGTATGGAAAGATAACGTATACTTTTCACTTCATTGCAGGTCTGTTAGCCACTGAAGGCCACACTATAGAGGTATGGAAAGAAAACGTATACTTTTCACTTCATTGCAGGTCTGTTAGCCACTGAAGGCCACACTATAGAGGTATGGAAAGAAACGTATACTTTTCACTTCATTAAGTGGTCTGGTTAGCCACTGAAGGCCACACTATAGAGGTATGGAAAGAAAAAACGTATACTTTTCACTTCATTGCAGGTCTGTTAGCCACTGAAGGCCACACTATAGAGGTATGGAAAAACGCATATCTTTCACTTCATTGCAGGTCTGTTACTACTGAAGGCCACACTATAGAGGTATGGAAAGAAAAACGTATACTTTCACTTCATTGCATGTCTGTTAGCCACTGAAGGCCACACTATAGAGGTATGGAAAGAAAACGTATACTTTTCGCTTCATTGCAGGTCTGTTAGCCACTGAAGGCCACACTATAGAGGTATGGAAAGAAAACGTATACTTTTCACTTCATTGCAGGTCTGTTAGCCACTGAAGGCCACACTATAGAGGTATGGAAAGAAAACGTATACTTTTCACTTCATTGCAGGTCTGTTAGCCACTGAAGGCCAATTCATAGAGGTATGGAAAGAAAACGTATACTTTTCACTTCATTGCAGGTCTGTTAGCCACTGAAGGCCACACTATAGAGGTATGGAAAGAAAACGTATACTTTTCACTTCATTGCAGGTCTGTTAGCCACTGAAGGCCACACTATAGAGGTATGGAAAGAAACGTATACTTTTCACTTCATTGCAGGACTGTTAGCCACTGAAGGCCACACTATAGAGGTATGGAAAGAAAACGCATACTTTTCACTTCATTGCAGGTCTGTTAGGCCACTGAAGGCCACACTATAGTGGTATGGAAAGAAACGTATACTTTTCACTTCATTGCAGGTCTGTTAGCCACTGAAGGCCACACTATAGAGGTATGGAAAGAAAACGTATACTTTTCACTTCATTGCAGGTCTGTTAGCCACTGAAGGCCACACTATAGAGGTATGGAAAGAAAACGTATACTTTTCACTTCATTGCAGGTCTGTTAGCCACTGAAGGCCACACTATAGAGGTATGGAAAGAAAACGTATACTTTTCACTTCATTGCAGGTCTGTTAGCCACTGAAGGCCACACTATAGAGGTATGGAAAGAAAACGTATACTTTTCACTTCATTGCAGGTCTGTTAGCCACTGAAGGCCACACTATAGAGGTATGGAAAGAAAACGTATACTTTTCACTTCATTGCAGGTCTGTTAGCCACTGAAGGCCACACTATAGAGGTATGGGCAGAAAACGTATACTTTTCACTTCATTGCAGGTCTGTTAGCCACTGAAGGCCACACTATAGAGGTATGGAAAGAAAACGTATACTTTTCACTTCATTGCAGGTCTGTTAGCCACTGAAGGCCACATCATAGAGGTATGGAAAGAAAACGTATACTTTTCACTTCATTGCAGGTCTGTTAGGCCACTGAAGGCCACACTATAGAGGTATGGAAAGAAACGTATACTTTTCACTTCATTGCAGGATCTGTTAGCCACTGAAGGCCACACTATAGAGGTATGGAAATAAAAACGTATACTTTTCACTTCATTGCAGGTCTGGTAGCCACTGAAGGCCACACTATAGAGGTATGGAAAGAAAACGTATACTTTTCACTTCATTGCAGGTCTGTTAGCCACTGAAGGCCACACTATAGAGGTATGGAAAGAAAACGTATACTTTTCACTTCATTGCAGGTCTGTTAGCCACTGAAGGCCACACTATAGAGGTATGGAAAGAAAACGTATACTTTTCACTTCATTGCAGGTCTGTTAGCCACTGAAGGCCACACTATAGAGGTATGGAAAGATAACGTATACTTTTCACTTCATTGCAGGTCTGTTAGCCACTGAAGGCCACACTATAGAGGTATGGAAAGAAAACGTATACTTTTCACTTCATTGCAGGTCTGTTAGCCACTGAAGGCCACACTATAGAGGTATGGAAAGAAAACGTATACTTTTCTCACTTCATTGCAGGTCTGTTAGCCACTGAAGGCCACACTATAGAGGTATGGAAAGAAAACGTATACTTTTCACTTCATTGCAGGTCTGTTAGCCACTGAAGGCCACACTATAGAGGTATGGAAAGAAAACGTATACTTTTCAGTTCATTGCAGGTCTGTTAGCCACTGAAGGCCACACTATAGAGGTATGGAAAGAAAACGTATACTTTTCACTTCATTGCAGGTCTGTTAGCCACTGAAGGGCCACACTATAGAGGTATGGAAAGAAAACGTATACTTTTCACTTCATTGCAGGTCTGTTAGCCACTGAAGGCCACACTAGGGAGGTATGGAAAGAAAACGTATACTTTTCACTTCATTGCAGGTCTGTTAGCCACTGAAGGCCACACTATAGAGGTATGGAAAGAAACGTACTTTTCACTTCATTGCAGGTCTGTTAGCCACTGAAGGCCACACTATAGAGGTATGGAAAGAAAACGTATACTTTTCACTTCGTTGCAGGTCTGTTAGCCACTGAAGGCCACACTATAGAGGTATGGAAAGAAAACGTATAATTTTCACTTCATTGCAGGTCTGTTAGCCACTGAAGGCCACACTATAGAGGTATGGAAAGAAACGTATACTTTTCACTTCATTGCAGGTCTGTTAGCCACTGAAGGCCACACTATAGAGGTATGGAAAGAAACGTATACTTTTCACTTCATTGCAGGTCTGTTAGCCACTGAAGGCCACACTATAGAGGTATGGAAAGAAAACGTATACTTTTCACTTCATTGCAGGTCTGTTAGCCACTGAAGGCCACACTATAGAGGTATGGAAAGAAAACGTATACTTTTCAGTTCATTGCAGGTCTGTTAGCCACTGAAGGCCACACTATAGAGGTATGGAAAGAAAACGTATACTCTTCACTTCATTGCAGGTCTGTTAGCCACTGAAGGCCACACTATAGAGGTATGGAAAGAAAACGTATACTTTTCTCACTTCATTGCAGGTCTGTTAGCCACTGAAGGCCACACTATAGAGGTATGGAAAGAAAAATGTATACTTTTCACTTCATTGCAGGTCTGTTAGCCACTGAAGGCCACACTATAGAGGTAATAGCGGGTTTTCACTTCATTGCAGGTCTGTTAGCCACTGAAGGCCACACTATAGAGGTATGGAAAGAAAACGTATACTTTTCACTTCATTGCAGGTCTGTTAGCCACTGAAGGCCACACTATAGAGGTATGGAAAGAAAACGTATACTTTTCACTTCATTGCAGGTCTGTTAGCCACTGAAGGCCACACTATAGAGGTATGGAAAGAAAACGTATACTTTTCACTTCATTGCAGGTCTGTTAGCCACTGAAGGCCACACTATATAGAGGTATGGAAAGAAAACGTATACTTTTCACTTCATTGCAGGTCTGTTAGCCACTGAAGGCCACACTATAGAGGTATGGAAAGAAAACGTATACTTTTCACTTCATTGCAGGTCTGTTAGCCACTGAAGGCCACACTATAGAGGTATGGAAAGAAAACAAATACTTTTCTACTTCATTGCAGGTCTGTTAGCCACTGAAGGCCACACTATAGAGGTATGGAAAGAAAACGTATACTTTTCACTTCATTGCAGGTCTGTTAGCCACTGAAGGCCACACTATAGAGGTAAGGAAAGAAAACAAAGTACTTTTCACTTCATTGCAGGTCTGTTAGCCACTGAAGGCCACACTATAGAGGTATGGAAAGAAACGTATACTTTTCACTTCATTGCAGGTCTGTTAGCCACTGAAGGCCACACTATAGAGGTATGGAAAGAAAACGTATACTTTTCACTTCATTGCAGGTCTGTTAGCCACTGAAGGCCACACTATAGAGGTATGGAAAGAAAACGTATACTTTTCACTTCATTGCAGGTCTGTTAGCCACTGAAGGCCACACTATAGAGGTATGGAAAGAAACGTATACTTTTCACTTCATTGCAGGTCTGCTAGCCACTGAAGGCCACACTATAGAGGCATGGAAAGAAAACGTATACTTTTCACTTCATTGCAGGTCTGTTAGCCACTGAAGGCCACACTATAGATGTATGGAAAGAAAACGTATACTTTTCACTTCATTGCAGGTCTGTTAGCCACTGAAGGCCACACTATAGAGGTATGGAAAGAAACTTATACTTTTCACTTCATTGCAGGTCTGTTAGCCACTGAAGGCCACACTATAGAGGTATGGAAAGAAAACGTATACTTTTCACTTCATTGCAGGTCTGTTAGCCACTGAAGGCCACACTATAGAGGTATGGAAAGAAAACGTATACTTTTCACTTCATTGCAGGTCTGTTAGCCACTGAAGGCCACACTATAGATGTATGGAAAGAAAACGTATACTTTTCACTTCATTGCAGGTCTGTTAGCCACTGAAGGCCACACTATAGAGGTATGGAAAGAAAACGTATACTTTTCACTTCATTGCAGGTCTGTTAGCCACTGAAGGCCACACTATAGAGGTATGGAAAGAAAAAAACGTATACTTTTCACTTCATTGCAGGTCTGTTAGCCACTGAAGGCCACACTATAGAGGTATGGAAAGAAAACGTATACTTTTCACTTCATTGCAGGTCTGTTAGCCACTGAAGGCCACACTATAGAGGTATGGAAAGAAAACGTATACTTTTCACTTCATTGCAGGTCTGTTAGCCACTGAAGGCCACACTATAGAGGTATGGAAAGAAAACGTATACTTTTCACTTCATTGCAGGTCTGTTAGCCACTGAAGGCCACACTATAGAGGTATGGAAAGAAAACGTATACTTTTCACTTCATTGCAGGTCTGTTAGCCACTGAAGGCCACACTATAGAGGTATGGAAAGAAAACGTATACTTTTCACTTCATTGCAGGTCTGTTAGCCACTGAAGGCCACACTATAGAGGTATGGAAAGAGTACGTATACTTCATTGCAGGTCTGTTAGCCACTGAAGGCCACACTATAGAGGTATGGAAAGAAAACGTATACTTTTCACTTCATTGCAGGTCTGTTAGCCACCGAAGCCCACACTATAGAGGTATGGAAAGAAAACGTATACTTTTCACTTCATTGCAGGTCTGTTAGCCACTGAAGGCCACACTATAGAGGTATGGAAAGAAAACGTATACTTTTCACTTCATTGCAGGTCTGTTAGCCACTGAAGGCCACACTATAGAGGTATGGAAAGAAAACGTATACTTTTCACTTCATTGCAGGTCTGTTAGCCACTGAAGGCCACACTATAGAGGTATGGAAAGAAAACGTATACTTTTCACTGGCTGCAGGTCTATTAGCCACTGAAAGCCACACTATAGAGGTATGGAAAGAAAATGCATAATTTTCACTTCATTGCAGGTCTGTTAGCCACTGAAAGCCACACTATAGAGGTATGGAATGAAAACGTATACTTTTCAGTTCATTGCAGGTTCGTTAGCCACTGAAGGCCACACTATAGAGGTATGGAAAAGAAAGTGTATACTTTTCAGTTCATTGCAGGCCTGTTAGCCACTGAAGCCGACACTATAGAGGTATGGAAGAAAACGTATACTTTTCAGTTCATTGCAGGTCTGTTAGCCACTGAAGGCCACACTATAGAGGCATGGAAAGAAAACGTATACTTTTCAGTTCATTGCCGGTCTGTTAGCCACTGAAGGCCACACCAGTGATGTATGGAAAGAAACCTCAGTATACTTTTTCACTTCATTACATATTCCACAGCCAATGAAGGCCACACTATTGAGGAGGAAAGAAAAACGTATACTTTTCACTTCATTGCAGGTCTTGTTAGCCACTGAAGCCACACTTCAAGAGAGTGTGTTTATGAAAACGTGTATACTTTTCAGTTCATTTAAAATTTCTCCCAGCTAGCCACTGAAGGGCCACACTATAGTGGCAAGGGAAAGAAAACCGCGATTTTCACTTCATTGCAGGGTTGTTGGTCACTGAAGGCCACACCAGAGAGGTATGAAAGAAAACCAAGTACTTTTCAGTGTCTATTGCAGGTCTGTTACAATCCATACTGAAGGCCAAGAACGATAGAGAGGTGGTGAAAGAAAACTTATACTTTTCAGTTCACGTAGGTCTGTTGAATAAATGAAGGCCACACTTTAGAGGCATGGAAAGAAAATGTATACTTTCACTTCATTGCATATCTGTTAGCCACTGAAGGCCACACTATAGAGTGCTTGGCAAAGAAAACGTGCTGGTTTTCCACTTCATTGGTAGTCTTGTTAGCCACTAGCCACAGACTATAGAGGTATGGCAACGTACATTTTCACTCATTGCAGGTCTGTTAGCCACCACTGAAGGCCACACCAGGAGGTATGGAAAGAAAATCAAGCATTTTCAGTTCATTGCAGGTCTGAGCGTCACTGAAGGCCACAACAATTATAGGTGAGAAAGGGAAAGAAATGGCATATTTTCACTCTCATTTAATCATTAATGTTCTGAAGGCCACACTGACAGAGGCAGGAAAGAAAACGATACTTTTCAGCCCATTGCAGGCCCTGCCACACCATGCCACACTGAGGAGGGGTGAGGAAAGAAAACGTGGCTGGATTTTTCACTAACAGCAGGTCTGTTAGCCACCTGAAGGCCACACTGCGAGGGTGGGAAAGAATGTATTTCTTTCTCACTTCATTGGTGAGCACCATAGTCAATCAGCGTCGCCACCTGAGAGGGCAAGGAAAGAACGATACTTTTCAGTTCATTGCAGGTCTGTTGGCCACCCCCTGAAGGCCACTGAGGAGGTGTGAAGAAAATGATGGCTTTCACTCTATTGCAGGTTCGTTAGCCACCGAAGGCTTACTACCTGAGGAAGAAGGGAAAGAAACTTGCTACTTTTCATCATTGTACAGGCCTGTTTAGCCACCAGCCACACCATAGAGGGTATGGAGCAGGCCCACTTTTCACCTCCGTCATATGTCTGTTAGCCACTGAAGGTCAATTACAAGGAAAGAAAACGATGGCTCTTCACCCCATTGCAGGCCCATAGCCACTGAAGGCCACACCATAGAGGTACAGGAAACGTACATTTCTTCACTGGTCAGGTCCTTTTAGCCACTGAAGGCCACAATTATATAAGAAAGAAAACCATACTTTTCACTGGTCAGAAAATTATTAGCCACTGAAGGCCACACTATAGAGGTTTGGAAAGAAATATGCTTTCTCACTTCTGGAATACATCTGAGTTGAACACTGAAGGCCACACTATAGATAGGGTGGTACAAAACGTATACTTTTTCACTATCAGGTGTCTGTTAGCCACTGAAGGCCACACTAAGTAGGTGGAAAGAAAACGCAGGCTTTTCATCATTGCAGGTCTGGCACAATGAAGGCCACACTATAGAGGGGTATGGAAAGAAAAAATGGAGAGCTAATTTTCATTGCAGGTCTGTTAGCCACTGAAGGCCACCATAAGAGGTATGGAAAGAAAGAAACTGCATACTTTTCAGTTCATTTATGTCTGTTAGCCACCACACACACTTGAGAGGTAAGGAAAGAAACATATTTTCACTTCATTGTAAGGTCTGCCAGTCACTGAAGACTATGAGTAAGTATGGAAAGAAAATTCCATACTCTTTCTCACTCATTGTAAGTGTCTGTTAGCCTACTGAAGGCCACACTGCAGAGGTATGGAAAGAAAACGTACATTTTTCACTTCATTGCAGGTCTGTTAGTCAATGAAGGCCACACTATAGAGGTATGGAAAGAAAACGTACATTTCTTTCACTTCATTTGCAGGCTCTGTTAGCCACTGAAGGCCACACTATAGGAAGGAAAGAAAACGATACTTTTCACTTCATTTGTGTCTCAGTCACTGAAGGCCACACTATAGAGTGGGTATGGAAAGAAAAACGTATACTTTTATCATTGCAGGCTCTGTTAGCCACTGAAGGCCACACTATAGAGGTATGGAAAGAAAACGTGTTACTTTTCAGTTCATTGCAAGTCTGTTAGCCACTGGGGACACACTATAGAGTAAAAGGAAAGAAAACGTGTTGTTTCACTTCATTGCAGGTCTGTTACACTGAAGGCCACATCTATAGAGGTGGGCAGCAAAACGCATGAATTTTCACTTCCATTTGCATGTCTGTGCCAGCTACTGAAGGCCACGTCACACTATAGAGGTATGGAAAGAAAACGTACAGCATTTTCACTCATTGCAGGTCTGTTAGCCACTGAAGGCCACACTATAGAGGTGGTGAAAGAAAACGTATACTTTTCACTTCATTGCAGGTCTGTTAGCCACTGAAGGCCACACTATAGAGGTATGGAAAGGCCCAGGCTTTTTCACTCATTGCAAGGGTCTGTTAGCCACAATTTTGAAGGCCACACTATAGAGGTATGGAAAGAAACGTATACTTTTCAGTTCTATTGCAGGTCTGTTAGCCACTGAAAGCCACACTATAGAGGTATGGAAAGAAAACGTATACTTTTCAGTTCATTGCAGGTCTGTTAGCCACTGAAGGCCACACTATAGAGGTATGGAAAGAAAACGTATACCTTTCTCACTTACGAGGCCCTGAAGCCACTGAAGGCCACACTTTATAGAGGTATGGAAAGAAACGTATACTTTTCACTTCATTGTGGTCTGTTAGCCACTGAAGGCCACACTATAGATGTATAGAAAGAAATTATACTTTTCACTTCATTGCAGGTCTGTTAGCCACTGAAGGCCACACTGGCAGAGGTATGGAAAGAAAATTCATACTTTCACTTCATTGCAGGTCTGTTAGCCACTGAAGGCCACACTGAGGAGGTATGGAAAGTAAAAACCATGCAGTACTTTTCAGTTCATTGCAGGTCTGTTAGCCACTGAAGGCCACACTATAGTGGTATGGAAAGAAAACGTATACTTTTCACTTCATTGCAGGTCTAGCTACTGAAGGCCACACTATAGAGGTATGGAAAAAAACGTATACTTTTCACTTCATTGCAGGTTCTGTCACTGAAGGCCACACTATAGAGGTATGGAAAGAAAACGTGCTACTCTTCAGTTCATTGCAGGTCTGTTAACCACTGGAAGGCCACACTATAGAGGTATGGAAAGAAAACGTATACTTTTCTAGTTTTATTGCAGGTCTGTTAGCCACTGAAGGCCACACTATAGAGGTATGGAAAGAAAACGTATACTTTTCACTTCATTGCAGGCTCTGTGTTAGCCACTGAAGGCCACACTATAGAGGTATGGAAAGAAAACGTATACTTTTCACTTCATTGCAGGTCTGTTAGCCACTGAAGGCCACACTATAGAGGTATGGGAAAGAAAACGTATACTTTTCACTTCATTGCAGTCTGTTAGCCACTGAAGGCCACACTATGAGAGAGGTATGGAAAGAAAACGTATACTTTTCAGTTCATTGCAGGTCTGTTAGCCACTGAAGGCCACACTATAGTGGTATGGAAAGAAAAAACGTATACTTTTCACTTCATTGCAGGACTGTTAGCCACTGAAGGCCACACTATAGAGGTATGGAAAGAAAACGTATACTTTTCAGTTCATTGCAGGTCTGTTAGCCACTGAAGGCCACACTATAGAGGTATGGAAAACGTATTCTTCACTTCATTGCAGGTCTGTTAGCCACTGAAGGCCACACTATAGAGGTATGGAAAGAATGTATACTTTTCACTTCATTGCAGGTCTGTTAGCCACTGAAGGCCACACTATAGAGGTATGGAAATTAAACGTATACTTTTCAGTTCATTGCAGGTCTGTTAGCCACTGAAGGCCACACTATAGAGGTATGTAAAGAAAACGTATACTTTTCACTTCATTGCAGGTCTGTTAGCCACTGAAGGCCACACTATAGAGGTATGGAAAGAAAACGTATACTTTTCACTTCATTGCAGGTCTGTTAGCCACTGAAGGCCACACTATAGAGGTATGGAAAGAAACGTATACTTTTCACTTGCTACTGTAAGGTCTGTTAGCCACTGAAGGCCACACTATAGAGGTATGGAAAGAAAACGTATACTTTTCAATTTTATTGCAGGTTTTGTTAGCCACTGAAGGCCACACTATAGAGGTATGGAAAGAAAAACGCATACTTTTCACTTCATTGCAGGTCTCTTAGCCACTGAAGGCCACACTAGAGGTATGGAAAGAAACGTATACTTTTCACTCTCATTGCAGGTCTGTTAGCCACTGAAGGCCACACTATGTAGGTTTGGAAAGAAAACGATACTTTTCACTTCATTGCAGGTCTGTTAGCCACTGAAGGCCACACTATAGAGGTATGGAAAGAAAAACGTATACTTTTCACTTCATTGCAGGTCTGTTAGCCACTGAAGGCCACACTATAGAGGTATGGAAAAGAAAACGTATACTTTTCACTTCATTGCAGGTCTGTTAGCCACTGAAGGCCACACCATGCAGGTATGGAAAGAAAACGTATACTTTTCACTTCATTGCAGGTCTGTTAGCCACTGAAGGCCACACTGAGGAGGTATGGAAAGGAATGTATACTTTTCAGTTCATTGCAGGTCTGTTAGCCACTGAAGGCCACACTATAGAGGTATGGAAAGAAAACGTATACTTTTCACTTCATTGCAGGTCTGTTAGCCAATATATATATTATATGTGTATGGAAAGAAAACGTATACTTTTCACTCATTGCAGGTCTGTTAGCCACTGAAGGCCACACTATAGAGGTATGGAAAGAAAACGTATACTTTTCACTTCATTGCAGGTCTGTTAGCCACTGAAGGCCACACTATAGAGGTATGGAAAGAAAACGTATACTTTTCTCACTTCATTGCAGGTCTGTTAGCCACTGAAGGCCACACTATAGAGGTATGGAAAGAAAACGTATACTTTTCACTTCATTGCAGGTCTGTTAGCCACTGAAGGCCACACTATAGAGGTATGGAAAGAAAACGTATACTTTTTACTTCATTGCAGGTCTGTTAGCCACTGAAGGCCACTATAGAGGTATGGAAAGAAAACATATGCTTTTCAGTTTGCATTTGCAAGTCTGTTAGCCACTGAAGACACACTGAGGCCTTACGGAGAAAGAAAACGTATACTTTTCACTTCATTGCAGGTCTGTTAGCCACTGAAGACACCTTGCTAGAGGTATGGAGAAGAAAACATGTAATTTTCACTTCATTGCAGGTCTGTTAGCCACTGAAGGCCACACTATGAGTGTGGAAAAGCATGTGCCTTTATTTGCAGGTCTGTTAGCCACTGAAGGCCACACTATAGAGGTATGGAAGAAAGCAGCCATACTTTTCACTTCATTGCAGGTCTGTTGTACAGAGGCCACACTATAGGGCATGGAAAGAAAACGTATACTTTTCACTTCATTGCAGGTCTGTTAGCCACTGAAGGCCACACTATGAGGTATGGAAAGAAAGCAGCATACTTTTCACTTCATTGCAGGTCTGTTAGCCACTGAAAGGCACACTATGAAGACATGGAAAGAAAACGTATACTTTTCAGTTCATTGCAGGTCTGTTAGCCACTGAAGGCCACACTTGTAGAGGTATGGAAAGAAGGCGTATACTTTTCAGTTCATTGCAGGTCTATTGTACTGAAGACACACTATAGAGGTAGCAGATAAAAGAAAACATGCCCTTTTCACTTCATTGCAGGTGCGGTAGCCACTGAAGGCACACTGCAAAGAGACATGGAAAGAAAACGTATACTTTTCACTTCATTGCAGGTCTGGTAACACTGAAGGCCACACTATAGATGTATGGAAGAAAACGTATACTTTTCACTTCATTGCAGGTCTATTCAGCCACTGAAGGCCACACTATAGAGGTATGGAAAGAAAACATGCTTTTCACTTCATTGCAGGTCTGTTAGCCACTGAAGGCCACACTATGGGGTATGGAAAGAAAACGTATACTTTTCACTTCATTGCAGGTCTGTTAGCCACTGAAGGCCACTATAGAGGTATGGAAAGAAAACATACTTTTCAGTTCATTGCAGGTCTGTTAACCACTGAAGGCCACACTATAGAGGTATGGAAAAAAACGTATACTTTTCACTTTAAATCATTTGCAGGTCTTGTTAGCCACTGAAGACACACTATAAGTATGGAAAGAAAACGTATACTTTTCACTTCATTGCAGGTCTGTTAGCCACTGAAGGCCACACTATAGAGGTATGGAAAGAAAACGTATACTTTTGATTCATTGCAGGTCTGTTAACCACTGAGATACACACTATAGAGGTATGGAAAGAAAACGTGTATTTTCACTTCATTGCAGGTCTGTTAGCCACTGAGAAGGCCACTATATAAGGGTATGGAAAGAAAACGTATACTTTTCACTTCATTGCAGATGTTCAACACTGAGGCCACACTATAGGTATGGATAGAAAACGTATACTTTTCACTTCATTGCATGTCTGTTAGCCACTGAAGGCCACACTATAGAGGTATGGAAAGAAAACGTATACTTTTCACTTCATTGCAGGTCTGTTAGCCACTGAAGGCCACACTATAGAGGTATGGAAAGAAAACGTATAATTTTCACTTCATTGCAGGTCTGTTAGCCACTGAAGGCCACACTATAGAGGTATGGAAAGAAAACGTATACTTTTCACTTCATTGCAGGTCTGTTAGCCACTGAAGGCCACACTATAGAGGTATGGAAAGAAAACGTATACTTTTCAGTTCATTGCAGGTCTGTTAGCCACTGAAGGCCACACTATAGAGGTATGGAAAGAAAACGTATACTTTTCACTTCATTGCAGGTCTGTTAGCCACTGAAGGCCACACTATAGAGGTATGGAAAGAAAACGTATACTTTTCACTTCATTGCAGGTCTGTTAGCCACTGAAGGCCACACTATAGAGGTATGGAAAGAAAACGTATACTTTTCAGTTCATTGCAGGTCTGTTAGCCACTGAAGGCCACACTATAGAGGTATGGAAAGCAAACGTATACTTTTCACTTCATTGCAGGTCTGTTAGCCACTGAAGGCCACACTATAGAGGTATGGAAAGAAAACGTATACTTTTCACTTCATTGCAGGTCTGTTAGCCACTGAAGGCCACACTATAGAGGTATGGAAAGAAAACGTATACTTTTCACTTTATTGCAGGTCTGTTAGCCACTGAAGGCCACACTATAGAGGTATGGAAAGAAAACGTATACTTTTCAGTTCATTGCAGGTCTGTTAGCCACTGAAGGCCACACTATAGAGGTATGGAAAGAAAACGTATACTTTTCACTTCATTGCAGGTCTGTTAGCCACTGAAGGCCACACTATAGAGGTATGGAAAGAAAACGTATACTTTTCACTTCATTGCAGGTCTGTTAGCCACTGAAGGCCACACTATAGAGGTATGGAAAGAAAACGTATACTTTTCAGTTCATTGCAGGTCTGTTAGCCACTGAAGGCCACACTATAGAGGTATGGAAAGCAAACGTATACTTTTCACTTCATTGCAGGTCTGTTAGCCACTGAAGGCCACACTATAGAGGTATGGAAAGAAAACGTATACTTTTCACTTCATTGCAGGTCTGTTAGCCACTGAAGGCCACACTATAGAGGTATGGAAAGAAAACGTATACTTTTCAGTTCATTGCAGGTCTGTTAGCCACTGAAGGCCACACTATAGAGGTATGGAAAGAAAACGTATACTTTTCACTTCATTGCAGGTCTGTTAGCCACTGAAGGCCACACTATAGAGGTATGGAAAGAAAACGTATACTTTTCACTTCATTGCAGGTCTGTTAGCCACTGAAGGCCACACTATAGAGGTATGGAAAGAAAACGTATACTTTTCAGTTCATTGCAGGTCTGTTAGCCACTGAAGGCCACACTATAGAGGTATGGAAAGCAAACGTATACTTTTCACTTCATTGCAGGTCTGTTAGCCACTGAAGGCCACACTATAGAGGTATGGAAAGAAAACGTATACTTTTCACTTCATTGCAGGTCTGTTAGCCACTGAAGGCCACACTATAGAGGTATGGAAAGAAAACGTATACTTTTCACTTCATTGCAGGTCTGTTAGCCACTGAAGGCCACACTACAGAGGTATGGAAAGAAAATCGGTTGGAAATCAAAGAACAAAGATATTTTCCATTACACCTCCTGTCACCTTGCTGAGATTTATTTTTAAGAATTCATTGTACTTCTTTTGTGGATCCAATGTTTGTTGCTAACCAGGGACTAATTTCAACAGGAAGTTTTTTAGAAGATGATGGAATTCCAACATGGCTACCGTGAGTTTCGTACTCCAGTCTGAAGCGAGAATCTCAGTATTACTTTTGCGATCACTTCAGGACCAATTTATAATGTTTTGGGGAGCACTCCTTCTTTAGACATATAATGGACCCGCCTGATTTGTACAAATATTCCTGACTGTACAGACAACGGCATTGATTGTCACAGTGGGTGTTAGAGAGAGTGTGTAGCAAGAGTTGAGTAGCTGGACCACCAGCGCCAACTATTCAACTCCTGCTCAAGTAAAAATATAAACTCATTATAGACTCATTACCCGGACTTACCTTTTCTATACACGATTGTATATATTGATTCCTACTAAGAGTATTCCTAGTATCCTTGTATTTACCAACCCGTGTTCCAATATGCTCAATATATATTACATTTTATATCTCCATATCTGTTTTTATTATTATTATTTTGTGTGGTTTCTAAACAAGAATACACAAAATAATGAAATAAAAAGTAAGCTGATGCATGGTCATCAGAAGATGTGGATTGTATATCATCCATGATGTGGATTTATATAGAAGCGCTGTAAATGTTTTTGTCTTTCTTAAGGTGTCGTATACCAAAATCTTAACTCACCTTAGCCATCTTGGTATTTGTCTGCCTGTTCTTCCTAGGGTAGATAGTTAAATGTATTCCTGGACTAATTTTAACAGTTTTGTCAGAACAATGGAGACAAAAGGTGGATTGTGAACCTACATAACTGATTTTTAGCACAGGATGACATGTCTTTTTTAAGTTGAAATCCTTATGTAATGTCTTGTAATCTTTGTAAAAAACATATTACTTACATAAATGTAACTGTTGTATTAAAGTCAGATCCGTAGTTTTGTGACTAGCAGTTCATTGATTGCCTGTATCATAATCTTGATGCAAATCTTGAATTGCTTCATGCTTAAACGTTTGCTGTTCTTTTGTAAATGTACACGTTGTCCCTGTTGTCTTAATTTTTTACCATCATGTAAAAGAATATTGCAAACATTGCAAAGGTCAGTAAACAGCCCAAGATGATATTGTTTGAAAGTTGAATATGTATAAATGATCATTATCGCATATTATTTGACAAGTTTTGCCGAGTGAAGTTAGATAATTATGGTGTGAAATTTTGGTGGATAACACAATTCTTCCGAGAAATATGAAAGAAAAAGATAAACCAATATTTTGAGAAAGTTGTTTCGTTTTTCGAAAGAGTTATAATAAGTCGATATTTCAATTCTGGAGAACTTTACCATATTTTCAGAAAGTGATACCGATTTATCAGAACAGGGAATAAAGAGCAGAAAGCCTTCCAATTTTTCCAAATCTCCAAATTAATGCCAACTACACTTTCTGTTATGTCACATTTCAGCTGCATATCTCAGCTATTTTGAGAATGTATATTTATAGCGAGAAACGACCACAGTTTATGTTAAATCTTGATATATCTCATTCTGTTCATTACTGTTGTGGATCCCGGGAATGGGGCCCGCACAAATAAACGAACAAAGAACAGTAATTGAGATAAAAAAATAAGTGTATCAACGTAAAGATACAGATTTGAATGAAGATTAGTAGTCCAGGAATAGGGGTTAGTACAAAATATATATACAAGTCTCGGGAAGTGAAGTCCGAGTATATTGAATATGTCCGCGTCGGAAGCTGACGGGTACTGCGTAATAATCTTCTCGATGAGTGGAGCGCAGAGCTACTATGCACTACTGTGTACTGACTGCTAATCTCTCCCTGGACTCTCGTATTACGCAGTTAACGCTCTGTGAAAACGCGGTAATCTCCAGTCTCGCTTCTATAGCAGTAGTATAAGTATACTCTGGACGAGTCCATCTTTATGAAAGCAGAGAACCCCACAACAATTTCCTACTTATATATCAGCATATATATATATATGTCTGTAAAGTCCGTGTGCACGTTAATTATTTTTTTAATCGTATCACCTCGAGCAAGGCGGTAACGCCACTGATGTGCAGGGGCTGCATAAGAGTAAGAAGATTAGGCAGAAGAGAGTGAAGAGACAGACGATCTAGTTAGAAAGGAGCAAGAGAAGGATGGGAATACAGGTGTGATGACAGTTGCAAAGGTGGAGAGAAAGGAAAGGATATACAGGGTGGTGAAGAAAGAACTAGAGTCAAGTGGTTAAGAGATGAGTATTCACCTTGCATTTAAATTCCTGGGGGTTGTAGCCGTCAGGAAAGAAAGAATATCGAAGCGAGTTCCACAGGCCGGAAGTGCGAGAATAGAAACTGCAGGAGTAAAATTGTCGTCTGCATTTAGTTGATCTAACTGCGAATGGATGAGACCCAATTGCCAGTCTGGTTGCATGAGTAAACACCTGTTGCAGAGGTATTTTACCTCTGCAGGTTGAAGAGGTAAAACACCTGTTGCAGAAATTCGTTGGAGCATAAGCCATGAAAGTATTCATAAAACAGACAAAGGGAAGCCACATCCCGTCGGTGAGGAAGTGGTTGGAGTCGAGCCGTTGATTCGGTACCTATCACTATAGCGAAGAAAACGGCGACTTACCTCGTCAAACCAAGCGACAGCGCGTCGCGTTAATACTACGACGTAAAATGCAGCGAAAAAGAAAATTACAGACCCAAAACAAGTCCGCCGCAGGAGTCGCTATGGGAGTGTATGCAAATCTTTGGCGTCCTCTCTGTGTTGTCGGCCAATGGAAAAAATTGATCGGCCGATAAAAGCAGTCGTTCTCGAAGCGAAGAGAAGGTTTAACTGGTTAGGTGGATAGCAGTTGGCGATATTGTCAGCAATTTTCTTTTTCTGGCCCGAAATTCGAGCAATTTGCGAGAGAATATTTTCTACAATCACATTACTGATTCTCTTTTGGAGCCTGTCAAGAATACTGAGATGAACAGCAGAGGCGTCTGACCATATATGTACTCCATGCACGGACGAATGGTTGATTTGTATATATGCAGGATGGATTCAGGCAGGAAAACATCCTGGCCCGACACAGTGACCCAACTTCCCAGCAGTGGATTTATTGACTCAATGTAGTGGTTCCACTTGAGATCAGAAGAGAAGGTAAGGCCGAGGAGGCGCAGTGTATTGCTCCGGGGAGACTCACTTGGTCCATGCTTATGGGAGGCAGAAGAGGTTGCCTGTGATGATTGACAGACAGCAGCTTGGTCTTAGACGCATTGAAATTTACAAGCCACTTCTTACCCCATTTCACCACAGAATGTAGATCCCTTTCAAGATCAGCATTATGTTTGTCCGCCACGCCGGGTTTCTTACTGATGCGAGAGTAAATTCTGGTGTCATCTGCGTATATGCCTACTTGGCTCTTGATCACGTCTGGGAGATCATTTATGAACCAAACGTTCAATTAAGCATGAAAGGTGTAAAATTAAGCAAAAAGTGACTTACTTTTAAGAATATTTATAACTTTTTTGTAATTGTGACAGAAATAATCTGTAAAAATGAGCTTGAACAATTAAACATGAAATATAATACAGTGTTTTAAAAAGATGCAGCTCCTTGTCACTTTGCTCTGCGTGTTTCTAATTCAGGAATTTCCTAACAGATGGATCGGAATGGTCTAACATTTTATTGGCCTCTACGTTCGCCAGATTTGACTCCATGAGATCTTTTTATGGGGACATGTGAAAACAATTATGTATGCAACCAAACCTCGTTCATTAGAAGATTTGAAAGCTAAAATAATAATGTGATTTCAGGCATTATTTTAAATCAGTGAACTGCAAAATCGTATTACCCTTTGTATTGCCAATCATGGAGAACATGTGGAAACTTAAATAAAATTTCAATAAAACTTAAAAAATATAGATTTACTTCTTTTTAATCCTTTTTACAAATTGTTTCTATTGCAAATACAAATAAAGTTATACATTTTCTAAAGTGCACCAGAACGATATAGACCTTGTATATATATATATATCCCTATATATAGTTGTGTGATAACGGTACTTAACAGTTCAGCTGCATTCACGACTTGTTTCATATGCCGAGAAGTAAAAGCTTCAATAAACACAATCTTCAGACGATCTAAAAAGACAGTAAAATTCCATCTATGAATTTTCATCTCCGGAGAAAAAAAGGGTCATGGAGGGTGAAATGGTTGGAATATCTGTAATATTTTCATTGAAAGATTTTTTTCTATCAGAAAAATACAAGGAAAATGTTAATTACTTACGAATCCCGGGATTGTTTTCATCACAGTCTACAGACAGAAACATTTATGTTTATTAAGTTATAAAATTAACTTTTATGTCTGCAAGTGAACAGTAGCTCTTGTGTCCTGCTTAGTATTTTCTCATTACCCATATTCTGAAATATCATCATTTTTTCATAAAGGCAAAATTGAAACATATGACCTTTTTCCTCAGAAATATGCAGCAACCGTAGGGCGATTTTATAGATTACATCATTCATGCTCAGTCAGTGGTTATAATATCTTCTCTTCTATTCACTAACAGCATCGGTCAAGCATGCCTTTCAGCCTCCATTAAATTTTGTGGCCTTATAGAGCACGTCTTTCGCCAATTATATCTAAACTTATTTATAAATGGAACTTTGTTTGTGTGTGTGTGTGTGTGTGTGTGTGTGTGTGTGTGTGTGTGTGTGTGTGTGTGTGTGTCCTCTACCTATAGACTCCGAAACGGCTGAACCGATTTTCTTGACAATTTATACAGTTTTACTATAAGCGTCTGCGAGTGTTCTTAGCTAGGTTTTGTGTCGAGGTACCCCCGATAAATATCGAAAATCGATAATCAAAAAAATTGAATTTTAGAAGGAGTGGTCCGATTTTAATCAAATTTCATACACTCATAGACAAAGACATAAGAAACGATATTCAGAAGTTTCAATGTCGCAGTTCTTACAATAGTGCAGAAAATCGATAATATCTATATATAAAAGGCAAGATGTTTGTGCGTGTGTCTGTCTATCTGCTTGTCTTGTATGTCTGTATTTTTCAGCCATTTTATTTTAGTTTTTGCTTCGGATTTGGTTCTAAGTAGGTATAATTGTAGTTCTTAATCTCAGCCATGATACCATTTACTCAGAGGACTTATTTAGCCTTCAAAATTCAATTTAAGACAAAAAACTCATTTATTATCGATACCAGGAAATCACAATTTGAATTACATCCATTCATTTTCTTTCAGGCTACGGTTTCGCTTTAACTGGAAACAACTATTGCTGTTTAGTCTTTCGTGCCAACGTCCAAAGAGTCCGAGCTCCAGAACCATGGATTAGTTTTAAAGCTTTCATTACACCCGAGCAACGCCGGGCTATACTGCTAGTATATATATATATATATATATATATATATATATATATATATATATTATGGAAATTGACGAAAATTAACGAAATGGTCTTTAAACAACCGACAATTTGAAATGACTTGTTTGAACATTATTTTTGATCGATACTCGTATTTAAGTAGATATTCTGTTTACAATCAAACAGTATATATATTTATTTGGATAATTAAAAAGTACTGAGAAGGTTATCAAAAAACATAATAATAGAATTTTAAACAGATATAACAACCTAAACAATCAACAACATGCTCAGAAAATAAACGAAAACAATAGCATTAATTGCAATTGCGAAAACCTATTGAGTATCTATTATAAAAGAATTATCTAACTGACTCTATAGTTTGCTTATACTCTATGTCTACCATTAAAAAAAATTCCTACAGTAATAAAATTTTATATTGGTTTTACCAAGAATCCTTTTAAAACCCGCCATTATTTGCACATCTAATCTTTTTATAATAAGACTTACCGCAATAGCAAACCTCTTTCTACTTTATATTAACAATTAAAATGTGCCAGTAAAGCCCCTACCATAAAACGGAAAATATTGAAAAAAGCAGAAATTGTAAATCTTTACATGAGCCATGTTTTCTACGTTTACAAAAAATATTACGAATTATCAAATTCCCAAAACTAAACTTGCCGAACAAACATAGCGAAATAACACCCATCTGTCATCATCGTCTAAAATATACCCAAAGTATAGTTAATTTTTTCTAATAAAATATCACTAGATAATCTATTATTTATCCCCTCGCATAAATCCATTGATTCTCCCATCTTCTGATAATTCATTTGCTTCGATTAACGGATAGCTCACTCACTAAATCAACTTCATATGATTGAGGTGCATTGTATTTTTTAAACTTTCCCGTCTTTGTTACTTTTTCACTACTTTTAGTGATAATAAAGAAAAACCTGTAACTATTTCACGAGACTCAGAATAACATTTCAGAGTTACTAAATGCTACAGATTTATACATTCAATTTATTTCATTACTGATATAGAAAACTCTCCTTTACCCTTACAATCAATTTCTCCTATCCATCATGACCTGGCATTCTCTCTCGAAAATCTCCTCCTTAATTTTCTAGATAAGGTAAAACTTATGTTATTTTTAAGCTTCTATATATACAGAAAATATGTCACTGCCTGACGTAGTGTTTAATAAGATAGCACAGAAACAATGGTTCATGTGTTGGAGTAAACTATGTGTTTATTATAAACTTATAAGAAAAGTATATTTAAAAAATACAATGCACCTCAATCATATGAAGTTGATATATATATATATATATATATATATATATCATAAATTATAGTTTAGAACATGTACAAATTATCATCTACTACATAGGGTACATTATTTTTGACATTGAAATGACAAAATGACAATGTCTCATCAGGTAGTGTGAAAGTAGATGGAATACTCTTTACCTTATATTGGCGAATTATGTGTGAGAGCCAAGTGGGGTAGAAAATGGGAAATCAGAGTTAGGAGTTGGAAGTTAGGATTTGAACAAAAGGAAGAAAGGGACGAGGAAAGAGGTGATTAATGGACATACTGAAAATTTTATAGACAGATTTAACAGTATAGGTAAGGCGTGATCCTTTACAACCTTTATGGCCAGTCGTTTGGGTTTAACAAAGAGAAAAAAGAAAAGACAGAAATTGAGAAAAAAGTAAGGAAATGTATATTGGGTGGGAGGGAGTTGGAGGGGATGGGCTAAAATGGATAGGAATTGATATTTGGTAAACATACCTGTATTAGTGAAGTATACGGCTATATTTGATGAACAAATGATGATATTATTTGACATGTCGATGCTTATTCACATCATCCACAGATTGTAGGAGAGGACGGTGCTTACAATAATCGTTTGTGATATGTGAATTATAGGAGTAAAAATCAACCTTAATCTTGGAATTATTTCGAACTTTTTTCTCATCTTAGTTGATATAGTTGTTATAATAGACACACCGTTTTGACCAAGTACCCTCTGGTCAGCATCAGGTATCCATATATTGGTTGATGTGGATTATTTCGTTGATTATTGCAAAATATCCTGTGAAATCAACTATTGTTCTTTCATGTTGGAATTTTGTGCGCCACTAAGGATCGAACTCATGACCACTGGATGATACTGACACATGTATAACTAACTACTAAATCCACTTCTTCATCGTCCCGAAAGGAACGATGGCGTAGTGGATATTTAGTGGTATATTTTGGGAGCCTTTATATTCAGTGTCAAATTAATTTTGACAACTGGATTATGTGGGTTCATGTCACTTGTCAAAATTTGTATTTATTTCTGAGATGAGTAATTTTTTAATAATCTTGGAATTATTTCGAACGTTTTTCTCTTATCTTGCTTAATATGCGTGTTATAATAGGAAAAAATCAACCTCTTAAAAAACACTTTCGTAATTCGTGTCTGGTGATTAAATATTGATTAAATAGTATTTAATTCGTTTATTAAATAATTCTCCTCTCTCTCTCTCTCTCTCTCGCGCGCGCTTTCCCTCTCTCTCGCTTTCCCTCTCTCTCTCTCTCTCTCTCTCACACGCATTTTCACTCTCTTTCTCTTCTTCTCTATCGAATTTTTTCTCACTGTCTCTGTCTGTCTGTCTGTTTCTCTCTCTCTCTCTCTCTCTCTCTCTCTCTTTCTGTGTATGTGCGTGTGTATTTGTTTATTAACATGGCCTCAATAACAAAATAAATAATTACAAAACAGAAACAGGTCATTTAGTAAATGACTCAAAGTGGAATTGAATTATCAGAAATCTGGAAAAAACTCAACAGAAAGCACATCTGTCGGCAAACATATTAGGAAGTTAAACTTTTGTATAAACTTTCAAATCGATGGATCTAATCATAGATATCAATTTTTCTGTTACTAAATCTCGAACAATATCAGTGATTGATTAATTAGAAGTGAGTTACACATTTGACGTTTGCATCTGGTTCAAAATGTTGGATCATAAATTTACCTTTGAAATGACCGCGTAAGATGAGGCAAAATACGAAAGCCGGTTTTGATTGAAAAACATATAAAGCTTAAAATATTTCTAAATTAAGAATGTTTCCTTATGTTTGTCCTTTCTTTAATATTTGTAAAACTTTCAGTTACTATAGAAAGTTATTTCGACTGAAACGACGAGATGAATTTTGTTTTGCAAGGAAAATTCTTTCTTTTTTTAAATAACTGACGTACAAAGACTGACAACGAGGTTTTTATTTGCTTATTTTTCGTATGTCTTCAGAACTTTTTTCAGCAAGATGTAATTTATCCAGCGTAATGGAAAAGGAAATGAAAACTGTAGCACGTGCACCTGCTATGTTGTCCCCTCTCCCCCCACCACTAGCATTTACAATCTTTTATTATTTCACTTCTTTTTTTTTTTTTTTTTTACCTGCCACGGGATACATACGACATATGACGGCGGAAATTCATAACCCTACCAAATTGAACTGTATGTTATCTAATATTTGTTTATTTTTCAAAGAAGCTGACCTGACTAATAAGCAAAAGCCTTTGCTATAATAGACATCAAACAGATGCAATTGAAAGATGTTGTTCAAATGGCCAACAAACTTTGCTTCTAATCGATAAGAATTTGATGTCAACCTTACCTCCTTTTGTTAAACACAAGTAAAAAAAAAAAGATGTTTGAAAATAAAGATTGTATTGTGCCAAATCTTCATCAAGGAAAGAAAATGAAGGTCTAGAATACCATCATTAGAAACTAATGATGATTATTTTGATATGTTTGGTTACTGTCTCTTTTTACAATAATAACCAGATAATTTATTTATAAAAAAGAAAAAGGCTCTATTGCTCGTTGTAAATGTTACATACAAAGATATGTACTTACACTACCGGCCATAATTATTAGACGACCCCAGTTTTTTTTAAAGAAATGATGTTTTCATCCTATTTTTAGTATTTATTGCCAAGTGGACAATTCTAAATGAAAATAGAATGGCTCTTTTGTTATTAATACTTTGCAAAATTTTACAAGGCAAGAAAGTATAGATGAACTCGTCCGAATCACCCTAAATCTTTTTCATTCTTTTATTGGTAAAACTGCAGTATAGGTAATTATTAAATATTTATAAATTTATTTGATGCACATGCTATTGTGCAATATTAACAAAAGAACCATTCTATTTTCATTTACCATTATTCAAAAGAAATACCAAAAAATATTATGAAATACATCATTTTTTTTTAAACACTGGGTTGGCCTAATAATTATAGCCGGTAGTGTATATAAATATAGATATATATATGTGTGTGTGTGTGTGTGTGTGTGTGTGTGTGTGTGTGTGTGTGTGTGTGTGTGTGTGTGTGTGTGTGTGTGTGTGTGTGTGCAGTAATGTATATAGGGGAAGCAACTTTTCTTTTAAGCATGTTTCATTGATACGACCGACAAGGATGATTTAATCAATCTTTTATTGAGTTTTTCAGTAGTCTACCATTTTGCATTTTTCATTAATAAAAAAACATAAATATTTTCATTGTTTTTATCGTTCCGGACGTTTTTGGTTAGTTCTATGGCCATTCTCAAGGTTGTTATATAGATATATTTAGTTTTTCTTTGTTAAGATTCTTGTGGAACAGTAATCATATATATATATAGTTGTCAGTCCGTAAACGGTGAGGATAATCCAACAAGATTTCGGCAGAAACTTTATGCCAGATGGAGGAAATATTGTAAAAGAGTCTGATGATATGAGCTAGTTAAGCTCATTGAAATGAACTATAGTTTATAACTAATATGACGTGTTGAGTTTTCCTTTATAAACTATATATATATATATATAATTATGAATTAAAAGTACATTGCGACACGGAAATTTTTTATGTTTCCAGATTTCTCTCTCGTCATCAAGAAATATTGGATGTTGGTTGTAAAAAATGATTTACATTTAAACAGGCTTAAATGTAAATCATTTTCACAACCAACATTCAACATTGTCTGATGCGAGATAGATATCTGGAAACATAAAAAAATTTCTGTCGCAATGTACTTTTAATTCATAATATGATTATGTTATGCACTACAATATTTATTGTATTGAGCATTTTTTATAAAAAAAATAAATGCCAGGGAACTCAAAATCGTAAAACCTTGTGTCCTCTTTACCTGTATATATATATATATATATATATATATGTGTGGAGGGGGTATCTCTTTTCAGACAGATGGACTCGTCTCGAGTATACTTATACTGCTGCTATCGAAGCGAGACTGGAGAATGCTGCGTTTTCTCGCGGTAATTCTTTGACACTGTTAATCTCTCTGCCTTCGGACGGAGATCATTAACTCATTCGTGGTTCCCCCGAAGGGTAGAGACACAACTGGGAAAAAGTAAATAGATATTTTTGGCTGGGCTATATGGCCCGGAGAAGCCACGTTAAAAAAGCCTTCAGCCGCATTTTGCCCTAGTAAGAGGGAGGGGTAAATAAATACCGAATACCGCGTTTTCACAGAGACCTAACCGGAGAATACGAGAGTCCAATGAGATTAGCAGTCAGAACAACTTAGCTCATAGTAGCTCTGTGCTCCACCCATCGAGAAAATTATTACGCAGTACCCGTCAGCTTCCAGCGCGGACATACTCAATATACTACGGCTACACCTCCAAAGACTTGTACATATACTTTTTGCTAACCCGCATTACTGGACTACTAATCTTCATTCAAATCTGTATCCTTAGGTTAGTACACTTATTTTCTATCTCAATTACTACCGTTGTTCATTTATTTGTGCGGGCTCCATTCCCGGGATCCACAACAATATATATATATATATATATATATATAGGAAAGAATATTAATAAGAAGTTTTGAATTTAAAAATGTACTTTTTTTGAACAGTATTTGTTTATTTTTATTATATTTTATATTTCAGACCGCCCTCGGTCCTTCATCAGAAACAAATCAGTTGTTTCTGATGAAGGACCGAGGGCGGTCTGAAATATAAAATATAATAAAAATAAACAAATACTGTTCAAAAAAAGTACATTTTTAAATTCAAAACTTCTTATTAATATTCTTTCCTATACATATTAAGACAGTATACGTGGATGATCATCACTATATATATATATATATATATATATATATATATATATAAGAAAAATTTAGGCAGACACGTTATTTCATGGTAAATCGGAAGTGTAGGCCTATTTCAGGCGAACCATCATCAGCTTCCGTCTTTATTTTACAAAGAATTTTACACGAATCCGTCTTTACACGAATATATATATATATATATATATATATATATATATATATATATATATATATATATCAAACAAACCGATTTAATTAAAACTATATATATTTGAAATTGCAACGTGCTTCAATGAATGAAAAGTCCTGACTGTGGAAGAGGATTACAACTTTATTCGGCATTTCTTTTAGTTCCGTTGTCAGCATTATCTGCTATATCTATAGTAACTTCACGTAATTACAAATAATGTTGTGAATCTTTAAAAATATAAAATGAATTCTTTGCAGAACATAGAACACGTTTTCTTCAAACTTTTTAATTTTGCCTTAACGATTTTAAACGATTTGAATAGCAAACGAATATAGAAACATCTGGAAATTAAAAGGGTCATCAATACGCTTCCCCCGCCAAAATTTAATTTCTACGAATTATTTTCATTAGAAGTTAAATTAATGTGGCAACTACTTGATTATTGTTGATTGGTTGTTGGAAGATATGCGTTTGTCGTTTATTTTATATATACATATATATATATATGTGTGTGTGTGTGTGTGTGTGTGTTTGTGTGTGTGTATGTGTGTGTGTGTGTGTGTGTGCGTGTCTACCAATTTTCTTTTTAAGTAGGTATTATTAAACTTAATTGTTGTGACACGTTTTAAGATGTTATAACAGATAAAGGATCTTTCGTTGAAGTGTGCACATTTTTTATCAGTACGTATATGTTTAGCCATTTCACCTGTCAATGACCAAAAGAATATGTGAAGGTTTTCAAATTCAATTTAGCATTCTGTTCTGGGATTTATTGTTGAGAAACCAATCATTTGAAATTGTATTTTGTCACTTTAACGCTGTCATTTCATGGTTGTTTTAAACAGTTGGTCGCTTTGGTATATTACAGTTTTATGTTTTTATGTCTGCTGATCACTTATACTTGTCTTATACGACGTTGAGGTTGATTTGAAAAATATTAGAATTTAGTCAGGAAAACTCTCAAAAAACTCATTGTATTCAAATACAAATAACTAATGTTGTTATAAAGTTAATAGAAGTATTCATGTTGTCTGAGTTTATGCGCTTTTTATCCTTGAATATTTTTTGTTTATTCAACATTACTTTTTATTCTGATCATTTTAGTATCGTTTGTAATTTCGCTTTGATCATTGTTTCAGCGCGGTTTCAAGTCACTCTAATATCCATAATGGGTTTAGAATTATTGACCAGCAAGAAGATAAATACTGAAAGAAAAGAAATTCGAACATTTTGCACAAGAAAAAAGCTAAAACATTCGACCGTTTAAAATTTACGGATTAGAAAAGAAAACTTCAAAAAATAAAATTACTTTAGAAAATAATATTAAAAGAGATATTTCATTAAATATCAACAAATTTTAACTGCCAAACTTGCGAACAAAATAAATTTGCTGTTTTTTATCTATCTTCCCGAAGCATTCTTCTTCTATGTTCCTTGTCCTTTCAGGACGTAGGTGATCATGGCCTTCCACGTCTTCCTATCCCCGGTGGCTCTTAGCCCGCTTTCTCCTGTAACACTACGCAACCCCCATTCTGTTATCCAGCTGCTCAGGCCCTTCAAATATGTTATCCGCTGCTTTCCTCTGTCTCTTTTTTCCCTATTTCTGATCTGTGAGTATCAGGTTCTCCAAGCCCTCCTTCCTCATTGCATGTCCCTGAAAATTTAGTTGTCTCTTCCTGTGCTCACTATTAATTTCCTTTTCGTCTCCATTCTTTCCAAAACCTCATCATTGCTCACATGCTCGGTTTATGATATCCGCAGCATCCTTCTGTAGAACCACATTTCAGCTGCTTCAAGTTTTTCCTTCATCTTCGATTATATTGTCCAGCATTTACTACCATATTAAGAACTGACATCTTATAGCAATCCAGTACTCTTTTCTTTGGGGGGGGGGTCGGTTTTCTGTTGTTATAAAGTAAGAAAAAGATCCCCCACTAATTATAATTAATATAATAGTGTAATATAATCTATCTCTTCTCCTTCCAGCTATGAGTTAAATGACAGGAGAGATTGGGTTCTATAGCCATTGCTGACAACCAGTCTACTACAGATAGCAATGGAACCTACTACTGGATAATTATGTCTCTTTGGAGACATGATTGCCCAAGCGTGTATTACGTATGGCACTTAACTGACTGACTGACAGGTGAATGACCAGTGAAAAGGAGGAAAAATTAAAATTTCTTCATAAAATTGCAGCTAATATTTCACTTTTTGTATCGAAATTGCAATCTTCTTCATTTAGTTCACGAATTGTGTGGAACGTTTAAGAATGCGTTGACCATTTTTCAACAGCATCAAGAGCACAAAAATTTCAGTGACCCAAATAATATTTGAAATCTCTAAATGATTGATTTGTCATTAAAATTTTGTACACCTAATGGTTCTTTACTTATCACAGCAAAAGAAAAAGAAAAATAATATTTGAATATTTTTTCTTCTTCACCCGCTAGAAGCTGGGCAAAGGATAAGATTCTAGCAATAGTAGCAGGTACTCACACAGAAAAGAAGGAGACAAGGTTAATCAGGTAACTACAAGGAGGATCTCTTATTGGTCATTGGAAAATGCTAAGTGTACCCAAAGTGCGTCACAACCGCCTTCGCTAGATGCAAGACTCAATATAAGCGAGTGTAGATGGGTTTTAGACAGCTGAGTAAAGTTGCGTTGAAAAATGTACAGTACAGTTAGAGCGATATAACACGAGAGAAGTGTTGTCACATGACTCCCTGCCTTAGAAGAACCTCCGACTTTAGCCTGGTATCAGACCAACCAACTTAGATAAATTGTTACATCTTGTGGAAGAAGTATGTTGGAATTATAGTTACGTGCATGCAAGAGTGATAAACCCTAACCAAACACTGTACCGAACATAACGTACGTATATAAACTCTTTATTGTTAATTTTACAAAGATTCAGTCAGTTAAGTGCCATACGTGATACACGCTTGGGCGATGATTATCCCGCAGTAAGTTGCCATTGCTTTCTACGGTAGATTGGTTGCCAGCCATGGTTACAGAAACCAATCTGTCCTGTTATTTGACTCATAGCTAAGGGGAAAAATGATGTATTATATTAGTAAGTAGTAATTAGGAGGGATCAGATTCTTACTTCATAACAATATAAAACTGACCCCCCCCACTTTATGCCCAGCAGAAGCCACAATCATGATTCCAAGTATTATATTTAGTCAGTCAGTTAAGGACCATACGTGATACACGCTTGGGCGATCATGTCTCCAAATAAACATGACTGACTGGGCAGATGATTATCCCGCAGTAAGTTGCCATTGCTTTCTGCAAGGCTATAGAACCCAGTCTGTCCTGTTATTTAACCCATAAGTGGAGGGAAGAGACGGATTAGTACCATTCCCAAGGGTATTTGCGCGTAAGTGAATGCAATGAATTCAACTGGAATTCGAACTCGGCTCTCCGATTTGTCGTTCCGAGCCGATATCCACTGCACCACAACACACATCCATTACAAAGATTACCTTTCCTTATTGTGGCTCCCACCTCTGTCTGGATCATCGGTGCAGCAGATTTTTGGTGACTTTCAGCCCAAACTGGCTTTATGATCAATCTATCTAACACAACGTGGGCAGAGCCCGGTTTAGAACGAAGTAATCAACTATCGATCAGCCGTGGAGATTTTGGGGCGTCGACAAACTTCTACCTATTTCCTCATGCACGTCGGTAAAGCACTAATCGAAATAAATAACAGTTGAAAAATATATATTCATATTTTTACTGAAGTAAGGAATCAATCCAAACAGCGAAAAAAAAGTCACCAGATTGCTACATTTAAAACCACTCAGCAAGTAGATACATTTATTCTGTCTTGAATCAAACAAGCCATAATTTGTGGTTTACGAATCTCAACAACAGTTTCGATTTGTTTTAACTCTTGCAAGTCAAAACATTTTTCAAAATAAAAATATCCCACCATTCAACACAGAGAAGTTTTTTTATATATTAAAGATGAAGGCCATCCAGTACAAAAACGAGAATCTGCGATAAAAGTCAAACTGAGTTACCTTATAATAAATGCAATCTATTCTCAACTTTATCACAGTTAAAATATTGCAAAAACTATTCGTGCCTTTGATAAATGAACATCTCTGCTAAGTGCCAAACCATAGTAAAATTATCTGGGTTTGATCTCGTGATCTGAACTATAAAAATCTGAAGGACCTCGCCGATTGGCCAGCATAGGAAGAGACCTTTATACACGACAAATTAGGCACATTAGGTTCAATAGGGGTCTTTTGAATAGGAACAAAAATAAATAACCACATAACAATTACGTACCGTCCGTTCGATGCGATAAATATGATTTGTAATCAAAAGCGGAATTCTGTTTGGGCAATGGAAAGGATAATGACATATTTTATCTGCGTGTGACTACTGTTTGCTTTTTTATGCTTGTAATTTCAAATGAAAAAGACAAAGATCTTAAGGGGAAAAAACATCAATAATCTCACTGATACACATTTGTTTTGCAGCCTGTATACTCTAATGGTACATAATTTTACAAAAGCCCCACTTAGCCCTTTTTATGTCTCTCTCTCTCTCTCTGTCTCTGTCTCTGTCTCTCTCTCTCTCTCTCTATATATATATATATATATATATATATATATATTATATATGTTACTAAACAATATTGGAAATCTACAATAACGTTTGAAGATTTGTAGCAAATATGTTTGGACTTTTCGGAAAGCATTAATAATTATTCATAACCAACAAGTGCAATTTATTTCGGAAAACCAAACTTGATGAGAATCAAAAAGGCGAACGGCTCAGAGTAATGTTTTAGAAAAGTGTGAAAAACTGCTATACATTTTAAATTGATAATTATGAAGAGTCGAACACAACTTAAATATATAAACCTTATTGTGTCACTAACACTTTAATCCCTAACAAGCAATATATTCTTTCTCACAACAAAAAAACAATATAGATTTTGATTAACGGATCTCCCACGGACAGGATTTCGGAAACTAATTATTGATTTCGGTTAATCATTCAATTTCTTCGAGAGGTTTGTTTAGAAAATGAATAATCCACAACGTGAAGGAAACCATTATACCAGAGGTCATTGATGACGAAAAGTTTAAAACATACTTAAATCACTTATTTATTTATTTAAATATAATTATGATCATTGTTTCTGAACACCGTAATAATGCGCTGTGTAATTGTTACAGTTAATAACAGGCTTTACGTATTTAATGAATATTTTTCGCGATATCACGAATAATACAAGCAATTTACATTCGCAAATGTGCCTCCTACCATTAGCAACTGGCACGAGGCCTAGGAAGAAAATCTGTTTTTTTGATTGTCAGCTATGAAACTTTTGGACTGTAATCGAAATTTAAATGGTCAATCAAGATATTCCTCGAGAAAGATTAGCTGGGAAATTACTTTGAATTAAAAATGAATAATAATAATAGTGTTTAGAATTGTGTTTTTAAGCTATTTTCTAATTAAAGGTGTTATTTAAAACAAAATAAATAATAATAAATTGTTATGGGGACTTACCCATGTGAAACATGAACACATCCAAACTATATATATTTTAGCAGATCAGAGAGAGTTAGAGCGGAATCTATTTCAGCAGATAACTCTGACAGCCGGACTAACAGTCACACTAATAATCGCTCATTTCTATATGTTTGTACTACTGTCTTTGTTAAATATATTTGTTAACACTATTCCTTCTGTGTGTCTTTATTTCTGGCCTCAACAAGGTCAAAACAATAATATCGTTTCACAAATAAAGCAAGTTAAATCTTAGACCTAATCAAACCTATCAAAGACCGGATTAACTCTTGAAGAGTCAACGTCTTGCAAATACAGGTGATGTCTCAATAAAGTACCATAGAGATAGCAACGAGAAACTATTGATCCATTATCAATCCCAAGAAAACTCGTGGATTGTTAACAACCAAATTAGTAAAGATAACGACCTGAAGGGGGGTTACATCGACTGGGATTATTTCGGTAAAAATAGACATATGGATCAGGAGTCACTTGACTGTCATCCAATGACTGGTAGTTAAATGGTATAAAAGGGTTTGAAATCAATGGAATTGATTCCACGGCCGATAAGAGAAGATATGAACGACAGGTATCACCGGACCGTCATCAAACGATGAAATCAATATGGGCAGTTAGAAAATATAAAGCAGGATTTTAGGCATATGTGAAACAAGATGGGTAAACACTGGACGCAGTGGAAGTGACCATCTTCTAGTGATATGTAAACTTAGGTTGAAAGTACAGAAATAAAAGTAGGACCAAGGCAACCCCTAAATTTAGTCTGTGCCGTATTATATTCTTCTTTGAGATGATCGCGATTAGTGAGGTCACTAAAGTCTCTTTTAATGTGTCCTACTTTGAGTTTCCATTCTGATTTTACCCGTTGTCAATTAGTTAAGTGCCATACATGGTAAACGCTTGGGCGATCATGTCTCGAAAGAGACATGACTGACTGGGCAGAAGATTATCCCGCAGTAGGTTGCCATTACTTTCTGTGGTAGACTGGTTGCCAGCCAAGGCTATAGAACCCAATCTGTCCTGTTATTTAACCCATAACTGGAAGGAAGATACGGATTAATACCTTTCCCAAGGGTATTTGCGCGTAAGTAAATGCAATGAATTCAACTGGAATTCGAACTCGGCTCCCCGATTTCTCGTTCCGAGCCGATATCCACTGCACCACAACGCACACCCGGTTACCCGTTGTATCTGCTTTAAATTGCACAAAAATATTAGGAAACAATTCAGGCGGGATAAAAAATAAAAGATCGGCTTAACGGAAAGGTATCATAAATACAGCAGATTTGCATAAAAAATAAGAAAACTGACAGGACAAAGACGTGCTCATGAACAAGACAGGACGCTAATATTATAGGAAGAAAAAATGCAGCAGGATCAGACATTTTTATAATAAAGATGTTGGCAGTTTTAGATGATTTCAGTGCTGGCAAAACTGCAGACATATTAAATTAAATATATAAGTGGTTATATGCCAGACGACCTAAGTAGATCACTGCGGAAATAGGACGAGAACAGTGCAGATTTGTGAAAGGTAATGTAGTGGGAAGAGAAAAAAGACAGGCGAGAGTCGTCTCTTTCGTTCTTCTTCTTCTTCTTCTTCTTCTTCTTCTTCTTCTTCTTCTTCTTCTTCTTCTTGTCTCAAACAACCCAACACAGCCTGCAAGAAACAAAATGCGCTCTACCGTTCTCAAAAAAGAACGGCTTGGTTTAAACCGTCGAGGACCGACCATAATTTGCATGCGAATGACGAGACGACGAGATTTCGCATTAAATGTCCGAGACCTCCTTGCACAAAACATGGGCAACGCCATTTTGGTTCTTTTTACCACGGGGCAGTTGGACTCGTTGGCGTTTCCGAAGTAAGCCGTTTTCACAATTTTCCCCACAAATAATTAAACAAGTAGTGCGATATTTCTACTTAAACTAATACCAGAAAAAGCAACAAAAAGGATGAAGGATGAGTACCTGTGTTTAATAGATTATACAAAAACGTTTGATAAAGTACCTCACAAAAAATAATTCAACCTACCATGTACGCTTAATAGATATGGAAAGAATACGAAAATAATCCAGAACCTATACAGACAGACAGCCGCCTGCATACGGTTAGAAAATGAGTTCAGTATATATGCAAAAGTAAAGAGTTATAAGACAAGGATGGGTCTTCTCAAGCTAGACAGCGAGGCTCTTTTGTGAGAAATAGAAGTCCAAGCAAGATTCATTATTGGAGGCCACAATCTTAACAACATAAGATATACAGATGACATAGTGTTGATAACGGACACGGAATTAAAACTAAAGAGGCTCATATATAATGTGCTGAACGAAAGCAAAAAGAAATGACCAAAAATACATTGCAACAAGACAGAATGTATGGTTGTAAGCAGAGGGAACGGCCCAAATTGGAGATACCAAAATTAAACAATTGCAACAATTTAAATAACTGGAAAGTGTTTTAAAATAGGACGGAAAATGTGGGACGAATATCCGAAAGCTAAGTTATGAATTCAGTCGGTTGAGTGCCATACGTGATACACGCTTTGGGCGATCATGTCTCGAATAAGACAAGACGGACTTGCCAGAAGATTATCCTGAAGTAGGTTGCTATTAGTTTCTTTGGAAAAGTGGTTGCCAGCCAAGGCTATACAACCCAATCTGTCCTGTTATTTAACCCATAACTGCATGGAAGGGACGGATTAATACCTTTCCCAAGATTATTTGCGCGTATGTGAATGCAAGGAATTCAACTGGAATTCGAACTCTGCATCCCGATTTGTCGTTCCGAGTCGATAACCACTGCAGGACAACGTACATCAACATGATGACAGCATTGCTTAAATTTTCAACGCGCTTATGAATTTTTGTGAAATTTTAGCTTTTTATTTGAGCTCAGATTGACAATATTGATGCGAAATTCGGCTAATTTCTGGTATCACTTTCTTGTTCTTTCTTAATATAGTTTTTCGTTTTCTCTTTGTACGTTTACTACTTTTCTTTTTTTAATCTTACCCCTTCTCCTATATTTTCATTCCTGTATTTGAATAATTTATTTGTCTATTACTTTTTATATAGAATTGAATAGTGAAGATTCTTCTCACAGATAAAGAAACGACACAAACGTAGTTTGACAGAAAGATTCTACGGATAACATAAATCGAATATGTGATCAACGATGAGGTTCTAGAGAAAATGAAAACCGAAAGAACACTTATACTTAACAAGAAGACACATAATGAGAAAACGAGGACTATATATATATATATATATATATATATATATATAAGAAAGTGTAATAATACCTCAATTAAAACTCACTGTTCAAACATTTACTTTTATAAACAGTACTCAGTATATATATATATATATATATATATATATATTGTCATCCGCAGACAGATCTGTTTCGCTGTATCACAGCTCATCAGTACGGTTAGACTCCGATTGCTTTTTAACCCAGGATTGAAACCCGACCGAACTGGCGTCATATATATATATATATATATATATATATATATATATATATATATATTGTGTATCGAGGCAGCAGATAATTTTCTAAACATATACTGTTAAATATAAGAGACAATGAATGTCTATTATGTTTAATCATGAGCCGTTCTAAACGTCGTATTTTAGCTTTAATTTTAGGTGAAAATAAAAACAGAAATTCTCCAACATTTGGATAATTTTTTATTGATTTACTTCTAAACTTTCGGCTCACATGAACCATCGTCAGAGAAGTTACAGAAACGTTAACATAAAAACATCCACCTCAAAGAGGATTTTATCTTGTGTTGGCATAAAACTTTGCTTATCAACGACAACAGTCACCAAATCAAACGCAGCTCGTAAATTTTTTATGCGGTTCTAGGACGTCACACCGCGCGAGAGCTCGAAATGTTAACAGAACCATATATTTAAATGCTATGTAATAAGTTATGACCAGATTTAAACGTGACTTTATTAAGTGTGGGTTAACGTCCTTGTAACCTCTCTGAAGATGGCTCATGTGAGCCGAAAGCTTAGAACCAACTTAATAAAAAAACTATTCAAATGTTGGAGAATTTTTGTCTTTATGTTCACCTAAAATTAAAGCGAAAATACGATGTTTAGAACGTCTCAGAGAAATTGTTTATTTTGTATATTTTTATATCTATTCCAAATTTTGTATTTTTTACAGTTTTGTTTATATTTATGTTTTTTGTTTTTGTCTATTACAGTTTCTTAGACTTATATGGACGCTTATATTATTTTATCGATTATTTTGCATAGTTCGTGTAGTATATCTATGTTTATCAGTACTCGTTTTCGACTCCATCAAAACTTCCCATTGTAACGTCGAGCCGTCCTCCTTTCTTTAGACGAGCAACTTCAATGTGTATTTTCGGAAGTTTTAGATGATTTATAATTCGTTTGAATTTGTTTTTATGTTTCTGAGATAAGAAAATGACCTTATTGAGCATAGGTTTTATTATTCTTAATATCTAGTATGAATTATCAATTATGTATTTTTTTGTTTATTAAGAATTCGGAACCAGGCTATGGTGGGCTGGTGCTTTCACTGGTTTACTTCTAGCTTCGTTCATATTTCTGAGGTTTTTCTTTTTATTATGAATTTATTGTTCAATTTTTGTAGTTTTTATGAGTTTGCTGCGCTTTAGGTATGCCCTTTGACCAGTATAGGCAAATAGTCGAGTTACCGTCTAACACATCCTTCTTTTATGTGCCCTGTTCTTTCAGGACGTAGGCAATCATGGTTTTCCACATCTCCCTGCCCCTGGTGGCTCTTAATATCTTTTCTCCTGTTACTACACGCAACCCCCATTCCGTTATCCACCTGATCAGGTCCTTCAAATATGTTATCCGCTGCTTTTCTCAGTCTCTTTTTCCCTCTATCTGGCCTGTTAGTATCAGGTTCTCCAAGCCCTCCTTCCTCATTGCATGTCTCAGGAACTTTAGTTGTCTCTTTCTGATGCTCATTATTAATTTCCTTTTCGTTTCCATCCTTTCCAAAACCTCATCATTGCTCACATACTCGATCCATGATATCCGCAGCATCCTTCTGTAGAACCACATTTCACCTGCTTCAAGTTTTTCCTTCATCTTCGAACATATTGTTCAACATTCATTGCCATATTGAAGAACTGACATCTTATAGCAATCCAGTACTCTCCTCTTTGTTTCTAGTGAAATTGTCCTGTTTCTATGTTCTTCAAATTGAATCTAAGCATCAAACAGACGAGTGTCACTCGATTTTGATATTTAGCACAATTATTTGAATACGGTAGCTATTAATATTCATAGTTCCTGAAGTTAAGTTTTCTAATTTTTTGAGGGTATTAAAACATAGAATTTGGTTGCAATATTTTCTTGATTGTGAGCTTATCATCAAATTTAACAGTGAAATAACTTACTGGATAAAACAAATTCACTCTGATGGTTGCGGTATTTTTCGTACCTGAACCAGAGTTCAATGTTCTTACCATGAACCAAGCCATCATTTTTAGTGAGGATTTGAATCAGCACCGCTTTAGTCAACAGTATTTCTTAGTTGTTATTTGCTTCTTCGATGAAATATAAGTTTCGTAAAAATCAATGTAGAAACTGAAAAACCAGAATCAATCTTTTATTCGACTTTAACGGTTTCGTCTGTTTAATGAGATTATCAAACAGAATCTATACGCATGTATGTACTCAAATGCACACAAAGATATATATGCGTATATTTATATTGAAATAGTGTACTTTTCGTTTTAAAATCTTCTCTTTGGCTCAAATGCGTTATTGAAATTGAAGGTTAGGGTTCGATGCAAAGAAAACCTACCCTCAATTCTGCTATGTCATTCCGATGAGAAACCCGCGGCAAAAAGAAAATTGATTTGGCATCAGACATGTGTAATTTCTCCTTCCATCTCTCGCTCTTTCCACCCTGCTCTTTTACCAACTCTCACGTGCAGACAAATACATACACTACACATACAACATGCAATTACAAACACACACGCACGCACACACGCACGCGCACACACGCACGCACACACACACACGCACACACACACACACACACACAAACACAAACACAAATACACACACACACGACAAATGAAACGTTTTGCCGATCAATCAGCGTCACTGGAAAGGATGATGCAGATTGATCGGCTAGAAACGGCAAAATAAAGGTTTTCCAGATTATCCCATATATTTAACATTCCATTGGATTTGTATCTAAATTCAAATCACATACACACATACACACGCACACACACATACACACACACATACACACACACAGACACACACACACACACATATATATATATTGTAAGAAAGTTATGGAACATGTAGGTTTTAAACCCACTGTTCATGCGTTTATAAAGAGTGCTCGATACAACGTAGAGCTTTATATTGTAATGCTTGTTAAAATGGTTTATAAAAGCATAGTATCACTACACAAAAATCTTCGCGTTTCGGAGCTAAAAATAAAAAGGATCTGCCCTTTCTTAAAAAAACGTTTCATCCCAATATAAGAATTACCTAGACAAAACAAAAAGCGACCTGTCCAAAATTAAGCTACTCCGCACCCCTCTCCTAAGCCAAGGTTGTATCTCTATTGCTACAAACTGCCGGCTAAATCGTACTAAACCCCCATCCCACATTCACTTTCATATCATATTATCAAAAATAAATCGTTTTCATCATTTATTTTTTATTTCAACTTATCACCAGATGAGGAGCAAACGTAGCTCCAAAACGCGAAAATTTTATGTAGCGATACTATGCTTTTAGAAACCATTGTAACAACCATTACAATATATATGTGTGTGTGTGTGTGTGTGTGTGTGTGTGTGTGTGTGTGCACGTGCAGGAGTAGGTTAGAATAGGGAGACATTCTGTAACAAGCTAGGCGTGTAGAATAATTCTGCAGTAGAAAATTTGTTCCACATTGAGTACTCCACAAGTATAGCCCTGTCTCCGACTCTGTTAAAGTTAGGATATAGCTTTAAAAATCAAATTTCCCAAAAGAAATAGTGGTATACATGATTATATATGCATTTATTTACATTTATCCATGATAACACTATAAGTACATGGATATTATTTATCAATTGGGAACAAAATAAATTATCATTTTGCATTACAAGTTTTAAAATGTCGTAACTCAATACCAACGCAACTTTATTGATCAAAGTAATAAGCAGCCAAATTTATACAATATTACTAAATATCTGGTAATAGATTTATCGCATCACGATAAAAATATAAGTCACAGGTATCTATGAACCTCTTGTAAGCATTTTTGACCGAGTTTGCATTGGCGAGTTTGCATTGGTGTAGATACCCTGGCACGTCTATGATAACCAAGACCAGTAAAATTGGTAATCCTTAGCAGATAGTTACGATAATTCGAGAGGGTAGAAAAAGACAAGTGCACATATATTTTCGACTCATTTCATTGCATAATGTGGATATTTTCACAGCATATTGGTTATGTTAAAACCGTACACTTGTAAGAATAGAATACCAAGCTTCCCCTTAACGGAATCGTCTTTTGATATCCACTAAATTAATTTTAGCGGTTATGTTAAATCCGTACACTATCAGAGTAAGATTGAAATAAGGTGGCTTAGATTAATCGGGCATATGGCAAATATAATGTACTGCCTAATGAGCATCGAAATTATTAGGTTTGTAAGAATAGAATCTTAAGCTTTCCCTTAACTGAGCTGCCTTTTGATATCTACTATACTGACTTTAGTCTAACGAAAGATATATGGACTGGACGAATCTATGAGAACAGAACTCAATACAAATTTCTAGGCAAAACTTTAACGCATGCTCATTTAGATCTCTCTTATGCTGATTTTATCAAAATGTCTCAACTTTGGTGCCGCAGAAAGAATCCACTTAATAGTCTTCGAGGTTATCTTTTGTGTCATGTGTGTGTGTGTTTGTGTGTGTGTTTGTGTGTGTGTGTGTCTGTGTGTGTGTGTGTTTGTGTGTGTGTGTGTCTGTGTGTCTGTGTGTGTGTGTCTGTGTGTGTGTGTGTCTGTGTGTGTCTGTGTGTGTCTGTGTGTCTGTGTCTGTGTGTGTCTGTGTCTGTGTGTGTGTGTCTGTGTGTCTGTGTGTGTGTGTCTGTGTCTGTGTGTCTGTGTGTGTGTGTCTGTGTGTGTGTCTGTGTGTGTGTGTCTGTGTGTCTGTGTCTGTGTGTCTGTGTCTGTGTGTGTCTGTGTGTGTGTGTGTGTGTGTCTGTGTGTGTGTGTGTCTGTGTGTGTGTGTGTCTGTGTGTGTGTGTCTGTGTGTGTCTGTGTGTGTGTGTGTGTGTGTCTGTGTCTGTGTGTGTCTGTGTGTCTGTGTGTCTGTGTGTGTCTGTGTGTCTGTGTGTGTGTCTGTGTGTGTCTGTGTCTGTGTCTGTGTGTGTGTGTGTGTGTGTGTGTGTGTGTGTGTGTGTGTGTGTGTGTGTGTGTGTAAAAATGAAAGGAAAATATGCATATAGAATAAAACCGTTATTGTCTGAAACTTCTTATATTCTCGGTAATTCTTGAATGAGTTGCAACGACCCAATCCAAATGCCCGCCTCTTTTACTAAATTTATAAACGAAATCAGGCATGAACCAACTCGTGAATGCCAATCAATATCCATTTTTTGGAAACTATGTTACCTTCTGCTGCTCAAATGTGTTTAAGAAAAGAAAAGATTTATTTAGCCTTAAACTCGTTTTGATTCACTTACACTCGTCCAGCTCAACTTTTTTCTTCGTGGACTCATAGGCTGAAACAGCCTGTTCCCTGCCTGTTGTCAGCTATATTCAGATGTTGAATCCCAATGTTAAGATGAACGCAGTCACATCTCAACCACAGGCGAAAATCTGTCGTTTAGAAGAAGAAAAGAATTTCTTTCTGCCAGTTCTAAGCGTTCATCATCATCATTTATCCATCACACCCAGATAGTGCATAGGGTAGCAACTTTTTGTTCCTGTTTCTTTAACAAACAGTTTTTTACGCGGCAGGGTTGTTAGCCCTAGACCCAACACCCAAACCTGGAGGACCGATGGGCCATTCTTGGTCCTTACGTTTACAGCACCTGGTATTCCCAAATGGTCACCCATTTAAGTACTGACCAGGCTCGATGTTGCTTAACTTCGGTGATCGGACAAGAACCGGTGTATTCAACGCTATATAGCCGTAGACGATATCGTTCTAAGGGTTACTGGAACCGAATTTCGGTCTACTCGTTTATGGCTTCAGAGCCAGTCTTTTATAGAAAACTCATTATCGTTAACAATTTTCTGTTTCTGTCTTATCGTGGCTGGCATTGAAATTAACTATAATTTGTCATCTCGTTTGATACTGCTATTGTATTTCGACGTATTTTTCTATACTGAACAACTTACGATTTGTCATCAAAAAAGCTAACAATGTTTGACATATTTGAGGAAATTATGTACAATGTCTTTCACAAAATCTGTGATGACGAGGGATATATTTCGTGATGTATCTAGAATTTTTTTTGTCGGCGATGAGTAATAAACATCAGGCTTTGACAATTTCTTAGGCAATAAACATGTAAGTCGAAAATCAATAAACGTAAGGTTAAATTGAAAACAAGCTTGATAAACAATATAACATGATTATTATCACTCATAAGACAAAACATTGTGTGGACTTTTCTAAAATCTATTTTGTATTCAAAACACTTGAATGGACTTAATTTAGAGAGTTATTCATTGAAGACATCACACATTTAATTATTCATCTTCGAAGACATTTTGTCGTGAAGTCAATCACTCGCTTTTCAATGTGAAGTTGATCTCATTAAATTTCGACTTAAAAATATCAAAAGAAACCAATTCCATATATGTTTCTTAAAGGAACACACATATTCGAAGTCTTAAAAGAAATTTCTTTTTGATAGAAAATATAAAATAATTATTTGTACAATATGTAAAATGTATTGTATATTTTCTCAGAATGTTAAATTCTGTATAATTAATTAAAAACTGTTTCATTAAAAATCGGTTTATACCGTACAAATAATTTAGTGAATGACTTTCACAAATATACTATCAGTTTACGCGTCCAAATATCAGCAGATAATACGAAAAAACGAAATACATAGTTGTGGAATAATACCAGACAACCAATACAAGTCGATTTTTATAGCACTGCCGAAGAAGCCAGGTGCAAACGAGTGCAAACTATACAGAACTATCAGTTTAATGAGTCACATTACAAAACTGATTGTCAGAATTCTGATGAAGAGAGCGTTGTGGGGCAATGGATATCAACTCGGAACGCGAAGTCGGGGGGGGCCGAGTTCGATTTCTACTTGAATTCCTTGCATTCACTTACGCACAAATATCATTGGGAAAGGTATTAATCCGTCTCTTCCTTACGTTTATGGGTTATTTAACAAGACAGATTTAAGATTTAAGACAGATTGGGTTCTATAGCCTTGGATAGCAACCAGTCTACCGCAGAAAGTAATGGCAATCTACTGCGAGATAATCTTGTACCCAGTCATCCATGTCTCTTTCGAGACATGATCGCCCAAGTGTGTATCACGTATGATACTTAACTGACTGATCCGAAAAAAGAATCAAATATATTTAAGCTTCTTCAACTTAAAATAATTGCACATTTTAACGATATTTAATTTGTTTTGATAATTTCACCCAAAGAAAGGCAATAAAGCCTCCCAAATACATGAGGTTACTGAAAATGAAAGACACAAAGTTGACAATATTATAACAGGATTGTGGGAGATAGAAGATTGTGACTGACATTTCATTTAAATCTTGAAAGGTCTAGATCGTATATGATTGAAAACAGGGAGTCAGAAAAGAGATCCATGAATGAAGTGTGAAAGCCGAATTTAACTGCTCAATAAAGACAAAATACATTAATGAGAAACAGTTTAGTGTGATAATGTCAGTCGAAAGCACATAAAAGAATCATCAGAGGCCATTCCCTTGCCAAGTTTTACTCAAATATAAACTCCCACGCCATTCATATGTACCATGGAATTCAAAATTAAAGATAGTGTAACCATATTTTCGGATGGCTGGTACTGATTATAAGTGGTTATGAAGATGAGAAAAGATTTTTCTAAAATTCGAGAATACAATTATTTTTGTCAGGACATGTAGCTGAAGTGTTAACAAATGAAAAACTCATGTGCGAAGTTTACTGAGTACAGCATTATTTTTAATCGAATTCATCAACGTAATTCGAGACAAAATATCTGTCAATGGGTTTTAAAGATGAGTTACCCTAGGTCGAAATGAACCATTGATAATTTTCTGTGTACTGGGTTACCAGGACAATTGATAAGAGCAGACAGACAAAAAAAAGAAGTGAGTTTACTATTGGAAGTCGAGCCGATTTAATGTAATTGTTTTCATTTAGAGCTGGTTAAAGTTGTACAGGAAGGGGAATGAAAGCCGAACTTCGTTTTTTTTTTTCGGCTTACGGCCATATCACATTGAATACACTGGTTCTCGCTCGATCACCAGAGTTAAGCAACGTTGAGCCTGGTCAGTATTTAGATGGGTGACCGCTTGGGAATGCCAGGTGCTGTAAGTGTTTAGTGAAGGATTTGCGTTGTGGTGCAGTGGATATCGGCTTGGAAAGAGAAATCAGTGAGACGAGTTCGAATTCCAGTTGAATACCCTGCATTCACTTAAGTACTGGTACCCTTGAGAAAGGTATTAATCCGTCCCTTCCCTCCAATTATGGGTTAAATAACAGGGTAGAACTTAGGGACCCTGCCCTTAAAAAAATCAAATCCCAATGAATATTGATACTCGAAAAGAAAAAACTATTACTAGACACAAAACTTATATAAAAAAAAAAAACAACAATAATTTTTTGAAAGAAAAAGGTATTACCAGCAATAAATAAATTAAAATTTAGTTAGCAATAAATGACCCACCGAGGTTGATATGCCATAAAAACAAAACAACCAACCAACATTTTTTTCACACCGGTTGGGGTGCTGTTTAACAAAATCAGAATGCAAGATGAGATTTAGTGAGTCTGCTCCCGTGTCTTGAGAGAAAGTTTGGAAATACGGTCGGTCTGAAAACTTGCCTGTTGCTAGAAATAGAAGATGACGGGAGAGAAAAATATTGCAAAGTCAATTAAGTGATTGTCCGTAGAAAAAATACAGCACGAATATTATCGTAAATAAAATAGCAGCCAACTGATATTGTTTTTCCGTCACTTATTTTGACTTGCTTGTAATCTTGTAATTATTCGATATATATATATAAATATATAAAAATCTACACCGTGTCGTTTCATTCTTGAATCTGGTTTTTATCACATACCGATCCCAAGTCTGGTTAATCCTCATCAAGTGGTAATAAGCGGTCCTGTTTGCTTAATCCAAGATTAACAACACAGTCGGTCAGTGAAGTGCCATACGTGATACACGCTTGGGCGATCATGTCTCGAAAGAGACATGACTGATTGGGCAGAAAGAGTAGGTTGCTATTGCTTTCTGCGGTAGACTGGTTTGCCGACCAAGGCTATAGAACCCAATCTGTCCTATTATTTAACTCATAACTGGAAGGAATAGGCGGATTAATACCTTTCCCAAGGGTATCTACGCGTTAGTGAATGCAATGAATTCAGCTGGAATTCGAACTCAGTTCCCCGATTTCTCGTTCCGAATCGATATCCAATGCACCACAACGCACAGCCGCTTAACAACACAACGTGGTTGAAATCTGCCAAAGATCAGGGAGGTTGAATGTACGCAGCCAGGGGTCGTGTAATAATAAAAATATTTAAATTGGTTTTGTACTGCACTAAGATATTGAGATAAATATTCGACACTACAGAAATTGCTATAAATATCACTGATGTTAGAAAAAGAAAAGTCGAGAATTTTCTTGTTGTTTTTGTTTTGTTTTTTTTTTAACTTATTTAATTCTATTATTATTTAGGTAAACCTAAAATTCTAGTCATCAGGAATTGTTATGATGTAATGTAATTGTTACTATCTATCTTATAAAATTATATAAATTAACGAAAATGTGTCTAAGACTAAATCGTAATATGGATTGAGTGTGACTCACCGGAAGTGCTTGCTAGGACACATATTCATGTGCGCCATGATATTGCAAATCCACCATATTATGCAACTGTTTACCAGAGTAACCTCTCTAAGCGCTATCAAAATTTTCGGTAGCCTTTCTGCCAGTTAATAAGCAGCAACGGAAAAAATGCCAACCCGTTATCCTATAAATGAAGAGTCACCGATCAGTTGAGTCACTAATTAAACTTAACAATACATATGATTCCTGTCGTTTTAATGATTTCTGCCGTTTTAATGATTCCTGTCGTTTTAATAAAGTCTATAGGAAAGAATATAAAGAAAACATTGTTCTAATAAATAAGTTAGATGTGCTAAAAAATAAATATATAAAAAAATGTTTCAAGTCGATAAAATGTAAATAACTAAATTTATAGTTAGTTTAATTGGTAGTTTTAACTGTATTTTATGTGGAAACTTTCATTTTTCTTAATGAAATGCAACAAATTTAGTTTAATGAGACGTCGTGTGGTAATTTTTTAAAAAGTATTTTCAGTATTTATTTGTTAAACTTTTTTACAAAAAAAATGTTGTTTTTCACTGAGAGATCCACAAAATGAATCTCCGTTTGCAGAACAGTATTTTACGCGTTTAAGGAAGCGAAATAGACATTTGGCATGGATAAGAAAATGAGGAAGACGCTGAACAAGTCATCATCCGTGTAATGCAAAATGATAAGCAATCTTTTTATTGATTTTTTATTAAAAACAATTTTTCATTAATATTATATTAAAAGCTATGAGCAATTTTCAAGTCAGAGAATTCTTTGAAGAAAAGAAGCTAAACAGAAAAGAGGGGTTAGTGCGATTACATCCATCATTAGTATGGGAATAACTTGTACTTGTATAATTTTAAACTTTGAATCTTTTATGAAAACATGTTAATTTCATGTTAAATCATGAAAGTATCTATGCAAGATGTGCATTTATTAAATTCAAATGAAGTTGCATTCATAAAGTGACAAGCAGTATATCCCGGCGTTGCTCGGGTGTAATGAAAGCTTTAAAACTAATCCATGGTCCTGGAGCTCAGACTCAGCCTAAAGAATATTTGTATATTTGTGTGAAGTTTGGTGAGAATCGGATAAAAATTGTGGATTTGACTAAAGGAGATACAGACAGATAAACAGACACAAATATCTTGCTTTATATATATATATATATATATATATATATATATATATATTATCGATTTCCTGCACGCTTGTAAGAAATGCAACCTTTAAATTCATGAATATAGTTTCTTATGTCTTTGTCTATGTGTGTATCAAATTTGATTAAAATCGGACCACTCCTTCTATAACGTGATTTTTTTCGATTTTCGATTTTCGATATTTATCGGAGGTACCTCGACACAAAACCTAGCTAAGAACACTCGCAGACGCTTATAGTACAACTGTGTAAATTTTCAAGAAAATTGGTTCAGCCGTTTCGGAGTCTATAGGTAACGGACACACACACACACACACACACACACATACACATACACATACACAAACAATGTTCCATTTATAAATAAGTTTAGATCCGCATTTCAATTCAACTAGAAACTTTGAAACAGAATGCATTAAGTAGACTGGAATATGTAGGATATCATTTTTCAGTCTGTCATTATGGTTCGTTGGCAGAAACAAGAAATATGAAAATGCGAGAAAGTATGGAAAAGAAAGATGAAAAACAAGGAAAATGGGACCAAGAAATAAGGAAAGAAAGGGATAAGAAGTAAAGATTACGAAATAGAGTCAGTCAGTTAAGTGCCACACGTGATACACGCTTTGGGCGATCATGTCTCTCGAGAGACATGACTGACTGGGCAGAAGATTATCCCGCAGTAGGTTGCCATTGCTTTCTGCGGTAGACTGGTTGCCAGCCAAGAATATAGAACCCAATCTGCCCTGTTATTTGACTCATAGCTAGAGGGGGAAGAGATGTATTATATTATTAAGTAGCAATTGGTGGGGGATCAGTTTATTATTTCATAGCAATATAAAACGTATCCCCCACTTTATGCCCAGTAGAAGCTTTAATCATGACTGCATTTATTATATTCAATCATTCAGTTAAGTGTCATACGTGATACACGCTTTGGATGATCATGTCTCTCGAGAGACATGACTGACTGGGCAGAAGATTATCCCGCAGTAGGTTGCCATTGCTTTCTGCGGTAGACTGGTTGCCAGCCAAGACTATGGAACCCAATCTGCCCTGTTATTTGACTCATAGCTAGAGGGGGAAGAGATGTATTATATTATTAAGTAGCAATTGGTGGGGGATCAGTTTATTATTTCATAGCAATATAAAACGTATCCCCCACTTTATGTCCAGTAGAAGCTTTAATCATGACTGCATTTATTATATTCAGTCATTCAGTTAAGTGTCATACGTGATACCCGCTTTGGATGATCATGTCTCTCGAGAGACATGACTGACTGGGCAGAAGATTATCCCGCAGTATGTTGCCATTGCTTTCTGCAGTAGACTGGTTGCCAGCCAAGGCTATAGAACCCAATCTGTCCTGTTAATTAACACATAACTGGAGGGAGAAGAGATAGATGATATTACATTATTATATTAAGTATAATTTGGGGGGATCATTTTATTACTTTGTGATAATATAAAACTGATACCCCACTTTATGCCAAGTAGAAGCCTTAATTATGTTTCCAATTATTATACTCAGTCATTCAGTTAAGTGCAATACGCGATACACGCTTTGCGCGATCATGTCTTCAAAGAGACATGAATGACTGGGCAGAAGATTATCCCGCAGTAAGTTGCCATTGCTTTCTGCAGTAGACTGGTTGCCAGCCAAGGCATTAGAACCCAATCTGTTCTATTATTTAACCCATAACTAGAGGGAAGAGACGGATTAATACCTTGCTGAAGCCAGTGAAATTTGGTTAAGCGCATCCCAATTACTGGCAGCCAACAACGAACGGTTTAATTGGCAATAACCGGTCAGCATTTATCGATATTTGTGATTGAATTTTGTTGGATAGGCGCGAAAAATTTATTTGAAACAGTGACATTGATTAGTGAACGTTGAAAAATATTGGTTTAAATCTAAAAAAATAATTTGGAATAGAAAGCAAGCATCAGAAACAAAAGGAAAAAGATGGAAAATGTAGATGAGATTAAAAAATGAAAATGAATTATTGTCGTAAGAATGAAAGCGAGGCTGGATAGGGAATACAGAAAATGCTTGAAAAACGCTTAACTAAAACAAAACGTGTGGGAAGGAAGTTATGTGAAATTAACTAAGAAAGAAAGAAAGAAAGAAAGAAAGAAAGGCTGGTTAAAAAGAATTAAATTAGAAAAGTAAAAGAAATAGACAAAAAAAACTTATGCGTAAGTGAATTCAACTCGAAAACGACCTCGGCTCCCCAATTTGTCTTTCCAAGCCGACATTCACTATGCCACAACGCACACCCAAACAGAGAGTAAGAAAACAAAATTAAACAAGAATGAGAGAGAATTGAGATGTAAATGGAGAGAAGAGAGTGAGAGACGAAAGTAGCGAATAAATTGCTATATCTCTACTATAGTAGAATGGTTGCTATAGGATTTGGTATGTTCTACTAATGTACCCATGTAATATAATAATCTGGCCCCACCCGAAGAAGGAAGCTGATGCAAGCGGGGGCGTTTTCCGGCCGTTGAAAGGAACGGATGTTTGTTTGACCTTATTTCCGGCAGTAGCGGAAATGGCTACAAGAGGCAAGCAGAAGAGGTGTCTCTGAGAATTACGTGGGCGTGCGTAGGCGAGGCAAAAATCGGAAGTACCGGTTTGGAGATAAAAAGACCTCGGGCACGGATTTCACGGCAGTCTAGTCAGAAGAGTCAGAGGGACAGAGTAGACCAGACCAGAGGAGCAACAGATACGACGACACTCCCCCCGTCACCCCGTCAACCCCCTGGAAGCGCTCTCTCACTCTCTGTTCACTAGGCTACACGGTCCATCGTTCATCAATAAAAATATAATCCATATTTTTATATATATGCGTTTTGTTGTATATTGCTATATAACACCCCTAGCTAGGAGGAGAAAAGATGCATTCATACCTTTCCCAAGAGTATTTGCGCATAAGTGAATGCAATGAACTCGAGTGGAATTCGAACTCGGCTCGGATTCTTCATTCAAAGCTGATATTCATTAAGCCAACGCATGTACAAGTTTTAAGAGACAGACAAATGTATACTTTTACCAATACCAGTTTTCTTCTTACCCACCCCTCACTTTAGTCTTGTATAAAAGATAAGTTTAATAAACAACTCCTAATACAAGAACTTTGATTCTGAGAAGAACTTTATCTACTTTCTATGTTTGTCTTGCATATAAAGTAAATTTGTAAGGCAACCGGCAGTAAATTCCAATTTTATGCCAACTCAAAGAAAATAGGAAAGATAATTTAAATACCTGGGAAGTGTTATAACAGAAGACGGAAAGTGCGACACAGAGATCCGAAGGCGAATTGGCATGGCAAAGGAAGCATTCCAAAAGTTGAGTAAAGTATTAAGAAAGAGGACAATTTCGCTAGAAACAAAGAAGAAAGTACTGGATTGCTATGTGTTGTTCGTTCTTCAATATGGCAGTGAATGCTGGACAATATCATTGAAGATGAAGAAAAAGCTTGAAGCAACTGAAATGTGGTTCTACACAAGTATGCTGCGAATATCATGGATCGAGCATGTGAGCAATGATGAGGTCTTGGAAATGATGGAAACAAAAAGGAAATTAATACTGAGCATCAGGATGAGACAGTTGAAATTCCTTGGACACGCAATGAGGAAGGAGGGCTTGGAGAATCTGATACTAACAGTTCAGATAGAAGGAAAAAAGACAGGGGAAAGCAACGGACAACATATTTGAAGGACCTAATCAGGTGGATGACGGGACGAGGATTGCATGGTGTAACAGAAGACGTGCTCAGGTCCACCAGGGATAGGGAAACGTGGAAAGCTATGACCGCCTACGTCCTGAAGGGATAGGGCACATAAAAGAAGAAGAAGAAGAAGAAGAATTAAATATATTAAAAATGGTCTTAGTCTTTTAAAACATTCGATAATGTAATATAGTAAAGGTTGAGTTCTCTGAGCGTGCTATAAATATGACGTTGTATCAGACTAAACATAAATAGTTGGTATCTGCAACGTATCTCAGTTGCATATTATACAATGGTAGTAGCGGTTAGTGTTCGAGCCTACAATGAAAAATTAGGATTAAGAACAACGTTTTTTTCAAATTTAGATAGCTTCCCTTAAAATATTGACGCACCATAATCAACTGTTTTATTCCCTCTACATGGCTATTTAGTTCATTTTAATGAATACCACTTTAGTAATCAAGAACAGATTACAAATAAATTCTATCGCTAAAAAATCTGGTTTTCGTAACAGCAGGTGCTGTATCTCATTAACAGACTAATTTCTACTCCAACAGCTTCTTTTCTCGCTCTCTCCGCCTGTGGAATTCCCTTCCGCATGCTTGCTTCCCCAACGGCTACAACCTCCAGGAGTTTAAATGTAAGGTCAAAAGACACCTCTTAACACACTAACTCGCACCCATTCTCTCCAACACTCTTCCTATGTACCTCCTAACTTGTCTATCACCCTCCTTCTGACATTTCCTATACCCAATCGCTCTATGTAACCCCCTGCGCTATAGTGGCAGTTGAATGCCTTGCTTGTGGTGATATGATTTTAAAAAATCCTTAACGCATATTCCATCGTTTCCCAAGATATAATAACAATGACAAGTATATCTTCTCCAATATTGTTTCAAATACATTTCAACTGGTCAATTCTCCAACATTCTATAAGTGTTTGTGACATATCACGAAAAGAAAGAGAAAATGAGGTTGTTAAATTCAATTAGAAACGAGGAAAATTACCAGACAGAGAAAGATTTCGACATCTAGAAACAGAATAAACAGACGGTGAATCAGAAGATGGCTGGACAGACGGACATACAAACAAATCGTAACAGGAGAAAATGAGAAAAATAAATGGAAAAGTGGAACAATACTTCTTCAGTCTTTCTACAAAAAATAATTTGCACGTCGTTCACAACTAATACTGCATTTGCCAAATAACAACAGAAAAATGAAACACTAAAAATATTATTTTCAATTGAAAAAAAATCATGCGCGGAATATCGATAATTTTAATCTTATAAAGTTATACAACTATTAGGAAATTTACAAAGCAGGTAAAACCTAACAACAAAGATAATGCTAGTCCGAATAATTCAAGAAATAATGACAGTAGTTCATTCCAGAATTCCAGACAATATTAGGAGATTATCTCCGCCATTTTCTCGTTCTTTCATCGAACAGAAAATTTTCTTTCTTTTGCACGATTTTACTTTTTCTTCTCATCACTGCTGAAGCCAGTGTAATTTGGTTAAGCGCATCCCAATTACTGACAGCCAACAACGAACGGTTTAATTGGCAATAACCGGTCAGCATTTATCGATATTTGTGATTGAATTTTGTTGGATAGGCGCGAAAAATTTATTTGAAACAGTGACATTGATTAGTGAACGTTGAAAAATATTGGTTTAAATCTAAAAAAATAATTTGGAATAGAAAGCAAGCATCAGAAACGAAAGGAAAAAGATGGAAAATGTAGATGAGATTCAAAAATGAAAATGAATTATTGTCGTAAGAATGAAAGCGAGGCTGGATAGGGAATACAGAAAATGCTTGAAAAATGCTTAACAAAAACGAAACGTGTGGGAAGGAAGTTATGTGAAAGAAAGAAAGAAAGAAAGAAAGAAAGAAAGGCCGGTTAAACAGAATTAAATTAGAAAAGTAAAAGAAATAGACAAAAAATTATTCAAATACAAGAATTAAAATATCGGAGAAGGGGTAAGATTAAAAAAAGAAAAATAATACGCATACAGAGAAAACGAAAAACTATATTAAGAAAGAACAAGAAAGTAATACCAGAAATTAGCCGAATTTCGCATCAATGTTGGCGATCAAATAAAATGTTAAAATTTCACATTGTGAGGCTCAAGGCAAGAAATTCATAACCGCGTTGAAAATTAAAGCAACGCAATCATCATGTTGATGTACGTTGTCCTGCAGTGGTTATCAACTCGGAACGACAAATCGGGAAGCCAAGTTCGAATTCCAGTTGAATTCCTTGCATCACTTGCGCACAAACACTCTTGGGAATGGCATTAATCTGTCTCTTACCTCCAATTATGAGTAAAATAATAGAACAGATTGAATTCTATAGCTTTAGTTGGCAGCCGCAATGGCAATCTTCTGCCCAGTCAGTCATGTGTCTTTCGAGACATGATCGCCCAAAGCGTGTATCACGGATGGCACTTAACTGATAGACTAAATATAATAGTTGGAAACATAATTAAAATTTCTACTGGACAAAAAGTGGGGGATCTGTTTTCTATTGTTATGAAGTAATAAACTGATCTCCCACTAAATATAATATAATAATGTAATATAGTCTATATCTCATCTCTCTAGCTATTAGCTAAATGGCAAGAGAGATTGGGTTCTATAGCCTTGGTAGGCAACCAGTCTACCGCAATGGCAGACAACTGAGAGATAATATTCTAACCAGTCAATCATATCTCTTTCGAGACATGATCGCCCACAGTGTGTATCACGTATGGCATTTAACTGACAGACTGAATATAATAGCTGGAAATATAATTAAAACTTCTACTGGGCATAAAGTGGGGGATCGGTTTTATATTTCTATGAAATAATAAACTGATCTCCCATTAATTACTACATAATAATATAATTAATCTCTTTCCTCTCTAGCTATGGGTTAAATAATAAGACAGATTGGGTTCTATAACTTTGGTCGGCAACCAGTGTACTGCAGAAAGCAATGGCAACCTACTATCTACTAATCTTCTGCCCAGTCAGACATGTATCTTTCGAGACGTTATCGCCCAAAGTATGGCACTGAACTGACTGACATAATGATTATGCTCCTGCTTTCTCGTTATACACGTTCATACTTTTAAAATTTAACAATTATTTAAAAAGCCAGAAAGGAAAAAGAAAGAAAATTATTGAAGACAGTAAAGAAAGGAGAAGATGGCTGCTAAAAGACACTTGTATTGAATGAATCATGTGACATAAAGAAAAACATGAAGCCCTCAGATAGGCGATAGGAAGATTTATTTCCCCACTGCAGGCGACGCAGCTTCATTTTGAGATAAAAATCAGTCATATTATAAATTTTCTGCATTAATGACACTGAAATGAAACCTTTCATTTATGGCAAGGGAGAGAGAGAGAGAGTTTTCTTGGAAAAATTTTACGAATAATGATGTCAGGTTCTTCCAATCGACGTTTGGATGACATTTTTTAAAATCTGAGACGGTATGTCCTTACAAAAAAGATAAACTTTTTTCATGTCGAAGCAAAGTTCAAATATGGTTTCTAGAACCACTACTTCTAATCTCCTCACTTTATTTACAAACATCAGAAGATTAAATCGATGAAAAAGATGAAAAGTTTGTTATTTGTTCACTATGTGAATTCATAAATTGGACGTTTAAGAAGAATATTTAATGATAATTGTTTATTCTGAATATAGAAAGGTAAAGATTAATGGATGTGCGTTGTGGTGTAGTGGATATCGGCTTGGAACAAGAAATCGGGAAGCCGAGTTCAAATTCCAGTTGAATTCCTTGCATTCACTTACGCACAAATACTCTTGGGAAAGGTATTAATCCGTTTCTTCCCTCCAGTCATGGGTTAAATAACAGGACAGATTGGGTTCTATGGCCTTGGCTGGCAACCAGTCTACCACAGAAAGAAATGGCAACCTACTGCGGGATAATCTTCTGCCCAGTCAGTCATGTCTCTTTCGAGACATGATCGACCAAGTGTTTATCACGTATGGCACTTAACTGACTGACTGAATACAGGACTTACAACAAGGATAAAAGAAGATAGCAATGGATCAATAATTATACAGTTTGAAGGAGACAGGAGAGCTCAGTGGAATATTTCTTTAGGTCGATGACTGGAACTCCATCAGCTCTGCTAGCCTTATGGGAGTCATCTTAGAAATTTAGTTAGAGATCAGTGACGGGTATATATTCTCCTTCTTCTATATGCCCTGTCCCTTCAGTTCGCAGGCGATCATGGCTCTCCACGTCTCCCTATCCCTTGTGGCTCTTAGTATGTTTTCTCCTGTTACACCACGCAATCCTTGTTCCGTCATCCACCTGATCAGGCCCTTCAAATATGTTATCCGCTGCCTTCCTCTGTCTCTTTTTCTTTCTATCCGGCCTGTCAGTATCAGGTTCTCCAAGCCCTCCTTCCTCATTGCATGTCCCAGGAACTTCAGTTGTCTGTTCCTGATGCTCACTATTAATTTTCATTTCGTTGCTATTCTTTCCAACACCTCATCATTGCTCACATGATCGGTCTATGATATGCGCAGCATCCTTCTGTAGAACCACATTTCCGCTGCTTCAAGTTTTTCCTTCATCTTTGATTATATTTTCCAACGTTCACTGCCCTATTGCAGAACTGACTGATATATTACTCAGTTCAGCGTCAGTTCTAGGAGCGAAATCAGGAGTGGCTACTCCAAATGAATCAATTGTGGATTTGGAAGTGAATATTCGAGCAAAATAGTCAGCCTTGTCCGTTGTGGATGTTAGGACATCAAACTGATTTAATACAGGAGGGATCTATGATTTACTTTTGTCTAGTACACTTTTGTAAAGCCACGGGTAGTCTTTGAAACCAAACTTGCTAGATTCTATACGCAGCTTTATTCTATCAGCAAACAAAAGATTAGCATCATTTTGGACACGCTTGCATTCATTACGAGCAGAGACAAAATGGCGTCTATTATAGTTTGATGTGTCGCTCCGGTAAAGGTGGTTCCTTTGGACAATAGCGGCCGAGTAAGAAAGCAAGAACCAAGGAGATGAACGATGTTTAAGTCGGAATTTCGATGACAGCTTTTACCCAAGAGAAAACCTCAGGGGCAAGGTCTTCAACAATGTTCAAAGGTCATCACAATGAAAATCACGGAACTAGTCCCAGTCTGCTAGTTAATATAAGCAAGATATTCTGCTTATAAATTATAAATTTGTGGTGCCAGTTTTTTATTTATTCAATGTATAATTTAATTTGATTTATAAAATTGGTACCCCAGATTTACAATTTATAACGACCTTAAACAATGCTAGTACCAAAAATTAAAAAAATAAATCTAGAAACGGTCAGTTCATATGCACCTGATGATTGCGTATTATATGAAACTCCGAGTTGTGTAACTGATCTCGAATAATATGTATATTTATTTATATATAGTTAATATATTTCTTATATTTCTTTGAGTACTGTTCTATTAACGCAAAATAAATATTTATATAAGGGTGTGTACTTGCGTGTATTACATATATATATACTTATTTACATCCTTATATATATATATATATATATATATATATATATATATATATATATATATATATATATATAAGAACATGTAAGTAACAACTATAAAATTGTACATTTTGTTTCGACATTGAAAGAACAATGTCTCATCAAGTAGTAGATATTGATAGTAATAAACGCTTTTATTTAAATATTTCATTTTATGAAACATCAGTTTTCGTTTTCGGAAAATTTTCCGCTCACGGTAAAAGTATTTTAATAAAGAAAAAAGAATTATAGAGATCCAGATTAATGCCCTTTATCTACTAAGTGCTTAACAAAATCTCATGCGTATATTTATTCTATCTTATCACTAAAAGATCCAAGCTTTACTGAAATTTATATTGGAAGTACAACGAACCAATTCAAAATCTGTTTTATAATAATCTCTCATCCTTCATTAATATGGACAAACAAAATATGAGTTCACTTTCTAAATATTTTTGAAATTGAAAGAAGAGAATAAAACACCTAAAGTTAAACAGAAAATTCTTAAACAAGATAGAATCTCTAGATCTGTGGACGAACCATGCTTCATCTGTCTGCAAGAGGAAATGAAAATTAATATGTTTTTAATAGTAACATATTATTAAATCAAAGATATGAAACTACAGTAAATTGTAGACATATTAAGTATTAACTTTACAATTGTGCTAAAACCCTCTAACAATATTATCTCTATTCTTATGTTATATTATCTTCGTATGAACATTTTGTCATCATTTGTGATCTATTCTAGCTTTAGGTATTATATTGCATTCGATAATTACTGATATTATGCTTAGCTAAGAATTAGATTTTTATATTTATTTTTCTCTTAATGTATTTTCAATTTAAATTTTTTTATAAATGCATAGTTTGAAAATTATTTTGTATTTTAATTTATAATGTTATGTCGGTTTAAATCTTTGTATTGCTTCTTAACATATCTTTTATTACTTTCTATGAATAATTGTGTTTGAGTATGTGATTTCATTTTTTAAAATGCCATAAAATTTGAAAAGCAACATTGTAACTTTATGTGTTAATGTCTGTTAGCATCTTATTTTCACTCAAATTTGAATTCTCTTTAGTATAATTTGATTGGCTTATTTATTCTCTTTAGTAACATTTTATTGGCTTAACTATCTTCAACAAGTTTGCGTATGTTTTTCTTCTCTTTCCATTTCCGTTGTATCTGTGTAATTTTAATTATATTTCTCTTTTTTTTTGCCTTTTCTCTCTATTCTCTCTAAAGTAGAGTTAATTTCTTATGCTTTCCCCTTTGTACTTTCTTTACTTTCCTCGTTCTTTTTCTCTTTCGATTTCTTATTTTCTTTTCTTTTCTTCTCTTTGTGATTTATTAAAATTATTTACCTTGTACAAAAAGTTTTCCAAAAGCGAAAAGTGAAGTGGTGTTTCATATAATTAAATCTAAACTTATTTATGAATGGAACTTTGTCTGTTTGTGTATGTATGTGTGTGTGTCCGTTACCTATAAACTCCGAAGCGGCTGAACCGTTTCCTGAAAATTTACACAGTTGTACTATAAGCGTCTGTGAGTGTTCTTAGCTAGGTTTCGTGTCGAGGTACCCCCGATAAATATCGAAAATCGATAATCGAAAAAAATCAGTTTATAGAAGGAGTGGTCCGATTTTAATCAAATTTGATACAATCATATATAAAAGGCAAGATGTTTGTGTGTGTGTGTCTGTTTATCTGCCTGTATGTCTGTATTTTTTCAGCCCTTTTATTTTAGTTTTTGCTTCGGATTTGGCTCTAAGTAGGTATAATTGTAGTTCTTAGTCTCAGCCATGATACCATTTACTCAGAGGACTTATTTAGCCTTCAAAATTCAGTTTACGACGAAAAAAACTTATTTGATATCGATACCAGGAAATCAAAATTTGACTTACATCCATTCATTTTTCTTTTAGTCTACGGTTTCGCTTTAACTGGGAACAACTATTGCTTTTTAGTCTTTCGTGCCATCGTCCAAATAGTCTGAGCTCCAGGACCATGGATTAGTTTTAAAGCTTTCATTACACCCGAGCAACGCCGGGCTATACTGCTAGTTTTTAAATGAACGCGTTTATTACTATTATTGTTAACTACCTAATGCGACATTGTTCTTTCAATGCCGAAACCAAATATACAATTTTTAGTGATTACTTATGTGTCATTATCAGTAATAGATCATGTAAATATAAACGTGTACATTGAAGTTAAAACTCAGTGATGACAGTCTGTTTCATGCTTAAATGCAACCTTCAGGCTATATACGTTGTCTTTTTAGTTAACTATTTATATATGCTGGACAGTGATGCATTATTGCATTATTCTAACATTTATTTGCGTGCGCTGTAACGGTTAAATTTCTCAAATTCGAGTGCAGTTATTTGGCAATTTTATAGTCGTGCTTGTTGACTTTTTATTCATTATTTTATTATTTGCTGTTTGTTGTTATTATTGCGTTTATGTGTGCGTTCGTAATTTGTTAATTTGTTTCTCATTTACTTAATTATTGCTTTCGATTATGTTATTTTATTTATTTTATTTAACATTTATTTATTTTTATTTATTTTTGTTAGTTTTTAGTTTTCGATTTTTGAGTAATAACGTAAAATTTTCTTTTAATGTCTGTTTTGACTTCTGATTGTTTATTTAGTCATTTGTCTTGGAACGTAATTATAACTATTTTCTTCTCCGGATACAGATTAAACTTTTTTGAATAAAAGTTGTAGGCTGATGCTGTTTTCCTTATTTTTCTTTATTATTTTCGTGTGATTTGGTTTTTGTTTTTAATTTTCCAGATATTTTTAGAAAGTAGCGTATTTAATATTTGTAAAGAATTTTTTGCCTGTCTAGTTTCTTTGTTTCCTAATCCTTAAGTTAATACAATGTATATTTTTTTCTTTTTTTACATACTGATTTAACAAGCGGCTTGGTATATTACATTTTTCTGTAAAAACTTCCCGTTTAAGTGACATTTTTTTTGTCAAACCCTAACCTTTGCTTTGCAGTTATACGCTGGTTTGATTTGTGCGGTTGGTTTCTTGGTTGTTTTTCTGTTGTACAAGGGTCATTCAATAAAGAAGGTGGATTTTTCTAAGGGGATTTTTTCTAATACACATGGGAGCTTGCTTTTTTTTTATTTTTCAACGTAGTCTCCCAGCAGTGTCACACATTTTTCTCATCTGTGCACAAGCTTCTGTATTTCCTCAGCGTAAAAATCTTTGGATTGATGTCTCAGCCAATCGCTCACAGCACTTTTGACTTCATCGTCACTTTCAAAATTCTTTAAACAATTTAGCCCACTTGTAGACATTTAAACATGTGGCACCATACATAGTTGATATTCTCCTATGAATTTAAACTGGTTTGCACCCTTAAGCAACCAAAAACTTGATAACTGACCTTTGTTCAATCCTGGAGCATGCTTCTTGGTCAGCCATCTTTGTTAATCTCCAAAACTCTCAAAGTTTTTTTAATCTGCAAAAAAAAACTTAAAACCCTTTAAAAAAGAAGTAAAGGAAAACATTTTTAAAAAGTAAGCTTCTATCTTTATTAGAAGCCTTTACACGAAACATTCACCTTATTTATTGAATGACCCTCGTAGAAGTCCTTATACCGAAAAATTCACCTTATTTATTGAATGACCCTCGTAGAAGTCCTTATACCGAAAAATTCACCTTATTTATTGAATGACCCTCGTAGAAGTTCTTATACCGAAATATCCACCTTATTTTTGAATGACCCTCGTAGAAGTCCTTATACCGAAAAACTCACCTTATTTATTGATTGACCCTCATAGAAATCTTTATACCGAAAAATTCACCTTATTTATTGAATGACTCTCGTAGAAGTCCTTATACCGAAAAATTCACCTTATTTATTGAATGACCCTAGGAGAAGTCCTTATACCGAAAAATTCACCTTATTTATTGAATGACCCTCGTATAAGTCCTTATACCGAAAGATCCACCTTATTTATTGAATGACCCTCGTAGAAGTTCTTATACCGAAAGATCCACCTTATTTTTGAATGACCCTCGTAGAAGTCCTTATACCGAAAAATTCACCTTATTTATTGAACGACCCTCGTAGAAGTCCTTATACCGAAAAATTCACCTTATTTATTGAATGGCCCTCGTATAAGTCCTTATACCGAAAAATTCACCTTATTTATTGAATGGCCCTCGTAGAAGTACTTATACCAAAAAAATTCACCTTATTTATTGAATGACTCTTGTAGAAGTCCTTATACAGAAGAATTCATCTCATTTATTGAATGACCCTCGTACCTTTTTATTATTTCTGTCATATTCTTGGTGCAACTGTAGCTTTTTTTATGGGGGAGTGTTTATGCACGAGTTTAATGGATATTTTACCATCAATTTGTGGGCAATAAAAACTTTAAGTAATATCTCAAACCTAATAAAGTTATACGTTATTTGTAGAAATATCAAACAACTGGTAGCATTAAGAATAAAAGTTAATTTACCGTTCCTGGTTTACTTTCAAATTTACTATAACATTTGATTTTAAATTAAATCTGTTTGTTATCCTTACAGGTTTAATTATTTCTATTTAGGTGAGTCTATTTAGCTCCTTTATATAATAAATTCGTGCCCGAAAGTTATTGCATCAATTTAACAGAAATACAAAGATTTTACCTGACAATAATCATAGAATATTTGCAATTCTTTTAGTTTATCTAAGCATTTTTTAGCAGTGGAATAATACCAGACGACCTATGCAAGTTGATATTTATAGCACTGCCGAAGAAATCAGGTGCAAACGAGAAGAATTTCAGTAAAAACAAAGAAGAGAGTGCTAGATTGCTATGTGATATCAGTTCTTCAATACGGCAGTGAATGCTGGACAATATCATCGAAAATGAGAACAAATCTCGAAGCAGTGGAAATATGGTTCTACAGAAGGATGCTGCGGATATCGTGGACCGAGCACGCAAGCAACGAGGAGGTGTTGGAAAGAATGGTAACGAAAAGGAAATTAATACTGAGATATCAGGAAGAGACAACTGAAGTTCCTGGGACACGCAATGAGGAAGGAGAGCTTGGAGAACCTGATACTGACTGGCCAGATAGAAGGAAAGAGAGACAGAGGAAGGCAGCAACATAACATATTTTCAGGGCCTGATCAGGTGGTTGACGGAACGGGGGTTGACAGGAGTAACGGGAGAAAACATACTAGGAGCCACAAGAAACAGGGAGACGTGGAGAACCATGATCTTCTACGTCCTGAAAGAACAGGGTACATAGAAGAAGAAGAAGAAGAAGAAGAAGAAGAAGAAGAAGAAGAAGAAGAAGCAGCATTTTTTGCACAAAATATTTCATCGCATCCAAAGATTATTTAACGTTTTAAAGTTATTCCAACAGTTCCACACAAAAGTCAGATAACGGGAATTGCTACTTTGTTTTACAATCATATCCCATATTAATTCTTGCATCTTTTTGTACGAAATTGGATCTTGATGTCGAGCTCATATGATCTCGCTATGTCAAGTAGCACCGCCGATGCATCTTGAGCCGATAAAGCGTATAACAGCTAAATAAATATTTTTGTTGCTAAACATATGAATACAGACTAGACTTGAACTTTTTACGCTTTAGTGATAAAATCGCTAATCCTAACAGAGATGAAAACATGAGAATATCGTACAGCCTGTAAAATACACTTAAAATATCTAATCTGTGTGCGTCAGAAAAAATTGAAATGTCATTTTTTCAAGCAAGACAAAAATTAAAGCCTATGTCTGAGATTTAATATTTTCTACACGCACCATTCTACTTTTAAGGAGAATGAAACAGAGGTGGATTTTATTGTTTTTTTATTTTCTTTGTTATTTCTTCTAAAACATCGTCAGCATTTGTGACTCGATTTAAACCGATCTTCCGTTGCGTGTTTGAAGAGAACCGAATAAAAACAGTCAATAGAGTAATTTCTCTGTGATCTCAACATCATTAAAAAAAAACAGGGTAGAAATAAGGACCTAGGATTTAAAAAGAAAAACATAAGATATTACTTATGCTTGATTAAAGCAGCCACAATATTAATCAATTTCGCAAACGATAATTTTTCAAACATTTTTTGAAGATACTTCCAGGTATTCAAGAAAAAAAATATTCCATCTATAAGATCTGTATGGGCCAATAAGAATTCCGTGTTTCTTGCGGTTAGTGCACAAGGTTTATTGTGCATGTCGTTTGAAAGGGTGATCTGCGATATATAAACTGGAAAGAAAAACGTGCATCTTCTTTAACAATAAACTACATTAATTTTCTTTATTTATTCCTTGCGGTATATTGAAACTGACTACAAAAGTTTAGAGAAAAATGTAGATAGCATGACAAATGATGTGTTCATTGCTTGCGGCTAAACGGATGACTCGTACACAATCAAACACATGCAAACACACACATACACACACACACACACACACACACACACACATATATATATATATATATATATGTATATATATATATATATATAATTTATAAAAGATTTTAGATTATTACAATGGGTAATACATATTTCACCGTGTCCTGATGTTATTCCTCAGAATAACCCCTAAAAAAAATTATGTTCTTTTATTTAATTTTATATAGACGCTCACATATCCATATTAGAATAGACATTTGTAACGGTGATTTACGAAAATTTCTCGCTCATTCGAAAAAGAACCCCAAAAAAAGAGGAAAGCGGGGATAAAGAAAAGATAGACGATTGATTAGTGTAAAGAAGAGAAAAAAGAAGAGAAAAAGAGGAAAAGAAAAAAGGGAAAACAGAAAAAACTCAATGGAAAACAAGAAGAGAAAAAGAAAGGACAAAGAGATACTATAAAAGGAAATACAGAATCACGAGAAATGAATGTTGACACCATTTCCTGTAATAGCGTCTCAAACCACCTAACTGTTCTCTTAAAAAACATGGAAAAATTTTAACTATGAAATTAAATTTCAAATATACTGGGATATATTTACGGTACAAAAAAACTGTACATCATAATTTTAATACAATTTTCGAGTTTCGATCTCAGCGAGTGGATGTTTAGCCACACTGATAAGCTGTTATACAGCGAAATAGGCTTGTATGTGGATGACGAATATATATATATATATATATATATATATATATATATATATATATATATATATAACAAACATTTTTCTCACCGGTAGTCAACACAGAGTTGCAATTTTCAGGTACCGATTTGTTGATTTTATTACCACCAAATTTGAATGTGCAGTATTATATATATATATATATATATAAACACATATATATAGGCATCTAAAAGACAGAAATATTTCACCAACAATAAGCTGGAAAATACTGAAAAAACACCTGCCTACAACAACATTACAAAAAAATGACTACTTTGCCTATATGAAAAAGTAGCAATTATATCTCATACCCCACAAAAGAACTTAGTAAACGAAAGATCAAAAATAATTTCCAAATGCAGACATGAAAATAATTACCTATTATCACAATTTATACCAAACGTATAAAAAAGAAAAAAAAGGAACCGCTTATACCATAATCCTATCAATTATTCTCTAGTTCAGACTACCACCATAATAATTGCATTTATTGTTAATGCCATTACACCACCATTACTAATCACTACTACCGCTTTACAATAACTATTTGCTACCACAACTGTTATTATCATCAAATATTACTATCAACGTATTAGTCCGCAATCATCATTAACGTAAATTACTCCTCTCTTCCCCAGTAAAATTAATACCACCACATAAAAACTAGCAAGCATTACAAATTAGAATTTTTACAATTTAAATATGTGCAACCACAAAAAACTAGTTAATAACCGATTTTAAAATAAAAAATAACAACACAGCCTTAAATAATTAAAAATGATAGCAATTTTTATCTATCATAGTTTCACACAGACCCCATCATGCGTAGATATGTACGTACAAAAGATCGACAACTGTCCGCGCGTTGACATCGCTACACTATTTGAAAACATCAACCGAATGCGTATGTATGTGCGCAACGGCACACATAGACATATATATGTCAAGCCCCATACGGTTCGCATATAGTTGGGCGGGCACGCGCGTGCGCACGCGTGTGTGTGTGTGTGTGTGTGTCTTTGCGCACGTCAATGGGTGTACAAATGTGTATATATCTCTGCGGTTGTCACGACAAATTTTTCTCCCACTTCCACAAAAATACACCAATATACGCAGCCCTACATACAACAATTTTTTTAAATTAATCAGTTTGTCTGACGATCGCAAGGGTGTGAAATCCAGGGTCACAAACTCACACCTATCTATATATATATATATATATAAAACAGACATTAAAAAAGATTGCTGATATATGTATATATATATATGTAACCCTATTTCCACGCCGGTATATTTTTTGTTTGTTTAATACAACGGGGCGAGAGAAATTGAAATTAGTGGTATTGTTAGTTGTGCTTTATTGTAATCCGCGATCTGATCTTACGTATAAAAAAAGATATTTTTAATGCTATTATGTACTTGTAAAATCAGAGGAATAGAGAAATTGGCTGATAATTGGGAAAAAAAGAGAAAAATATAGTTTCTTCTCTTTTCGTATACGAAACGAATTGTTTTGAGCCAAGTGGAAGTTTGAAAAAATGGCCGTAGTCATAACAAAATGTCAGGATTTCCTTGATGAAATCAGGTAGGATTAAATCCTCAGAAATTATTCCTGTGAACGGATTATAAAATCGAAAAATAGATGATGTAATTGAAAGAATAAAAGACAGAAAGACATTACGTCATGTGAGCTGTTGATATTTCATTCGGCGAGCCATGGCTCCCCGTAAATCGTGTGAGTAAAAAATAATCTCATTGGACAAAGCTTTGAGTCGCGTAGATCCCCCGAGAGGATTGGGGACAGCTATAAAAATCCAAACTCAGTTCGAAAAGAGAGTTGTTTGAGTAGTTTTTGAAATTGCAGTCGAAATGTTACGACTGAAGGGAAAGTGTTCCCAATTGGGGAGCCACAACCCAGAGGCTGGTCACCTACCACAGAACTTATGGCTGAAGATGTAAAGAAGCGTAGAAAAGCTTGCTGTCGATTATCTTAAGGAGTTAATGTTGAATAATGCTCCCCCGATAAGAACCACGAAAGAACTTTAATGTTTTAAAAGTTATTTGGAGAATTGAAAGATCTGAATATTCTTAAGGAAGAGTTCGTACTGTTATGAAAAGATTTTTGAGAGAGATTTTCAGGCGACAAAAACCAAACGACCCCCACCCACCGCCCGCCGCCACATCACACTGTTATTTGGCTGTCTTTGCAAAGTTTGATAAAGACAGAAATGACGTGTTTTTATGTGGAGAATTGACAGCCTGATTATTTTTAAAAATTGGAGGCTATGCTTACTTTTAACGACACTTCGGAAGGACTTATTTGTATTTGAGATTGAAAAGCTCTGATATTTTTAATGAAACTTCGAAAGGACTTAATTTTATTTGAAGATTGAAAGCTCTGATTATTTTAAATGAATCCTCTCTCCGTTGTAAATTCGAAAATTGTATTTTCTACTTTTGTAATTAATTATTTTTTATTATTATAAAGAGTTTCTTTCGTAACTCATCCAGGCGTCTTTGAACTTATTCATTTATTTAATTTTTTTTTTTTTTTTTTTTTTTTTTGTGCCGTAATTATTTTATATTAACACAAGTGTACACAAACATCCGGTCTGGATATGGTAAAAATACGGTTACTTGGTTTTCACAACGTGACTTTCTGAGATCAAAGAACACAGCGTGGGCAGTGAGTTTGTTGTTGTAATAGACGTCTTGAGGACCAGCTACTGTGACGAGATCATCACGACTAGCGGCCCGAATGCGTCGTCATAACTAGTGCCGTTTCGACATCATAATCGCAGGAGGCTTCGTTTTCGAACCAGCGAGCCAACCAGCCGAGCAGATATATATAGGACTCTACAAGAACAACGGTTTCATAATCTTAAGAACCTATAACAGACACACAAACAAAACTAGAAAAACCAATTTTAAATATTTTCAAAAATAAAGGATTATTATCACTGCTGAAGTGGTTTAACATCTCATGGCACGCTGCCTGTTTTCCGACAGACAGTATGGCTTCCGCTTCGTACATATACATATACCAGGCTCTTGATAAAAACGGCAAAGCTAAAGCTGTTGCCCTGGATATCTCTAAAGCATTTGGCAGGCTGTGGCTCGCTGGCCTTCTGCGCAAGCTAAAGGGCTATGATATATCTGAACGTTTGTTTGACAATCAAATTGTTCCTATCGAATCGCGTAATGAGTGTCTTATTAAACGGACATGCTTCCAAATCCTATCATATGAACGCTATCCTAGGTCCTACGCCATCTCTGATTTTCATCAGCGATTTCCCTGATGTAATCAAATCCCAAGAAGGTATCTACGCTGGCAACACCACCATCTACTCCCGCCTTGTTAAGAAATCTACTGATGCGGATAAAACTAACATTGTTCCTCGACAATGACTTCCAGTCAGTAGTAGACTGGGTTAAGATATGGCTCCTAAAATTAAGTACTTCCAAAACGAAGCTGCTATTATTTAATCATCATAGACAATGTTTCCTACTTGCCATAAGCATGGATCACGCTTTCTCCCTGAGAACAATACACTCATCCTCCTCCTCGGCGCCACTCTCTGAGTTGACCTGAAGCGGAACGAACTAGTAGCTAAATCTACTGCTAAGAAGGTCAGGTCCCTGGTAATAGACTGGCAGGTTCCACCCTTTTACTATGAAAACAATCAAGTGAAACCACAACTTCTAATCTACAGGTTATTTTCTCGCATTTCCCACCTGTGGAACTCCCTTCTGAATTCTTGTTTCCCTGATAGCTATAATCTCCAAGAGTTTAAATGCAATGTCAACTGTCACCTCTTTGATTCCCATCCTTCTTATAACTTTACACTTTGCTCTCACGCAGCTCTTTACACCAATGTATCCGTTCTTCTCTTACCCATTCTCCGACAGCTACTGTGACCTGTTCTCCTCCCTCTCTTCACTCTCTTATTATGCAACCCCCTGTGCACCAGTAGAAGTTCTGCTTTGGTTGGGGTGCGACGATTATAAAAATATTATTTAACAATTATTTAAATATAAAAAATCAACCACTGTTTAAACATAAATTGAAAAGTATCTATTTGTAAAAATAGTTTCAAATATTTCACAAGGCCTTTTAACATTCATTGATTTTATTGTTCAGAGTTTAATAAAATATGGCAATTGAAACAAAACTTTATCAAACTGTCTCATTGAAAATGGCTAGTATGAAGAATTATGAGGTGATAAAACAGTTGAATATTTGCAGTAAAACTGTTTTTAATGAATGGAAAAAGTTTCATGAAGAGCATCTAACATCATCAAATCTAATACCATGACAAAGATGACAAAAAAATTTTGAATAAGTTTCTAAGGAAGATTGAGAAAGAGGATTTACAGCTAAAATTATAAAACATTTACCGACAATAGCTGCTCTCAAGTGCCTCCTAGCAGGAAAAACTTGCCATAGGGAGGGCAATATTGAAGGAGATGCAGCTTTTTGGTCAGACGAGAACTTCTTCATCATGGTAGCTGAGGTCATCTATTAAAACGATAGGATTTATTACACTTTAACAGGTAGTCCTTTCGTAGGTGACAGAACACGTTTAAAACAATAGTAACCAACATCATGTCATGGTTTGAGTTTCTGTTGCTTCTAATATTTCAAAATCGCCGTTAGTGTTCATTGCAGAATTAGTCAAAATGAATATTTGTTTTTATCAACAAATATTTGAGAGAAATGAGGTACTCTGGTTGTTAGCCACATGAGGTACTCTGGTTGTTAGCCACATTTCGAAGACGCAATTCCTTTACTAAAAACTCTGTACACAAAGGGACATTTGCCGAAAAACTAGTTCATTTTTCATAATGTTTTGACAAGTCATTTATCTCCAACAATCTATGACATTAATTAGATTAGGTTTTAAATATGTTCATTGCATTTTCTAGAATCATTTCACCCCAAGCAATGCAGGAAGATACAGTGAGAGATAAGACAGGGTACGGAGATGCGGAAGAAATGATAAAGAATGTGTTGGATTTAGGTGAATGAGATTAGGGAGGTGAATGAGATTTAAGGAGGTGAATGAGATTTAGGGATGTGAATGAGGTTTAGGAAGGTGAATGAGATTAGGGAGGTGAATGAGGTTTAGGAAGGTGAATGAGATTTAGGGATGTGAATGAGATTTAGAGAGACTCTGCATTTAAACGTTTGGAGATTGTAGCTATCAAGGAAGCAAGTATATTGGTTGTTACATGTATCTTATATTCAACTGCGTCCGAACTAAAAGAATCTCTTCTAGGATCATAGTACAATTTGTGTGACAAGGTGGTGAAGATGTTATGCACTTCAGCTAAATAGGCACTAAGAGCTTTAATATGAAAACAAAGGTAAACATTTAATTGTAAATATATGTAAAATATTGTCAATAGATTTAAAAATCAAACTGAAAAGGTTTATTGACTGAAACTGATACTTTTTCATAACAAAAATGGGTAAATGTATATACTCCACTTGGTATGTTTCTCTAATCGCTTATAAAGACCTGATTGTTTTTTATCTTGTTTTGCATAATCCTACAATATTAATATTCAGTCTTTCTATATCCTGTGTCGTATTTTCTAGCTTCTCCATTACTACAATGTAAACAATAAAAACCCATTTAATGATTGCAGTAACTATTCCACGGGAGATTATACATTCCCAGAGAGGCTTAAATTTGAACAGCAAATAATTAATTTTCCTTTAGGCTTTATCTAAACTTATTTATAAATGGAACTTTGTCTCCGTGTGTGTGTCTGTGTATGTGTCCGTTACCCATAGACTCCGAAACGGCTGAACCGATTTTCTTGAAACTTTACACAGTTATACTATAAGCGCCTGCAAGTGTTTTTCTTAGCTAGGCTTTGTGTCGAGGTACCCCCCGATAAATATCGAAAATCGATAATCGAAAAAATTAGATTATAGAAGGAGTGGTCCGATTTTAATCAAATTTGATATACTCATAGACAAAGACATAAGAAACGATATATATATATATATATATATATATAAAAGGCAAGATGTTTGTGTGTGTGTTGCTTATCTGCCCGTATGTCTGTATTTTTTTCAGCCCTTTTATTTTAGTTTTTGCTTCGGGTTTGGCTCTAAGTAGGTATAATTGTAGTTCTTAGTCTCAGACATGATACCATTTACTCAAAGGACTTATTTAGCCTTCAAAATTCAGTTTACGACGAAAAAACTTATTTGATATCGATACCAGGAAATGAAAATTTGACTTACAGCCATTCATTTTTCTTTCAGTTTACGGTTTCGGTTTAACTGGAAACAACTATTGCTTTTTAGTCTTTCGTGCCAACGTCCAAAGAGTCTGAGCTCCAGGACCATGGATTAGTTTTAAAGCTTTCATTACACCCGAGCAACGCCGAGCTATACTGCTAGTTGATAATTGATGAGAAGTTTGTATTTTCCAAAAGTTTAATCTGGAAAAGGTTTTCTTGGTCTCGTTTTTTATTCCTTTTTTTATGCAATAAAAATAAAAATTTCTAGTATTTACATACCGAATACGATCCCTCCATGGCAACTAGTAATCAAAACCAACGAGCAGTGGATGGTCAAGTGTTTATGTGAGAAAATGCATATGTATCTTGAAAAGTCAAGTTCAATGATGGCGTCAATCTTCGGCCTGCGGCTATTCGGCGATTGGCCAATTTTTTCGAAGTCAGTCCACATTGCCAACAACACTGGATGTCGATCAATCTGACTGTCTCAATCTTAAAGCTTGTTATCACAGAATTGACACCGGTGATATTTTTGACTCGTTCAGCCTGCGTATTTGATTATAGATGGGCGAAAAGTAATTGCCGGAAATCGTTCTAATTATACCTTACGAGTAAAGGGAAGTGGCGGAGAGGATACGATGCTGCGAAATCAAGTTTAATTTTCTGCCCTCATCGATAGCAAGTGTTGCCGGCGGAGAAGTACCCTTTGCCAAAATCGAAGTTTACTTAGGATTCAATCACTTTTTCCTTCCCTGTCAACTTCATGTAAATATATATCACTTTTGAAGATTTTATGTATTTAGAAATTAGGAAAGATTTAAAAGACTTCAGGTTAGGCAAAGTTCATAACAGCTTTTATTGCGTAACTACAACATAAAATATTAAAAATTGAGAGTTTTTATCCTGTTTTATTTAACAGGCATTAATTTTTGTGAATATCAAAAAGGCAAGTAAATTCATAGTTTAATTCCACCCTTATTTGCAGAGGAATCTGGATGTCATTTATTTAATCAGAGGAGCTATCTTTTTCAAATCTCAAGTGTGAGTTGCAACTCACTAATGTTGTAAGCCTATTGAAAAAGCAATGAATAATTATACGATAAGCATTTTTTAATCATTTCAGCCCAAGCAAAGCATTTCACTGCCACTATTGCGCAGGGGGTTACATAGGGGAAACTGATGAGAAAGAGTGGTTAGGGGTTTACATAAGGGAAAGTGACGAGAAAGAGTGGTTAGGGGGTTACATAGAGGAAAGTGATGAAAAAGAGTGGTTAGGGGGTTACATAAGAGAAAGTGACGAGAAAGAGTGGTTAGGGGGTTACATAGGGGAAAGTGATGAGAAAGAGTGGTTAGGGGGTTACATAAGAGAAAGTGACGAGAAAGAGTGGTTAGGGGGTTACATAGGGGAAAGTGATGAGAAAGAGTGGTTAGGGGGTTACATAAGGGAAAGTGATGAGAAAGAGTGGTTAGGGGGTTACATAAGGGAAAGTGACGAGAAAGAGTGGTTAGGGGGTTACATAAGGGAAAGTGACGAGAAAGAGTGGTTAGGGGTTACATAAGGGAAAGTGATGAGAAAGAGGGTTTATGGGGTTACATAGGGGAAAGTGATGAAAAAGAGTGGTTAGGGGGTTACATAAGGGAAAGTGATGAGAAAGGGTGGTTAGGGGGTTACATAGGGGAAACTGATGAGAAAGAGTGGTTAGGTGGTTACATAGTGGAAAGTGACGAGAAAGAGTGGTTAGGGGGTTACATAGGGGAAAGTGATGAAAAAGAGTGGTTAGGGGGTTACTTAGGGGAATGTGATTAGAAAGAGTGGTTAAATATAGGAAATGTCAGAAGGAGGGTGATAGACGGGTAAGGATACCGAGGATGAGGGTTGGGTAGATGGGAAGATTGTTTGAGAGAATGGGTGCGAGTTAGTGTGTTAGGAGGTGCCTATTGACTTTACATTTAAACTCCTGGAGATTGTAGCTGTCGGGGAAACAATATACGGAAGGAAATTCCACAGTCGGGAAGTGCGAGAAAAGATTCTGTTGGAGTAGAAGTTGCGGTTACATCTTATCTGTTTCACTGTAAAAGGGTGAGACCTAGTTGCTAATCTAGTATCTCATGCAAATTCATAACCAGGGGGCACCAGTAATCTAAGTTCATCGGAGCAGAAGCCGTGAAAGTATTTATAGTAGAGGCACAGGGAAGTCACGTCACGCCGGTGAGAGAGTGACTGCAGCCGGTCTGCAAAGTCAGTATCGATCACATTACAGATTTTCCGTTGTATCCTGTCAAGAATCCCGAGGAGAATAACAGGGCACCTGACCAGATGTGGCAGCAGTATTCAATACACGGGCGGATGGTAGATCTATAAATGTGCAAATTTTCTCCATAGGTCATTCACCTAATCCTTACTTTCTCAACCAGGTATAAAAACAAAAAGATATTGTCCATGACAACAGATGATGTGGCAGAACGTATGGAGTATTAATATGTATTATGGACCTGCAGCTTTGATCAGAATTTGATAACCTTCGATATTGCATGATTTGTGCAATAACTGCATACCCAACATGACACAATTAACCTTGAATCTAAAATACGCTTGCTATATAAAACAATTTCCTTAGAGCTCTCGTCGCTGCCAGCCTTGAAACAGTTATACGTCTCGTCTTGTATAGTCTTCGCCATTTTTTTCTATCCTGTTTCAATAATTATATTTAAACTGCACCAGTCTAAATTAACATTAATAAATGAAAAATTCTTTTTTGTGTATGTTTATACCAAAGTGAGTTCATATCTAAATAATCTTTAGTAACTTTTAATAAAAGTTTTTTTTTTTTTTGGCAGAAGAAAAAACTTTTAAATACGTTTTGTTTTCCATTTTGGCTCATCGATCGCATAAGTGAACAGAGAAGAAAGATTATAATCAAGCCATGAATATCTGGAGAAGAGAAGCTTTTATGAAATTATCTCCCCTGAAGGATATTCCAAGAATCATTGCTATTATTGAAAAGTTTCTTTGATTTCTCCTGGTTATTGTTAAAAGAATAAGTGCCCCCCAATACTTAGTAAACTGGTGTATGATTAAGTATCGAATTTCAGGTGTGCCTTCTTACCAGGATGACCTATTGAATCCTCCATCATTTTCTTTTTTTTTTTTTTTTTTTGGTCGGTATTTAAGTATAAGAAATAGGTGGAATTTTGTAATTACTAGGTTAAAGAATCGACCCAGATAAATTCCGCTGAAAGTTATACGGCAGACAACTTACACTCTCCAGAAATTCTACGCAACATTATTCATTCAAAGCATGATTCCTTAAATAACATCACTGATTATCAGGGCATTTTGAACTGTTTCGCTATAAGTAATCATCATTGGGACAACTGATAGGTTTGAGAATTAGTTCAGTTGTTCAGTGATGAACTTTGGGTTTATGAGCATTTAATCAATGTGGAATTCATATTAACATTTCAGTATTCATTCAGTGATAACCAAAACGTAACAATCAACACAAGAATGGAATCGACTGAGAGTACATATACTCCTGTGATAGAGAACAGTAGCTGCCATATCGTGGAGAGTAATCGTAGTGATCCGTTAGAGTTATCGGAGAGTACCGTGACTGATACGTAAGTTACCGAGAAATACCGAAGTTACCCAGAGACTACCGCATCAGAATTCAGATTAGCTCTGAGCTCCACTCAGCTAGAATAATATACACGGATATACTATTTCCAACGACTTCAAGACTTCTATATATTTATTTCTTACTAATAGTATTCCTGGATTTACTAACCTGCGTTCAAGTTTGTATATTACGTTCAATATAACCTACGTTTCTACCTCAATATCTGTTTTTGTTTTTCATTATATTGTGCGTTTCCTCACCATGAATCCACAACAAATTGGCGACGAACACTCGAATTCATGTATACCCCGAGTCGCTACAACAAATTGGTGACGAAGACTCAAGCTTGCGTACACAAGTCGCCGCAACAAATTGGCAACGAAGATTCGTACACAAGTTGCCACAAGGAATTGGCTACGAAGACTCGAACTCACGTACACATATATTGCCACTACAAGTTTGCGACGAAGATTTTGAACACGAGTCGCCACAATAACTTGGCGATGGAAGATTTAAACTCACGTAAACCACACACCAACTGAAATCATTCAGAACAACGTAAAAACCACAGAGACACTATTGCAGATAATCTGTTAGCATTACAACTTTGGAACGTAAACGTAAAGAGATAAAATGAAAAACTGTACAAAGGAAATTGAAAATCAATATTTTTCAACAAAATTTTTTTACGAGATTAATTGCCAGAAAGCAATAGTTAAAAAGTGAAACCCCTCACGGAATCAAAGCAGCAATCCATGACTTTCAAAAAGTAATACTAGAAATCATATAAAACGTGAAGAAAGACAACTAGAAGCAAAAATTAAATTAGAAGAAAGACAAATGGAAATTCAAAAGGCAAATAAAAACAGATGGAAATCCAAGTATTGAACAAAGAAAGACAGTTACAACTGCAAGAAATATTACTAAAATTAACAAACAACACACAAGAGAGGAACACGGAAAAAGAAGCGACGTTTTCGCAAGATGCCGTGTGGAAGGCGATAGAAACCTTTAAGTACTCGATTGATGAAAACAAAGATTTTGAAGAATGCTACAGATGATATGAAGATATTTTAATATCAATTGTCAGAACTGAACAGAAAAGAAAAAGTTAAGACTTTTAGTGCGGAGGAATACACTAAATTTGTAGATTATATTCTACCAAAGAAGACAAACGACTTAACGTTCGAATGAGGCAGTGACATGTCTCACTGAGTGATTTAGCCAAAACATTTCTTTATTTCACTAAAGGTGGAAATGCCTTAATCTCCTGAAAGACGAAAATGAAGGCTATCCAACATTCGCAGCCATCGTCAACAAACATTGTGACGACTTTAAATTAGCTGAGCTAAGTCCATACAACGTTAAATGCCTTATATTTGTCCAAAGATTAGTCGCTGCTAAAGAAAGCAAAATGCGAAAACGAATGCTTACCAAACTCCAAAATGAACCAGATTTAACGCTGCAAAAATTATCAGAGGATTGCCAAAAATGCCTAAGTATTAAAAAAGACAGTAAAGATATTGTAGAATCAGGAGTCGCGCATATTCGTAAGTTAAACAAATATTTATGTTTTTCACCCGCCCCAAAAGTAAAAAAAGATGTTAATGACAAAATTATAAGATATAAAACAACTAAATTGAATGACAAAATTACAAGATATAAAGCAACTAGTGACAGAAATCAAATAATGACTAAGCCCCCCCCCCATCTGCATGTTACAGATGTGGTGGATTGCATTCGTTTAAAGATTGTCGGTTCAAATACAAAAATTGCCTAGCGTGTGGAAAGATGGGACACATGGTAGCCGTATGCAAAAACAAAAAACAGTCTAGTAAGGTAAAATCTACTAGAGTGGAATATGAAAACAAACAAAACACGAGAAAATATGTAGAACTTGAAATGTTAAATAAGAAGATCAAACTACAATTAGATTCAGGTTCAAACTTAACAGTAATCAACCTACAGACATGGCGGAAACTGAATCGGCTGACCATGTTACACACAAAAAATATTGCTACATCTGTCACTGGAAAACGGAACAATTTCGAAGGTGAAATAATCATGAGTGTGAAATTTCAGGTAAAAACCAAAATATTAAAAATATATGTCATGAAAAACACAGACAACCTGGTAGGAACGGACTGGATGCAGAAGTTTAATGTATGGGATTTACCCATTAGCTTTTGTTGTAAAAAAAAAAAAGAGCCAGACGACAAAAGCTATGAAATTGAAAGAGGTATTCTCAAGCGGTTTAGGACGAGGTAACAAACTCGCACCAAAAAATCGAGCGAAAGAAAAATGTACAAACAGTATTTATTTCACCCATATTTACGAAAAAAAGCATTCAAACCAGATGAACAATTTTATTTCAGTCAGTTAAAGTGCCATACGTGATACACGCTTGGGCGATCATGTCTCGAAAGAGACATGACTGACTGGGTAGAAGATTATCCCGCAGTATGTTGCCATTGCTTTCTGCGGTAGACTGGTTGCCGACCAAGGCTATAGAACCCAGTCCGTTCTGCTATTTAACCCATAACTGGAAGGAAGAGACGGATTAATACCTTTCCCAAGGGTATTTGCGCGTAAGTGAATACAATGGATTCAACTGGAATTCGAACTCGGCTTACTTCAGAATGTTAAAAAATAATATGGCATATTGGAAACCTGGAATAATTATACACAGACAAGGAAATGTTATCTACACAATACAGTGAGAAAAATATACTCATAGAAGACACACAAACCAAATACAGAAAAGAAGTGAGGGGCCAAGCTCGTCACCCTCAGAAAACGAGGTCGCGATGGAAGAAAGTTTTGAAGCCGTTGAAATAATAGAAAACAAACGGAAAAGATATTAACCCCTCCCAAAAAAGAAGCTAGAGAGAGGGGTGTTGTGGAATCTTCCCTTTCTTTATGATAATGGACTCGACTGAAAGTACATATAATCCTGTCATAGAGACAACAGTAGCTGCCATATAGTGGAGAGTAATTGTAGAGATCCGTTAGAGTTATCGGAGAGTACCGTGACTGATACGTAAGTTACTGAGAGATACCGAAGTTACCCAGAGACTACCGCATCAGAAGTCAGACTAACTCTGAGCTCCACTCAGCTAAAATAATAAACACGGATATACTATTTCCAACGACTTTACTTCAAGACTTGTATATATTTAGTTCTACTAATTGTATTCCAGAATTTACTAGCCTGCGTTCAAGTTTGTTTATTACGTTCAATATAATCTATTTTCTATCTCAATATCTGTTTGTTTGTTTTTTTTGTTCATTATTTAGTGAGGTTCCTCACCCGGAATCCTCAACATAAAGACAAGTGGATTGTTAAATTGAGCAATCACTTATCCTATTATCGGGATTTAGCAGTTGAAATATCCGTGTTAAATGGAACTGAACTGAAGAATACGTCTGATTCCTTCCAAAAGGTATTCCTGCCAAAGCAACATGAATAGTCTGAACCCTACAAATTAATTCATTTTCGTTTGAATTCGTTTCCCACGCAATAACTGTTACATCACGTTCCCTCCGTAATCAGCAGTGTAATTTCTATAGGAAAGAGACTAATACGTGAACTGTCTGAAATTGAAATTTCACAGAAGACATTATAAACCTAATATTCAAAATAAATAATATTGTATCGTCAATATTAATATATTAAGCTCAAATTGTTTCATTTACTCGTGATTTAACTTTATCTAAATTATGATCGTCAAGTTTCAATTTCGTCTTACAAATGAAATCGAAATTATTCCATCCAGTATTTATTGAATAATCAAGTTTTCGCAACTCCAACCGTTCATAACTCGTAATAGATTTTTAGAAATATTAATATTCATTTTTTATACGGGTTTCGATGTTTTAATTCAGATTATCCGTCAATAAAGAAACAGTTCAACAAAATTATCAATCTGTTTCGGAAAATATTTTACAGTAAATGAACAAAAGATCACCTTGAATCCTTCTCTACATACCTATGATATATATATATATATATATATATATATATATATATATATATATAAGAATAAAATAAAGAGACAAGAGGAAAACTGTATTTAGTTTGACTTACTGACGGACTTTTTCAAGGCAAAAATAAAATTAATTTATTTCAAGGGATAGATCTATAAACAAAAGATATTGTCAGTTACTAGAAGATTATAAAACGCTCAAAGATATTCATTAGATCAACTGAAAAATATCAGATATTAAATTACGTTATTTTGCATACACGCTGAGAATTTTTATATGAAGTATATTGTTTGGATTGTGTTGGTATATATGATATATTTCACCGTTTTCTTTGATTTTGTTATATATTTGTTGTGTTTATTGTTTTGGAGAAGTGGATCTGATTATATCCATAATGGTTTTTGAAGTGGTTGTGACTACTTGGATGATGTTGTTAAGATGGGATGTCCTGGATAGTAGGCGTTACGGTAGATAGTATTATGTATCACTTCTTGCTTTTTTTTTTTTTATAAGCGTTTCACCCCGAGCAAGGCATGACACTGCCACTACTGTGCAGGGGGCTACGTAGAGTGGAGAAAGGCTGACTAAATATAGGAAATGACAGAGGGTAGGTGATAGGTGGGTGTGGATACCGAGAATGAGGGTTGTGAGAATAGTTGGGAGTTAGTGTGATAGAAGGTGTCTATTGACCCTACATTTAAACACCTGGAGATTGTAACTGTCGGGAAAGCAGACTTGTGGAAGGGAGTTCCACAGGCGGGAAACGCGAGAAAAGAAGCTGTTGGAGTAGAATTTACGGTTACATCTTATTTGTTTAACTGTAAAAGGGTGGGACCTAGTTGCTAATCTAGTATCTCGTGTAAATTCCTGCTTAGGCGGCACCAGTGATCTAAGCTCATCGCAGCAGAAGCCATGAAAATACTTGTAGAAGAGGCACAGGGAAGCTACATCACGCCGGTGTGAGAGCGGCTGCAGCCGGTCTGCCAAGTCAGTATCAACCACGTTACAGATCCTCCTTTGTATTTTGTCAAGAAGTCCAAGGAGAGCAGCAGGGGCACCCGACCAGATATGGCAGCAATATTCAATACACGGGCGGATGGTAGATTTGTATATGTGCAGAATAGTTTCAGGTGGGAAAAATTTCCGGGCCCTGCACCAGGAGCCCACTTTCATAGCAGCAGATTTGGCAATGGATTCAATATAGTCATTCCATTTGAGGTCCGCCGAGAGTGTAAGGCCAAGGAGGCGTAGTATTTTACTCTCTGGGAGGCTAGCCTGTCCCATGCTAATGGGAGGTAGATGCGATTGTCTATGGTGGTTAGTTGATAACAGCTTTGTTTTGGAGGCATTGAAATTTACCAACCATTTCCTACCCCAGGTCACTACGGATTGGAGGTCCCTTTCAAGTGCGGCAGCGAGGTTCACTTTGTCGTCCAGACCTGGTTTCTGATCGATGCGGGAGTAGATTGTTGTGTCGTCGGCATACATGCCAACTTGGGATCTAATGGTGTCGGGGAGATCATTAATGTAGATCAGAAAGAGCGTGGGACCTAGGATAGAACCTTGAGGGACGCCCGCGTTCGTCTGGTAGTTTTGGGAGGCATGCCCATTTAATACCACCTTTAATGTGCGGTTAGAGAGGAAGGACTGCATGAGGTCAAACAGATGTCCAGTTATCCCATAGCTCCGCAGTTTGCACAAGAGGCCAGCATGCCAGACCCTGTCGAATGCTTTGGAGATATCCAAGGCAACGGTTCAGGCTTCACCATTCTTGTCGAGTGCCTGGTATATGTACTCGGTAATGGTCGTTAGCATATCAGCAGTAGACCTGGTGAAGCGAAACCCATACTGTTTGTCAGAGAGAAGCCCGTTGGTCATAAGATGCTGAATCACCTCGGCGTTGATAATGGCTTCGAAAACTTTGCCAAAGATTGGAAGGAGACTAATAGGACGGTAATTTGCGGGGTCTGAGGGTTCGCCAGAATTCTTAAATATAGGTACTACGCAGGAGGACTTCCAACAGGCAGGAAAGCGGGAAGCAGATAGGCAGAGGTTATAGAGTTTAGAGAGGACAGAGGAAAGTTCTGGGGCACATTTCTTAATTTATTATTGTCGATCATGTTATTTCTGTTGCAGTTTTGTATTTTATGTGCCTTTCCCCTTACGTTGTGGATAGATAAATATGGATATTGGAGGATTTTTTAATGTTTTCTATGTGTGCTTCATTTTTGGGTAAATATTGGGTGCTTCAAATTCTGTATGCTCTTAAATAGAAATAAATTATTACACCAGATTTAATTTTAGTGAAGTGGTTTGAATAGAAACTGACCAGGTGTATTTTGTTCGTCCAAACTGAGGAAGTCTAAAGTAAGTTCAACGCTGTTTGACAAGTTTTGGTTGATAAGTCCTGTTAAATTAGTTTTGCTTGGACATATGAGTAGGGATTTGTCCCTATATCTGAAATAGGAATATTTTGTTGGCAGAATAAATACATCTTTCATCGTGTCTCTTTTATATTTATATTATCCTCTTTACAGATTATATATATATATATATATATATATATATATATACTAGCATTATAGTCTGACGTTGCTCGGGTGTAATGAAAGCTTTAAAACTAATCCATGGTCTTGGAGCTCAGACTCAGCCTAAAGAATATTTGTGTGAAGTTTGGTGAGAATCGGATAAAAATTGTGGATTTGCATAAAGGATATACAGACAGATAAACAGACACACACACAAACATCTTGCCTTATATATATATATATATATATATATATATATATATATATATATATATATATATTGTCATCCGCAGACAGATCTGTTTCGCTGTATCACAGCTCATCAGTGCGGTTAGACTCCGATTGCTTTTTAACCCAGGATTGAAACCCGACCGAACTGGCGTCATATATATATATATATATATATTGTGTATCGAGGCAGCAGATAATTTTCTAAACATATACTGTTAAATATAAGAGACAATGAATGTCTATTATGTTTAATCATGAGCCGTTCTAAATGTTGTATTTCAGCTTTAATTTTAGGTGAAAATAAAAACAGAAATTCTCCAACATTTGGATAATTTTTTATTGATTTACTTCTAAACTTTCGGCTCACATGAGCCATCGTCAGAGAAGAGGATTTTATCTTGTGTTGGCATAAAACTTTGCTTATCAACGACAACAGTCACCAAATAGCAAACGCAGCTCGTAAATTTTTTATGCGGTTCTAGGACGTCACACCGAGCGAGAGCTCGAAATGTTAACAGAACCATATATTTAAATGCTATGTAATAAGTTATGATCAGATTTAAACGTGATTTTATTAAGTGTGGGTTAACGTCCTTGTAACCTCTCTGAAGATGGCTCATGTGAGCCGAAAGCTTAGAACCAACTTAATAAAAACTATTCAAATGTTGGAGAATTTTTGTCTTTATGTTCACCTAAAATTAAAGCGAAAATACGATGTTTAGAACGTCTCAGAGAAATTATTTATTTTGTATATTTTTATATCTATTCCAAATTTTGTATTTTTTACAGTTTTGTTTATATTTCTTTGTTTTTTGTTTTTGTCTATTACAGTTTCTTAGACTTATATGGACGCTTATATTATTTTATCGATTATTTTGCATAGTTCGTGTAGTATATCTATGTTTATCAGTACTCGTTTTCGACTCCATCAAAACTTCCCATTGTAACGTTGAGCCGTCCTCCTTTCTTTAGACGCGCAACTTCAATGTGTATTTTCGGCAGTTTTAGATGATTTATAATTCGTTGGAATTTGTTTTTATGTTTCTTAGATAAGAAAATGACCTTATCGAGCATAGGTTTTATTATTCTTAATATCTAGTATGAATTATCAATTATGCATTTTTTTTTGTTTATTAAGAATTCGGAACCAGACTCAGCCTAAAGAATATTTGTGTGAAGTTTGGTGAGAATCGGATAAAAATTGTGGATTTGCATAAAGGATATACAGACAGATAAACAGACACACACACAAACATCTTGCCTTATATATATATATATATATATATATATATATATATATATATATATATATGATCGATTTTCTGCACTACTGTAAGAACTGCAACCTTGAAACTTCTGAATATCGTTTCTTATCCCTCACGCAAGTGGTGGGCTTCCCCACGCGTTTCTCCGACAACCCCAACGGAAGGGACTCACTACTAGACCTCTGCTTCACTTCCATCCCAGACTCTTGCACGACCAAACAACTCTGCCCACTCGGGAACTCTGACCGCACCGTAGTTTCTGTCAACATTTCATTTCTCTCCCACCCGACCCAAGAAACCCAGACCAGTAGAATATCCTGCCGCTACCAAAGGGCAGACTGGGATTCGTTCCGAGACTTCCTCTGTGATATCCCATGGAACAACGTTTTTAGTCTTCCCATCGAAGAATGTGCATCCGAGGTCTCCTCCTGGGTTAAGGCTGGCATCGATGCCTTTATCCCTGCTAGGAAATTTCTGCTTAAGTCTCATTCATCTCCATGGTTCTCGCCCGCTTGATCGGCCGCTATTGCCCACCGGAATCATTTCTTCCGACTCTACCGTAGCTACTCGTCGGACCAAAACAGGTACCTTTTCACTTCAGCTCGTAATATGTGTAAAAAGATACTTAACAAAGCTAAGACGTTGTTTGCTGCCAGAATGAAACAACGCATAGCATCCGCTAAGTTCGGCGCCAAAGACTAATGGCGATTCTGTAAAAGAGTACTTAACAAGAGCAAGTCCACAATACCCCCACTAATCAATAATTTTGAGGTTCTCACTTCCTCAGCGGACAAGGCTGAATGCTTTGCACGGAGATTCTCGAACAATTCGAGTCTGGACTCGTCTGGGTTTTTACACCCGACTTCTCACCTAGAACTGAGGCTCAACTGAATGACGTCCACATTACAACCTCAATTGTCTCTAAGATTAATCTCAAAACTTGACCCCCACAAAGCGAACGGAGGGGACGGAATCCCAATCATAGTCATAAAGAAATGTGCCCCTGAACTCTCCTCTGTCCTTTCCAAGCTCTACAACTTCTGCCTCTCTGCTTCCTGCTTTCCTGCCTGTTGGAAATCTTCCTCTGTAGTTCCTATATTCAAAAACTCTGGAGAACCCTCGGACCCCGCAAATTACCGCCGTATCAGTCTTCTTCCGATCTTTGGTAAAGTGTTCGAGGCCATTATCAACGCCGAGCTCGTTCAGCACCTCACAGAACACAGGCTCCTCTCGGACAAGCAGTATGTTTTCCGCTTCACCAGGTCTACTGCCGATTTGCTAACGACCATCACCGAGTATATATACCAGGCACTCGACAAGAATGGTGAGGCCCGAACTGTCGCCTTGGATATCTCTAAAGCGTTCGACAGAGTTTGGCATGCTGGCCTTCTATGCAAACTGCGGAGCTATGGTATAGATGGACATTTGTTTGAACTAATCCAGTCATTCCTATCTAACCGCACATTGAAAGTGGTATTAAACGGACATGCCTCCCAGAGTTACCATACGAACGCGTGTGTCCCTCAAGGCTCTATCCTAGATCCTACGCTCTTTCTGTTCTACATTAATGATCCATAATACCCATAATATTCCAAGTAGGTATGTACGCCGATGACACCACTCTTGCCTCGATCAAAAATCTGGTGTGGGCGACAAAGCTAACCTTGCAGCCGAGCTTGGAAAGGAGCTCCAATCCGTAGTGGACTGGGGTAAGAAATGGCTCGTAAATTTTAATGCTTCTAAAACGAAGCTACTATCAATTAACCATCATAGACAACCGCACCTACCTCCCATTAGCATGGACCAGGCTTGCCACCCAGAGAGTAAAACACTACGCCTCCTTGGTCTCACACTTTCAGCGGACCTCAAGTGGAATGACTACATCGAATCCATTGCTAAATCCGCTGCTATGAAAGTCGGTTCTCTGTGCAGGGCCCGGAGGTTTTTTCCGTCTGAATCTATCCTGCACATTTATAAATCTACCATCCGCCCGTCCATTGAATACTGTTGCCATATCTGGTCGGGTGCCCCTGCTATTCTCCTTGGGCTTCTCGACAAGGTACAGCGGAGGGTCTGTAATGTGATCGATACCGACTTAGCAGACCGCCTGCAGTCTCTCTCTCACCGACGCGATGTGGCTTCCCTGTGTCTCTTCTATAAATACTTTCATGGCTTCTGCTCCGATGAACTTAGATCACTGGATTCCCCTAGGTTCGAATTTGCACGAGATACTAGATTAGCAAATAGATCCCACCCTTTTACAGGGAAACCGATAAAATGCAACCGCAACTTCTACTCCAACAGTTTCTTTTCTCGTACTTCCCGACTGTGGAATTCCCTTCCACATGACTGCTTCCTCGACGGCTACAATCTCCAGGAGTTTAAATGTAAGGTCAATAGACACCTCCTAACACACTAACTCGCTTCCATTCTTTCAAACACTCTTTCCATCCTCCAAACTATCTATCACCCACCTTCTGACATTTCCTATATCTAACCACTCTTTCTATTTCTATGTAGCCCCAAGCGCAATAGTGGCAGTGGAATGGCTTGCTTGGGGTGATACGATTAAAACAAAATGTCTTTGTCTATGAGTGTATCAAATTGGATTATAATCGGACTACTCCTCCTATAACCCGATTTTTTCGATTATCGATTTTCGATATTTATCGGGGCTACCTCGACACAAAACCTAGCTAAGAATACTCGCAGACGCTTATCGTAAAACTGTGTAAATTTTCAAGAAAATCGGTTCAGCCGTTTCGGATACTATAGGTAACGGACACACACACACATACACACACACAGGCAAAGTTCGATTTATAAATTAGCTTATATATATATATATATATATATATATATATATATATATATATATATTTGTTTTTCTTTAATCCGAAGTGGAAGAGTAGGAAGGTAAATTCCAAGAACCTGATCCTAATTAATATTAGAAATTTTTAACATTAAAAAGTGATGCAGGCAGAGAGCTCAATCTATTAAGAATACAGAGCCAATATAAATTAGAGAACATTTTCAAAAGGTGTCGGATGTACATTTTGACATAGGATCTCTAACAGAGATTCCACGTCACGTCAGTGACATTGTTTTGTTCCAAATGGCGAAGGCCCTGGGGTAAAGTGGGGAAGGGGCCAGGTTAACAACGGTCACAAAGTAGAACAGGACAGAGCTGGTAGTGGCTAGGTTACAGGGTGTAGAGACAAGAGATAGACGGGGTATCAAATATCAGATGGTAGAGGCTAGTGAATGTTTACAGGGGTTTGAAACGGTATATTTAGGAGGGGGAGGAATAGATTTAAATGTAATATCTTAAAATTTTTAATTAAGTTTATCCATTACAGGAAGTCATGAATTTATAGGATCTCTGTTAGAGATCCTATGTCGAAATGTACATCCGACACCTTTGAATTTTGAAAGTTTTCTCTTATATATATATATATATATATATATATATATATATATATATATATAAGTTTGTATGTGCATATTATTTATATATATATAATGTGTGTATATGTGTGTACAGAGGAATAACTTACTCTCAGAGCCCTATTCTATCACCCCAGTGACATTCGTGCAACTCTACTAACTAGAGACATGCTATACATTGTTCTGGTGTAAATATAAGTTTAGCTCGAATCCCATGAACCCATAACGCTGCCAAAATAAACCATTCACAATGTCCAGTAGAGATATTTTTGGTGTAACCTCTGCTCTTACCTTTGCTATAGACACTGGGAACATACTTTTGTTGCTCATTTTACAATGCATCGATTTTGGTGAGATATCACGGACCAGAAACCGATTTAACGAATGTTCGTTCGTGAACCAATATAGGTATCCTTATATCACAAAATGCCCTAAATCGTATTAAAAAAAACAGTCACATAACATAAGCATAATGTACCCAATTAAGACTTAGTATCGTTCTTCAAGGATTACAAAATTATTTTTTCTTTATATATATATATATATATTCAAAATAATAACTAAATAGACTCTGCAAGTATTTAAGTTTTAAATTTATACTAAGATAAACCTTAAGAAAAACCATTAACAAACAGAACCTAATTCCGTTACAATCCGGTGCACTAAGGCGTTGGATAAGAGGGGGGGGGAAAAAAGAAATCCGCGGAATAAGGACAAGACATACGATACTCCGCAGTAAAGATAAAAAAAAAAACCAAACGGAACCAACCACAAAAAAAAGAAAGAAAAAGTGCTCGATACAAAGTACAAACGAAATGCAAAAGTAGAGCAAAGACACACAAAGAATCTCAAGCTAGCCAAAACTTACCGCGGTTTCACACTACGGCTCGTCAGTAGCCGTGACGAGCCGTAGTGTGAAACCGCGGTAGGTTTTGGCTAGCTTGAGATTCTTTGTGTATATATATATATATATATATATTAGAATTAGTCAAACTAATGCGTCTGCAGTTTACTGCTCTGTTTCTACCATAAAAAATCCTACAGTAAACAAATTGTATTGGTTGTACCAAGAACCCTTTTAAAACCCGCCATTATTTGCACATCGCATCTTTTAATAAGGATACTTACCGCAATAGCATATCACTTTCGACTTATTCTTGGCAAATAAATGAAACCAATAAAACTCCTACTGTAGAATGAAAAATATTTTTTTAAAACCATAGCTTGTAAATCTGTACATTTTTTTTATTAATTACATTCAAGCAAGGCAGTACTTCCACCAGTTTGCAAAGGGTTACATAATTTGAATTTACAAGAGAACACTGATGTGGAGAGAACTGCATGAGAGTCGAGTGGAAAAGAAGAAGAACAGGATACAAGGGTTGTCAAGGCAGGGATGAAAGTCATAGAGATATGAGATGTCAAGAGAACATACATTTCAATTCTTGGAGATTGTAGCTGCCAGCGAAGCAAGTATACGGAATAAATTCCACGGGCGGGAAGTGCGAGAAAAGAAGCTGTAGATTAGAAGTTGCGGTTACATTTGATCGATTTCACTGTAATAGGGTGGGACCTAGTTGATAGTCTAGTAGGTCGAGTAAATCCATGCAGAGGGGTACCAGGTAGCTAAGCTCATTGGAGCAGAAGCCGTGAAAGTATTTGTAGAAGAGACAGAGAGAAGCTAAATTTCGTCGGTGAGAAAGTGACTGGAGTTGAGCTACCAGGACGGAATCAATTACATTGCAGATTCTCTCCCGGATTTTGTCAAGAACCCCCAGATGAATACCAGGGGCACCTGATCAGACATGACAGAAGTATTTAATGCACGGGTGGGTGGGAGATTTATGCATGTGCAAAATGGATTCAGACGTGAAAAACTTCCTGGCGCTACGCAGTTAACCGACCTTCCTAGCTGCTTGGGATTCAATGTAGTCATTCTACTTGAGGTCGGCTGATAGAGCTAGTCCGAGGAGGAGCAGTGTTTTGCTTTCAGGGAGACTAGCTTGATCCATGCTGATGGGGAGGGATGTAGAAGCGATTCTCTCTGGTGGCTAAGGGATGACAGTTTCGTTTAGGAACTATTAAAATTTACCAGCCATTTTTTTACCCCAGTCCACCACCGATCAAGAACAGCTGCGAAGTTTGCTTTGTCAGACTCGGCAGATTTCTTATCAAGGCGGGAGTAAATTATGGTATCGCCAGTATAGATGCCTACTTGAGATCTGATTACATCAGGGAGATCGTTGATGAAGATCAGAAAAAGGATAGGACCTAGAGTAGAGACACCCCGTTTATAAAATAGTATCTGGAAACATGCCCATTGTATATATCTTTCAGTACTCGATTTGAAAGGAACGACTGGATTAGATAAAAAAAAAAAAGGCGTCCAGTTATACCATAGCCCTGTAGCTTGCGTAGAAGGCCTGTCAAGTTCTTTGAAGATATTTAGAGCAACAGCTTCACCGTTCTTATCGAGAGCCTGGTATATATACTCTCTGAAGTTCATTAGCATGTCAGCTGTAGACCTTGCGAAGCAGAAGCTATACTGTCTGTCGGAGAACAGCTGTGAGATTCTGAACCACTTCAGCATTGATAATAACCTCGAACACTTAGCCAAAAATTGGTAGGAGGCTGATCGAGCAATAATTAGAGGGTTTTGAGGGTTCCCCAGAATGCTTAAATACAGGAACCACAGATGAGGACTTCCACTGAGAAGGAAAGCAAGAAGCAGAGAGGCAATAGTTGCAGTGTTTGGAGAGGGCAGGTGAGTGCTAAGGGCAACTTTCTTCAAGGAAAATGATTGGTATTCAGTCACTTCCGCTCGCCTTATGGGGGTCAAGCTTTCAAATTATGTTAGAGACCAGCGAGTGGGTAATGTGAACGTCACTCAGTTGATCCACAGTTCTCGATGAAAAATCAGGTGCGGATAGTCCAGACGAATCAAATGTTGAGTTAGTGGTGAATCTGCGAGCAAATCATTCGGCCTTGTCCGCTGAAGATATGAGGAGCCCAAATTTATTGATTAAAGTGGGGGTGAGTGCTTGCTTTCGTTGATCATATTTTTACAAAGCCGCCAGTAGTTTTTGGAGACGAAATTGTGGGATGATATACTCTGCTTCACTCTTTCAGCATATCATATTTTCTATGTTTACAGAAAAAAATTGCAAATTATTAAATTCTTAATGTTAAACCGGCTAAACAAACGTAACAAAGTAAATTCCAAATGTCATCCTCGTCTAAGACAGACCCTAAAATATAGTTACTTTTTTGCTAATATAATATAACTAATATAATCTATCCCCCAACAAAACTTTATTGATTCTCCCATCTTCTAATAATTAATTTATTTCGGTTAACAGATCGATCACTTACGAAGTCGACTACAAATATTTGACGTGCATTGTATTTTTTAAAAACCTTTCTTGTTTTAGTCATTTTTCCACTAACTTAAGTTGATTACACGCTATAATTTTCAGGCATGGCTTTCCGACAATTTTGGCGACAACATCAGTCTGTTTTATAGTCTAACGCAACTTCAGGCTATATATATATATATATTTAATCATCTCACCCCAAGCAAGGCATTCCACTGCCACTATTGCGCATGGGGCTACATAGGGGAAGGTAAAGAGAAGGAGTGGTTAGACATAGGGAATGTCAGGAGGAAGGTGACAGATGAGTAAGGATACCGAGGATGAGGGTTGGGCAGATGGGAAGAGTGTTTGATAGAATGGGAGCAGGTTAGTGTGTTAGGAGGTGTCTATTGACCTTACATTTAAACACCTGGAGATTGTAGCCGTCGGGGAAGCAATCGTTTGGAAGAGAATTCCACAGTTGGGAAGTGCGAAGAAAGAAACTGTTGGAGTAGAAGTTACGGCGGCATTTTATCGGTTTCACTGTAAAAGAGTGGGATCTAGTTGCTAATCTAGTATCTCGTTCAAATTCGTATTTAGGGGGCACTAGTGATCTAAGTTCATCGGAGCAGAATTGTTCTCCACTTTTTCTGAACATCACACACACACACACACACACACACACACACACACACATATATATATATATATATATATATATATATATATATTGTTCTCCACCCTTTCTGAACATTAGCTAATTTTTCCCTAATTTTAATCTTCTTCCGACATATACGCACGACTAGAAAGGCTCGCTTCGGGTGTTTCACTTTTTTTTAAAGCGGATCTTTTGACCTTTTTTAAGCGATATTTTTTTTATAAGCGTTTCACCCCGAGCAAGGCATGTCACTGCCACTACTGCGCAGGGGGCTACGTAGAGTGGAGAAAGGATGATTAAATATGGGAAATGTCAGAGGGTGAGTGAAAGGCGGGTAAGGATACCGAGATTGAGGGTTGGGTAGATGAGAGTGTTCTGAGAATAGTTGGGAGTTAGTGTGATAGGAGGTGTCTATTGACCCTACATTTAAACACCTGGAGATTGTAACAGTCGGGAAAGCAGACTTGTGGAAGGGAGTTCCACAGGCGGGAAGCGCGAGAAAAGAAGATGTTGGAGTAGAATTTACGGTTACATCTTATTTGTTTAACTGTAAAAGGGTGGAACCTAGTTGCCAATCTAGTATCTCGTGTAAATTCGTGCTTAGGCGGCACCAGTGATCTAAGCTCATCGGAGCAGAAGCCATGAAAATACTTGTAGAAGAGTCACAGGGAAGCCACATCACGCCGGTGAGAGAGCGGCTGCTGCCGGTTTGCCAAGTCAGTATCAACCACGTTACAGATCCTCCTTTGTATTTCGTCAAGAAGCCCTAGGAGAGCAGCAGGGGCACCCGACCAGATATGGCAGCAATATTCAATACACGTGCGGATGGTAGAGTTGTATATGTGCAGAATAGATTCAGGTGGGAAAATTTCCGGGCCCTGCACAGGGAGCCCACTTTCATAGCAGCAGATTTGGCAATGGATTCAATATAGTCATTCCATTTGAGGTCCGCTGAAAGTGTAAAGCCAAGGAGGCGTAGTATTTTACTCTCTGGGAGGCTAGCCTGTCCCATGCTAATGGGAGGTAGATGCGATTGTCTATGGTGGTTAGTTGATAACAGCTTTGTTTTAGAGGCATTGAAATTTACCAGCCATTTCCTAACCCAGGCCACTACGGATTGGAGGTCCCTTTCAAGTACGGCAGCGAGGTTCACTTTGTCGTCCAGACCTGGTTTCTGATCGATGCGAGAGTAGATTATTGTGTCGTCGGCATACATGCCAACTTGGGATCTAATGGTGTCGGGGAGATCATTAATGTAGATCAGAAAGAGCGTGGGACCTAGGATGGAACCTTGAGGGACGCCCGCATTCGTATGGTAGTTTTGGGAGGCATGCCCATTTAATACCACCTTCAGTATGCGGTTAGAGAGGAAAGGTTGGATGAGGTCAAACAGATGTCCAGTTATCCCATAGCTCCGCAGTTTGCACAAGAGGCCAGCATGCCAGACCCTGTCGAATGCTTTGGAGATATCCACGGCAACGGTTCGGGCTTCACCATTCTTGTCGAGTGCCCGGTATATGTACTCGGTAATGGTCGTTAGCATATCAGCAGTAGACCTGGTGAAGCGAAACCCGTACTGTTTGTCAGAGAGAAGCCCGTTGGCCATGAGATGCTGAATCACCTCGGCGTTGATAATGGCTTCAAAAACTTTGCCAAAGATTGGAAGGAGACTAATAGGACGGTAATTTGCGGGGTCTGAGGGTTCGCCAGAATTCTTAAATATAGGAACTACGCAGGAGGACTTCCAACAGGCAGGAAAGCAGGAAGCAGATAGGCAGAGGTTATAGAGTTTAGAGAGAACAGAGGAGAGTTCTGGGGCACATTTCTTTATTTGTTTTTATAGTTGTTCATTTCTTACAATGGTCCTCCTCTTTGAGTAGATACATATATATATAGTCATCCGCAGAGAGATCTGTTTCGCAGTATCACAGCTCATCAGTACGGTTAGACATCCGATTACTTTTAGTCATGATTAAAACCCGATCGAATATGTCATCAGTCTGGCGGATTCTACCTCTGAGCTCGGTAGAAGAGATAGACTTTTAGCGTGTGATATACTATGTAAACATACGCCAGGAGCTAAGAGTGCTTTAATTCATTACTGAATTAACGATGCTTAGACGCTAGAGTAGCTACTGTTTTTTCAAAGTCTGCAATTTTTCCAGAGTGCCCAATCAGGGTGTGAGAGCGTAAGTGAAAGCGTAAGTATTCAATATATATATATATATATATGGAATACTTGTATACATACACTACCGGCCATAATTATTAGGCCACCCAAATCTTTTAAAAGAAATGGTGTATTTCATACTATTTCAAGTATTTATTACCAAATCGCTCGTTTCGTTGAGTTCTTTCTCATTGCATGCAAATGCCATCTTCCGAATTTCTAAACGAAGGAAAGAAAAATCATTAATATTTTTAACTTTTGCTTGCTTATAAGATTCACTGCAAAAGGCCCATCTTTTCAAAGTCTTTAAGAAGAAAATAAAAAATTACATCAAAGAGCAGAAGGTTCAAAACGAAATGACGATTTATCTTCTAATTGTAAAAGTATATCGAACGCCTTTTTAGGAATCATTGATATTGTCCAAGATCACGTAATTAGTTACCAAATTCCAAGAAATCAATTTTACTTATTTAAAACCATTATATTCTAAATCATATTTAAACTTATTATCTGATATCGATTGTTAGATGGAACATTTATTTGTTAAAAAAACTATAATCGATACAAAATCAATTTGAAACTTTTAAATCGAAGTCAACATAGACAAAAAGTAGAAAACAAAATAAAACTTCATAAAACAATTCATCAAAAGAATAAGGAAAAAATGTTTTCTAATAAAAATGTAGCAAAGCAATTCTAATTAAAATATAGATTTTACAGGTTTTTAAGCCAAATCTAAATTTTAAGTATAAAAAGCAAAGTAATAACTTGTTTTCAGATTGCTGCTAACGTTTATTCAGATTCTAATTGGTAATTCTAACTTGGCAAATGAAGGCATAGAGAAGAGACATATTGGAACATAATAATAGAGCAAAGGAAAGATAAAGAAACAGTGCAATAACAGATTAAATAATAAACTAGTAGAGCAATAGAGCCATTCAGAAACATAGAATTCCGGTGTGCCAGTTAAAGAGCAAAAACTAGTTTTATGTAAATTCTTTTTATTTTGTTGTTATCTGAACCGTTTTCAATTTTGATTCCCTAAATATAACTAGATGATATTTTTAGCAAACATATCAAATATGTATTTACACTAATGCAGCACGATATTCTTGTTTTAAGCATATTGTCTACTATTCTGAAGTTTTATAAAAACTATGCTGAAAGCAATACTGAAATGGGAGATGCCTTTACTTTCTTCTCTTCAAGATATCGAAGAAAGACAATTCCAAATCAAATTTTATAAAATATATTCAGTTCACCGCACTTTCATGTTAATTTTTTAGCATGCAATAGAAGCATGCTACTTGGAAATAACGACAGAGGCTCTTACTACGAGTCCTTAAGAATGGTGCACTGGTTATCTCGATTGTCTTACAATTAATACTTTGCACCTAACTGGGTTCCTCATGGTTTTGCTCTTGTACAAGAACTAAGTTGCGTAAAAACATGGAGATTGATTATTGAATGTGAAAAATATTTCCTGTTAATCTTAGTCTTCAATCCCAGGTAAAAACTAGTTTTTATAATAGTATCACCCCAATCAAGTTATTATACTGCCACTGTTTGGTAGGGGTTTACATATGAATAAAGTTATGAGAAGGAGTGACAGAATAAAGGAGGTGTCAGGAAGCTGGTAGAAGTGGTATGAGAATACTGCAGAAAGGAGATGAGAGCATGAGAGAGAGGATGCAGATTAGCGAGATAGGAGATCACTATTGTCTTTAGATTTAAATTCTTGGAGATTGTAGTTGTCGGGGAGGCAAGTAAATGGAAGGGAATTCCACAAGCGAAAAATGTGAGAAAAGAAGCTGATGGAGTAGAATTTGCGTTTACATCTTATTGGTTTCAGAATAAAAGGGTGAGACCTATTTGCTCATCTTGCAAATTCTCCGTTGAATTTTGCCAAGGACCCCTAGATGGATAGCTGAAGCACCTGACTAGATATGGCAGCAGTATTCAATGCACGGGCCGTTGGTAGATTTGTCCTTACATCGTGCTAAAACATAAAACAAGAGTAAAACCTATGTTTCATATTGTTCCTCTGGATAATTGGGGCAGCACAGTCTTCTTCTATTTAATTGCATTAAGCAAAATCCAGTAAACATCGAGATAAGTATAAAAACATTAGTGAAAACTGTAATGACATAGTACCATCCCTTTCGCCTGCATAAAGGTGATTGTACAACGTGGCCTGTTTTTTTGCCAAATACTGGATTCACAGTATGGGTATATCGCGACACGCACGTTTAATCGCAGACAATAGTTGAGATGGATTTACAAAACGATCCATACATGCTCATTGAGGTTTAAATCGATCAAGCGCAAAGGCCAAATGTTAGGCCTACAATTCAGTTCTGTATCAACCTTGCACGTTGTATTATCTTTATAGAAATATTCTTCACCGCCAGGAAACATGGAAAGTCGGTTTAGAGATGAAGCAGGTATGTGCATATTTCACCTCTCAATACACTACACAAGTAGAGTCAGAATCAGTTTACTTCCATGGGTTTCCTTTCGCACCCTAACTCGACCATCTGTTGAAAAGAACATCAATCTTCCCTGAAAAAAAACCTGAGTTACCAATGGAAATTACCATGTCGGAAATATTTCCCCATTTCTCTAGCCATAACACGCTTTCTTATATGATGTAAAGTCGCATTCGTGTCCTATGACTGCCAGTGTGACACTACTTACTTATATATTACTAGCAGTATAGCCCGGCGTTGCTCGGGAGTAATGAAAGCTTTAAAACTAATCCATGGTCCTGGAGCTCAGACTCTTTGGACGTTGGCACGAAAGACTAAAAAGCAGTAACTGTTTCCAGTTAAAGCGAAACCGTAGACTGAAAGAAAAATGAATGGATGCAAGTCAAATTTTGATTTCCTGGCATCAATATCAAATGGGTTTTTTTGTCGTAAGCTGAATTATAAATTATATCATGGCTGAGACTAAGAACTACAATTATACCTACTTAGAGCCAAACCCGAAGCAAAAACTAAATAAAAGGGCTGAAAAAATACAGACATACAGGCAGATAAACAGACACACACACAAAAATCTTGCCTTTTATATATATATATATATATATATATATATATATATATATATAATCGATTTTCTGCATTATTGTAAGAACTGCAGCCTTGAAACTTCTGAATAATGTTTCTTATGTATTTGTCTATGAATGTATCAAATTTGATTAAAATCGGACCACTCCTTCTATAACCCGATTTTTTCGAATATCGATTTTCGATGTTTATCGGGGTACCTCGACACAAAAGCTAGCTAAGAACACTTCCAGACGCTTATAGTACATCTGTGTAAAAATTCAAGAAAATCGGTTCAGCCGTTTCGGAGTCTATAGGTAACGGATACACACACACATACACACACAGACAAAGTTCCATTTATAAATAAGTTTAGATTAAAAGATTATGACGATTAAAACGAGTGCAGGAAGACCCAACCATCCAGTGTACTGATTTCTCTAAATTTTTAAAACATCAGTTTAGTTGCTATTTTATTACTTGTTATAGATATTTGTGTTCTAATCTCTTTCAAAATGATATTTTGCATGTCGATTTTCAGATGAATACAATCTTAAAAACTCTGAATATTGTGGAAGATTTTCTTCCGCTAAAATTTCTATTAAGTTAAAACTTTGTAAATATCAAATTGTTAAGACTGAAAACAAAACAAAATATTTTCTAACAAAGAAATTGAAAAACTTTTTTGTGCAAATCCTTTATAACCTGAAATACCACTCCAAATCCTAAAAAGAAATTTTTCAACCAACTAAAAATTGCTTTGTTTTTTTTTAATTTTTGTTTGAACAAAATCTTTTTTTTAATTTGTCAAAATCGTGATAATTTTCCTTGTCTCCCTATTGGAGTTGGAATTTTTTCTTTCAGTTTTTCTAGTTTTCTTTTATTCCCTTTTTCATTTTTTTCAGTCTTTCATTTTTTTCTTGGTTCTTTTTCTCCCATTTGACACTATCATAAAGTTGCTCCTACTTGACAATCTTTTATGATCAACCACAGGCAGATGAGAACTGTGATAAAACGTAAGAAAAGGAAATTAGATCAAATCTTGTAGACTCTAGGCTACAGCAATTTCAAGCTAAGTTCACTGAATTCAACACTATTGAAAATAAACCCAACATAAAATAGTGGCTATTACTATTGAAAAAGCACCCTACCTAACTACTTACCTCTCTCTGTCTCTCTGTTCTCTCTTTCTATTAAAAAAACAGAAGCTACTCTAGCATCTATGCATCGCTCATTCAGTAATGAATTAGAGCACTCTGGCTATTGGCGAACGATACATGATACGCTAAAAGTCTTCCCCCTTCTACCGAGCGCCTATAGCCCAGAGGTAGAATTGCCGACTGACGACAATTCGGTCGGTTTCAATCCTGGGTTATAAGCAATCGGAGTCTAACCGTACTGATGAGCTATGATAAAGCAAAACAGATCTGTCTGCGGATATATATATATATATGTAGAGAGAGAGAGAGAGAGAGAGAAATTGTGTCTGATTTTTATAATCCCATGCTTTCCTAATAACTTGTCTATTAAACCTCTGATGTTGGTAAACATTCAAAGATATTCAATATACCTGAATAATTAGAAACTCCATAATTTTATATATTAGGATTTGCTCCGTGACACCTTACTCAGTATTTCTATTACGTATTTTGTTATCCTAAAGCAATAAAACTTGACTCGTGAATCTGGAAGAATAGTAATTGCGAATTCAATTCCTGTGATGGCTAATTCAGACTCAATGAAAACATAGACGACAATAACTGGGTATTACTAAAATAAAAAAATCGGGTATCACTATACATGCACATTGAAACGGTATCAATCAACTAACGTAGATTAAATAAAGAATTTGGCCCAAAATTCTTTTAAGTTTACCCAGAGTGGCAGACACTGAGGTGGAGTGGAAGGTACGACAACTGAAATACCCTGGAATTAATAACAAATTATATAGCAATAATCCTTGTTAATAATGATAAATCCTCATCACAAAATTTGAAAGACTTTCATATCTGACTAGCAGTATATCCCGGCGTTGCTCGGGTGTAATGAAATCTTTAACACTAATCCATGGTTCTTGGAGCTCAGACTCTTTGGACGATGGCACGAAAGACTAAAAAGCGATAGTTGTTTCCACTTAAAGCGAAACCGTAAACTGAAAGAAAAATGAATGGATGTAAGTCAAATTTTCATTTCCTGGTATCGATATCAAACTTTCTGCACTATTCTAAGAACTGCAACGTTGAAACTTCTGAATATAGTTTCTTATGTCTTTGTCTATGAGTGTATCAAATTTGATTAAAATCGGACCACTCCTTCTATAACCCGATTTTTTTCGATTATCAATTTTCGATATTTATCGGTGGTGCCTCGACACAAAACCTAGCTAGGAACACTCGCAGACCTTTATAGTACAACTGTGTAAAGATCGGTTGAGCCGTTTTGAAGTCTATAGGTAACGGACACACACACACACGCTGACAAAGTTCCATTTATAAATAAGTTTAGATAGGAAGTGAAATGCAAATAATAAGGCATTTTCCATTTTTGACAATTTATGTGAAATGATTTTTCTGCATTTTGTAACTTCCTCATAACTTGGAAACTTCTTACAACTATTGAGTCACTGACACTAAGACTCTCAGGAAATTCTAACGTTGATGAGATAAAGTCATCATCCAAAAGAGATTCAGGTTATCATTTCCAACAATGTGTTTTGTCCTACAAATCAGTTCACTATAGACATTAGCAAGCAAACCATTGCTAGTGGTTTCGATAATCGACGTCTTTTTTTTCTTTTGGAGCAGAGATCACAAACCCAGTCGTGGTTCCGCCGAAGGGTAGATTCACGACTCGGGAAAAATAGACAGAGATTTTTTGACCCGGCTATATGGCCGGGAATACCCACTATAAAATGACCATGTGTCACATCTGGCCTTGCGTGGGAAGGCTAGTAAATACGGGAAAGGTTTTGGGCGAAGTCATTCACTATTCGATAGTCGATTCCGCTCCAACCCGTGGCTTGCCTATATGTGTATTATTGTTAATTGTACCTTAGTACAATAAATCTGTATTTCTTGTTCCTGGTGTTGAGTTCCATTCTTCAACTGATCATTTTATACTGTATTCCATTTCGGGATATATCAGTATTTATGGGTGATTCTTTGAAACCTTTGCCGAGTCGACAGAGCTTGCACGCAACATGAAGGCAACAGAAAACAAAATTTAAAACTCAGAGGATTTCATCAGATATAAATATTTGAATATTTTAACAACAACCATGAAACAATTTTAATCAATTCATAAATATTGTTTGAAATTCTTGTAATATGATTTTTCATTATTGCGTGAAATATTGAAACTTTGATGCTTAAATACGGACATTGCTTTACTCGTAACAACACTATGAAAAACAAGAGATTGCAACGGCCAAAATAAAGGTGACGAGAAGGTTATTGTTGAATGTGTATGTCAAACTTTAAATAAAATTGGTACCACTAAGGCTGTTGCTTTGGTTATCTCAAGGACGTTTAACAGGGTTCGACACGGTTTTGTTTTGTTTTTTGGTTTATTTTACAAGTTCATTTTACAAGATCATGTTTTAAGCCAATTTTTTTTTTATTTGATTCAATCTTTCTTATCAGATCTCGAAATGAAAGTTGTATCTATGAACACTATTCTAGGGTTTCTATGTAAATGCTAGTTACCCCAGGGCTCTATCGAATCTGTTTTGTTTGTAATTTTTATCTAGAACCTTTTTAATGTCATCAATTCTCGGCTCGGTATTTCTGCCGATGACAAAACTGTGGAAATGTTTTATTTTCCTCATTGTGTTTTAGGAGATAAAAACAGTTGTAATATTTTCATTTAAATCAATTTACTTCAACAAATAATTCAGAAAGCCCACTTTTTTTTTGCTTCATTTCAGCAAATAAATACATATTTTTCTACGAGACACCATTTTTTTTCAAACCTTTTGATTTTCGTAGCTTTTCTAAAAAAAGGTTTGATGACATTATTGTATTCATCCCATAATGCCATTTCTCTTCTCTCTCCAGCGTTTTTGGTTATTTTCTTCTTTTATATTTACAGTTATAAATTATTCATTTTTTTATTAGTTTTGTTTATTATCTTTCGATGTTTTTTTTTTATTTTGTGTTTCTTTTTGTCCGATATTATTCGTTTTCATTTAATTCCCATTTTTTATTGAACAAAAGTTTAATTTATGCTCCATAGATGTTTTTAATTTTTTTCAATTTTTACTCACATTTTATTTCTACCCATATTCGTGTTATCAAATTCTTTATTTTATTAATTCAAACATAGTCAAGCCCTTTCTTGGTTTGGTTGTTTCATTTCGCTCGTATTACTCGGCATCTTCTTTAGAAAAACATAGTCAAGCCCTTCTTTGTTCTGTTGTTTCATTTCGCTCGTATTACTCGGCATCTCTTTTAGAAAAAACACAGTTTAAGCCCTTTCTTTGTTCTGTTGTTTCATTTCGCCTGTATTACTTGGCATCTCTTTTAGAAAAACATAGTCAAGTCTTTCTTGTTCTGTTGTGTCATTTCGCCTGTATTACTCGCATCTCTTTTAGAAAACATAGTCGCAGCCCTTTCTTGTTCTGTTGTTTCATTTCGCTCATTACTCGGCATCTCTTTTAGAAAAACATAGTCAAGCCTTCTCTTATTCTGTTGTTTCAGCTTCTGCCTGTATACCGGCATCTCTTTTAGAAAAACATAGTCAAGCCCTTTCTTGTTCTGTTGTGTCAGCTTGCCTGTATTACTCGGCATCTCTTTTAGAAAACAGGTCAAGCCCTTTCTTGTTCTGTTGTTTCATTTCGCCTGTATTACTCGGCATCTCTTTTAGAAAACATATTTGCCCTTTCTTGTTCTGCTGTTTCATTTCGCCTGTATTACTCGGCATCTCTTTTAGAAAACATAGTCAAGTCTTCTTTCTTGTTCTGTTGTTTCATTTCCTCGCTCTGTATTACCGGCATCTCTTTTTGAAAAACATAGTCAAGCCCTTCTTGTTCTGTTGTGTCATTTCGCCTGTATTACTCGCATCTCTTTTAGAAAAACATAGTCAAGCCCTTTTCTGTTCTGTTGTTTCATTTCGCTCATAATACTTCGGCATCTCTTTTAGAAAAACATAGTCAAGCCCTTTTCTTGTTCTGTTGTTTCATTTCGCCCGTATTACTCGGCATCTCTTTTAGAAAAACATAGTCAAGCCCTTTCTTGTTCTGTTGTTTCATTTCTGCCTGTACTACTTGCATTCCTTTAGAAAAACATAGTCAAAGCCCTTCTTGTTCTGTTGTGTGTCATTTCGCCTGTATTACTCGGTATCTCTTTTAAAAACATAGTCAAGCCCTTTCTTGTTCTGTTGTTTCATTTCATCAGCCATTTTGGCAGACTTCTTTTAGAAAAACATAACAAGCTCCTTTCATCACATATACTGCCTGCCTGTATTACTCTTGCATCTCTTTTAGAAAACAGCAGTCAAGCCCTTTCTTGTTCTGTTGTTTTATTTTCATGCCTGTATTGTTTTCCGGCATCTCTTTAGAAAACATAGCTAAGCTCTCTTTCTGTTCTGTTGTTTCATTTCGCTCAGACAGCCTGCACTTTTTGTAGAAAAACATAGCTGTTTCTCCTCTTTTCTTGTTCTGTTGTTTCATTTCGCCTGTATTACCGGTACCTCTTTTAGAAAACATAGTCAAGCCCTTTCTTGTCTTGTTGTTTTGCCTCGCCTGTATTACTCGGCATCTCTTTTAGAGCAATGCCCTTTCTTGTTCTTGTTGTGTCTATTTTTGCCTTTAACACATTTTGCTGCATCTCTTTTAGAAAAACATAGCCAAGCCTTTCTTGTTCTATTGTTTCATTTCGCCTTAGCCATTTTGGCATCTTTAGAAAACATAGTCAAAGCCCTTTCTTGTTCTGTTGTTTCATTTCATCTAAAGGCATTTTGGCATCTCTTTTAGAAAACATATAGCGAGCTCCTTCTTGTTCTGTTGTTTCATTTCCTGCCTGTAATACTCGGCATCTTTAGAAACATATTGCCCTTTCACCCTGTTGTGTCATTTCCTGCCTGAAGCACATTTCGGCATCTCTTTTAGAAAAACATAGTCAAGCTCTTTCTTGTTCTGCTGTTTCATTTCGCTCAGTTGCCTGGCATCTTTAGAAAAAAAATTATTAGTCAAGCCTTTCAAACTTGGTTGTTTCATTTCGCCTGTATTACTTGGCATCTCTTTTAGAAAAAACATAGTCAAGCCCTTTTCTTGTTCTGTTGTTTCATTTCGCCTGTATTACTCGGCATCTCTTTTAGAAAAACATAGTCAAGCCCTTTCTTGTTTGTTGTTTCATTTCGCCTCAGCTATTTCGGTAATCTCTTTTGAAAAACATAGTCAAGCCCTTTCGTTCTGTTGTGTCATTTCGCTCGTATTACCTGCACTTTAGAAAAACATAGTCAAGCCCTTTTCTTGTTCTGTTGTTTCATTTCGCCTGTATTACTCGGCATCTCTTTTAGAAAAACATAGTCAAGTCCTCCGTCTGTTGTCCATTTTCGTCTGTATTACTCGGCATCTCTTTTAGAAAACATAGTCAAGCCCTTTCTTGTTCCCTGTTGTTTCATTTCGGGCTCGTATTACTCGGCATCTCTTTTAGAAAAAACATAGTCAAGCCCTTCTTGTTCTGTTGTGTCATTTCGCCTGTATTACCTGCATCTCTTTTAGAAAAACATAGTCAAGCCCTTTCTTGTTCTGTTGTTTCATTTCGTCGGTATTACTCGGCATCTCTTTTAGAAAACATAGTCAAGCCCTTCTTTGTTCTGTTGTTTCATTTCGTTCGGCTGACGGGTATCTCTTTTCGATTTCAGTAACTTTCCTCCCTCTACCATTTCGTCTGCTTAGAAAACTAATGAATTTCGGTTTTGAAACTCTTCCATATAAAAGAGAATTATTAAACGCTTTCAAATATTTACCCGTTGTGACGACGTTTTTAGATCCAATTTGTGATGCCTTACAGGACACAAAGAATATAACGGAAATATACTCAATAGAATCAAAGTATTTCTTTTGTTTTAAATGAAGAAGAGATTATATAAACACGATGCTAATGACAAACGTTTCGAAATACTTATTAAAAGTTAAAAACGTTTTAATACAAAGTAAACCTCCTTTAAGCATTTAATAGGATACTAATTTAATAGGATACTGAAGCAAATCGACAAGATAGTTTACTATTTTAAAATACTTTTAAAAAAATGTAATCGTTATTAGAAAAGACAAAATGTAATGTTTCTAAAAATTATAAAGTTCAGCAATAATTGTAAAATAAATAAAAGATAACTCACAATTATTTCGGAAGACGCTATCATTTGGTGTTTGCTATACTACTTTTATCTTGTTTCCACCTACTTTGAAACAAAACATTTTACGATAATGTAATGTTTCACGTCATAAAATGTTTCACGTCATAAAATGTTTCACGTCATAAAATGTCATAAAATAAATAAAAGATAACACACAATTATTTCGGAAGACTCTCTCATTTGGTGTTTTCTATACTACTTTCATCTTGCTTCCACCTACTTTGAAGCAAAACATTTTACGATAATGTAATGTTTCACGTCATAAAATGTTAATCGAAATAATTCTGGTGTTTGTTTATTTTAATAAAAATGTTTATTAATCCTTTTATAGCGTCTTCATTGTCAGATTTTTGCTTAAACTGCGGTTTTCAAGCAGAAGTTGATTTAATTTTAAAGAATAATTATATTTCTTCCAAAAATTAACTAAACAATATAAATGGAGTAGATAGACTAAACTATCGCCCGGTTCACACTCCACCCACGTTTATTGAACAGGTGAAGAGGCTCATACCTTGTTTCCTGTTCAGGATGCGCTTTGCGGTTTTTCTCTTTTTTCTATTCTTCTCACTTTGTTTTTTTTTTCAATTGGAGTAGATAGACTAAACTAAACTATCGCCCGGTTCACACTCCACCCACGTCTATTGAACAGGTGTAGAGGCTCATCCCTTGTTTCCTGTTTAGGATGCGGTTTCCGGTTTTCTCTTTTCCAATCTTTTCACTCTCTTTTATTTTTTTTCAATTGGAGTAGATAGACTAAACTATCGCCCGGTTCACACTCCACCCACGTCTATTGATCAGGTGAAGAGGCTCATCCCTTGTTCTCTGTTTAGGATGTGGTTTCCGGCTTTCTCTTTTCTAATCTTTTCATTCTTACGTAGCCCCCTGCACATCAGTGGCGTTACCACCTTGCTCGGGGTGATATGATTTTTAAAGAAACGATATGGCTTGGCTCCTGTAAAAAAAAATACTAATGACCGTAAAACAATAAACATTCCATAAAATGCTTTCTTTGAATGTGATGCCTTTCCCATGAGCCCAAGGTATGACTGATATGCCTCTTACGTAGTGAGCCTATCTGTTAGATAGCTTTCTTTGATAGAATGATGTTATTTCTTGCTATTTCTATTTGGCTAAAAGCCAACATATATAAATAGTTGGATAGAGAGTGGCGTAATATGTCGTGAATCTGGTGAAACAAGTTGCTGTTATTGGAAGTGATACGTTACAAAAATAAATGTACATTCAAAGAGTATATGATAAATATACTATGACTACACTATTTCAAATATTATTCTGCAAATATTATGTGTTTGATACTGTTAAAAAAAACTTTAAGCCAATACTTAGATTTTCAAGAGCTATATTTGGAGTTTATAGTATCTCTCATTTAAAAGAATACTTATAAGCTTTGTGGGTAGATAAGGTTTTATCATGCAAACAAACTTGTAGATGTAAGTAATTATATATTATTAAAGAAGGACAAATACATTTGCAGGGTTTTGTTGTGACGTTCCGAATGCACATTCATGTTTAAACAATGTATGTTTGGCTTTGGATAGCGATTTTACACGACCCCAATATGAGATTAAAAAATATGGAATTACCCAATTCCAGATCATTCCTTACGAAAATATTGTACTCTTTACGTTGAGTACATAAACAGATTCATTTCACACGCACTAACTCGTTGGTTAGATCTGACCAAGCGACAGAAATGTTCTAAAGAAGTTTCTTGATTGTAAGTAAAACTTTTCAGTACCATCCATATATATATATATATATACGAATATTTCAAAAACGTTTTATCATCACAATTTTATATATATATATATATATATATATATATATATATATGTATATATAATCAAGCTGCCTAATCATTGTTTATACTTGAAAAGAACGAAAATAATATTTATCTAATTAACTTTCTTGATGGGAAGAGCTCCCAAAAGAGTAATTCGCCCATTCATCTAAGAATTGAATTTGCATTTCCACTGCCAGTTAATTAATCACGTTAATTTCTAAAATAAACTAATTGGATTTTTGCAGATGCATCAGAAGAAAGATAACGTTAAATACTCACAGAAGATAAAGAAAGAAAGAAAAAAAGAAAGTGAAAAGAATATGAAGAATTAAGAGAGAGAGAGAGAGGCGTAAAGAGATGAGAAAAAAGAAATAAATAAAAGTGAAGAAAACGCTAGAAGATGTAAAATCAGTCAGATGAGAATATGGAATAGATAAATATGCAGAAAAAGAAAAACAAACAAATTGAACGAATAAATTAGAATTTTTTTAAGCTAGTGAATATATATTGGCAGGTGGTTTCTAAAATAAATTCGATTTGAACTCATGCGTCTATGTATAAGTAAACGAAAAACTGGTGACAATTTAATTTGAATTTAATGTAAATTTGTTTAAGAAAGGCAGAAACTGGTGGCAAGGGAATCTTTGACGGTTGTAAAAGTCAATGTATATATGATTCAGAATCAAACTACTCCCAGTTTATGCTTCTTCCTAGAAACACCTTCAGGCATTCAACTGATTTAATCCCTTTTATGATTTCTTTGTCTTTCTATATTTTTCGTCTAATTTTGTCTTATAATTGCTTCCTTTTTATCTTAGATCTAATCTAAAACGATTCCTATCCAAAACTGACCACATGGCATTGATTCTCTTTGTTCATAGTCCATAATCCTGCAATGATGAACCTGATACATTTCCTCTGAATACTCTTTTATCATGTAGAAATTTATAAGCTGTATCCAAAGTTTTCATTCATTTCCAACAGTTATATTTTTAAATAATCGGTTCAGTTATTTTGAACACACTTGGTGAATTATATGGCTTTTCCCTGCATTATATATATATATATATATATATATATATATATATATATATATATATATATATATATATATAAGAAGCGTAGTCATCATTCATGTTGTGATCCCGGGAACGAGAACCACATAAATAGATGAACAACAAACAGAATATGAGATAGAAAAATAAGTGAATTGACGTAAGGATACAAACTTAAACGAAGGTTAGTTAGTCTAGGAATACGGGTTAGTAAGAAGTATATATACCAGTCTCTGAAGTGAAGCCGTAATATGTTATTATGTCCACATTGAAAGCTGACGGGTACTGCGTAATAATCTTCTCACTGAGTGGAGCACAGAGCTAATATGAACGACTGAATCTGTATTCTTTTTTTTTAATCATTTCACATCGAGCAAGGCGGAAATGCCACTGATGCGTAGGGGGGGCTACATAAGTGTAAAAAGATTAATTAGAAGAGAGTGAAGAGGAAGACGAAGCAGTTAGAAAGGAGCAATAGAAAGCTGAGAATGCAGGTGTGATGACAGTTTCAAGGTGGAGAGGAAGGAAAGGATTTACGGGGTGGGGAGAGAGCTAGAGTTAAGTGGTTAATAGATGAGTATTGACATTGCATTTAAATTCATGGATGCTGTAGACGTCAGGAAAGCAAGAATATGGGAGCGAGTTACACAGGCGGGAAGTGCGAGAGAAGAAGCTGCAGGAGTAGAATTGTCGTCTGCAATTGGCTCCGTGAAACCTTGGTATCTTCCGTCTCGTTTCTATAGCAGAAGTATATGCATACTCTAGACGAGTCCATCTTCATGAAAAGGGGAGACCTCAAAACAATTCAAAAAGTCATTTAATCTATTATCCTTATATTTGTTGCTCGGCCATTACTTTTCAATGTATGTTCCTTTTGTTTTCACCCTATTGCCCGTCTAAAAAGTCAATGATTCAAATGCGAACATTTCATTTACAACTTATGCAAGGCTTTCCTTCAATTAAGTGGTTGCTGGTGAATTCTCAGCCTAATCAAGACGTTGTTATATAAAATATTCTGATGTCTTGTTATTTGATCAGATATTGGCAAGAGGATAAAACCAAGAATTTTTCAGTGCTTCATTGTAAAAACAAAATCGGTCTATTTGATTGATGAGATTGATTTCAATTTTTAATCAGCAGTAATTGCCAATGTTTGAGACAAAAACCAATATACACAATGAAATCAAGCTGAACTTTCACTTTTAGAGGATTGGCGCAATACATTCTTCCTAACCCATAATATATAGTTTTCCTGTATTTAGCTTTGTGCAATATTAAACTGAAACTAAAAACTACAGTAAAGCATCAACACACGCGGAATTTCTAACCACAATAACCTCACTTATCCGCGAATGACAAACAGTGATTTCAAGTATGCATTTTGGGGCAAAAAGCAAAATCTTTTGACTTAAAATATTTATTAATCCGAAAATATCTTTCACAAAATATATTTTCAAGGTTCAAAATATAAATAAAAACATAGATATATTTTTAAGCGGTTTAATACCTTGAGAATAAAAAATGCAATCAATTGGTCAACCTTATGTTAAAAGCTGCAATTTTAAAAATGTATTTTTTTTTTTTTTTTTTTTTTTAATCATCTCACCCCAAGCAAGGCATTCCACTGCCACTATTGCGCATGGGGCTACATAGGGGAAGGTAAAGAGAAGGAGTGGATAGACATAGGGAATGTCAGGAGAAAGGTAATAGATGAGTAAGGATAGCGAGGATGAGTGTCGGGCAGATGGGAAGAGTGTTTGATAGAATGGGAGCAGGTTAGTGTGTTAGGAGGTGTCTATTGACCTTACATTTAAACTCCTGAAGATTGTAGCCGTCGGGGAAGCAATCGTTTGGAAGAGAATTCCACAGTCGGGAAGTGCGAGGAAAGAAACTGTTGGAGTAGAAGTTACGGCTGCATTTTATCGATTTCACTGTAAAAGGGTGGGATCTAGTTGCTAATCTAGTATCTCGTGCAAATTCGTATTTAGGGGGCACCAGTGATCTAAGTTCATCGGAGCAGAAGCCGTGAAAGTATTTATAGAAGAGACACAGCGAAGCCACGTCTCGCCGGTGGGAGAGAGACTGCAGGCGGTCTGCCAAGTCGGTATCTATCACATTACAGACCCTCCTCTGAACCTTATCGAGAAGCCCGAGGAGAACAGCAGGGGCACCCGACCAGATATGGCAGCAGTATTCAATGCACGGGCGGATGGTAGATTTGTAAATGTGCAGGATAGATTTAGACGGAAAAAACTTCCGGGCCCTACACAGAGAACCGACTTTCATAGCAGCGGATTTAGCAATGGATTCGATATAGTCATTCCATTTGAGGTCCGCTGAAAGTGTGAGACCAAGGAGGCGTAGTGTTTTACTCTCTGGGAGGCAAGCCTGGTCCATGCTAATGGGAGGTAGGTGAGATTGTCGATGATGGTTAATTGACAGTAGCTTCGTTTTAGAAGCATTAAAATTTACTAGCCACTTCTTACCCCAGTCCAATATGGATTGGAGGTCTTTTTCAATCTCGGCTGCGAGTTTAGCTTTGACGCCTACACCAGATTTTTGTTGGAGGCGAGAGTAAACTGTGGTGTCATCGGCGTACAAACCTATTTGGGTTCTTATGGAATCAGGCAGATCATTAATATATATCAGGAAGAGTGTAGGACCTAAGATGGAGCCTTGGGGGACACCTGCGTTTGTATGGTAGTTCTGAGAGGCATGTCCGTTTAATACCACTTTCATTGTGCGGTTAGAGAGGAATGACTGGATTAGTTCAAACAAATGTCCAGTTATACCATAGCTCCGCAGTTTACATAGAAGGCCAGCATGCCAAACTCTGTCGAACGCCTTAGATATATCCAATGCAACGGTTCGAGCTTCGCCATTCCTGTCGAGTGCCTGGTATATGTACTCGGTGATGGTCGTTAGCATATCAGCAGTAGACCTGGTGAAGCGGAAACCATATTGCTTGTCCGAGAGGAGCCTGTGTGCTGTGAGATGCTGAACCACCTCGGCGTTGATAATGGCTTCGAACACTTTGCCAAAGATCGGAAGAAGGCTGATAGGGCGGTAATTTGCAGGGTCAGAGGGTTCTCCAGTGTTTTTAAATATAGGAACTATAGAGGAAGATTTCCAACAGGCAGGAAAGCAGGAAGCACATAGGCAGAGGTTGTAGAGCTTAGAAAGGATAGAGGAGAGTTCAGGGGCACATTTCTTTAAGACTATGGTTGGGATTCCGTCACCACCGCTCGCTTTGTGAGGGTCAAGTTTTAAGATTATCTTAGAGACAAGCGAAGGTGTAATGTGGACATCATTCAGTTGTGCCTCGGTTCTAGGTGAGAAGTCGGGTGTAAAAACTCCAGACGAGTCCAGACTCGAATTGTTCGAGAATCTGCGGGCAAAACATTCAGCCTTATCTGCTGGGGAGGTGAGGACCTCAAATTTGTTGATTAGCGGGGGTATTGTGGACTTGCTCTTGTTAAGTACTCTTTTACAGAGTCGCCAGTAGTCTTTAGAGCCGAATTTAGAGCATGCTATGCGTTGCTTCATTCTGGCAGCAAACAACATCTTAGCTTCGTTAAGTACCCTTTTACACTTATTACGAGCTGAAGTGAAAAGGCGCCTGTTTTGTTCCGACGCATAGTTACGATAAAGTCGGAAGAAATGATTCCGGTGGGCAATGGCAGCCGAACAAGCGGGTGAGAACCATGGAGACGAATGAGATTTAAGCTGGAATTTCCTAGCAGGGATGAAGGCATCAATGCCAGCCTTAACCCAGGAGGAGACCTCGGATGCACATTCTTCGATGGGAAGACTAAAGACGTTGTTCCAAGGGATGTCACAGAGGAAGTCTCGGAACGAATCCCAGTCTGCTCTTTGATAGCAGTATGATATTCTACTTGTCTGTGTTTCATGGGTCGGGCGGGAGTGGAGTGAAATATTGACGGACACTACAGTGTGGTCAGAGTTTCCAAGTGGGCAGAGTTGTCTGGTAGTGCAAGAGTCTGGGATGGAAGTGAAGCAGAGGTCTAGAAGTGAGTTCCTTCCGTTAGGGTTGTCGGAGAAACGCGTGGGGAAGTCCACTACTTGCGTAAGGGATTGGGTGATTGAAAAGTTCATGGTGTGGACACCAGCAGGGTCAGTGACAGCGTTCTTCAGCCACTTGGTGTGGTGGGCGTTAAAGTCACCAAACACGAATACATGGGCAGAGGGATGGGTAGAAATGGCTTTGTCAATATTGTCAGAAATGATGTCAAGTAACGAACAATCAGGGGAGGAAGGAGAGCGGTACAGAAAGAAGAGATAGCTAATCGAGCTGAGAAGTGAGAGGCGGAAGCACATGAAAGAATGATCTGGGGATTCAAAAGATGACACCCTAGCTAAGGGAAGGTGTTCGCTGACATAGACACCAAGCCCATGCATATGAACATTGGAGTCCTTCCTGAAGAGGGGAAGGTAGCCAGGAACGCAGAACTCAGATGAGGGGATAGAAGGGTTAAGATTAGTTTCACATAGGGCTAATATATCAGGTGAGTTATTATGGAGGAAAGAATCTACGCTGGGGAAGTTGGTGCGGATGCCGCGTATGTTAGTGAAAGAGATGCAGACAGGTTTGGGCGTTTTCAAATGAGCTGGTTTAGTTTTGTTATTATGTTTGCTTTTTTCCATAGTAATTCAGTTAAAGGAGTGGTCTTAGAATAGAATCAGTCGGTCAATCATTTGCAACTTGTGAAGGATGGAGACTGGCGCGGCCTACAACATAATGTGGCCTCGGGGTTGCCCACCGAACGTTCATGCAGGGACGCCCGTCCATGCGCGATATGGCACTACAAGAACCCCGGTATTATTCAACTGTTGATCAGAGCGGCCTCTCAAGACGCTACGCAAGAGTTCGGGCTCCTAACTACCAGTCGGAAGCAGCAACCAGGAAACTGCCAACCCGGTACCCTCAGAATGTAAAGACTTTGCCACCATACTCCGTAACTGCAAAGAGCTTCCAGCTGAACTAACACCAAGACCAGAGAAAGGGGATGAACCGGGAACCCCTTCCTAAACAAGAAACAAGGTGATCACCTCTAAACTCATTCAAAAGAAGGGGGTGGAGTGTGAGACCGGGCGATAGTAGAAACTATCTACTCCAATTAAAAAAAAAAAAAAAAAAACAAGGAAAAAGTGACTGAGGCTTACAAAGTTTTAACTTAGTAAAAGTCGAAAATACCCTTGAATAGCAAAATTATTTACACAAATTAAGTGACGAAAAAAAAACAAAGACGGCCAAAAGACGAAAAAAAAAATAAATAAATAAAATAATTTCCAAGAAATTTCACAAAAACAGACTGAAAAATGGACTGAATCCCGGTTGACTTACCACAAGCAGCTAACACTGTAAAGTTGATTTAATTCAATTTCTGAAGACAAAAATAGAAATTAAACCGTTTTTTACAGAATATAGTCGAGTTATGTTGCTTGCGTTCGCTTACCAAACCGTTAAGAATTCAATCTCTCGAAGACAGAAATTTAAATCTTCTACAAGACAAAACTAATGGAAATAATTGAACCGTGATGCTATTTATCATTAGTCGAAAATACCCTTGAATAGCAAAATTATTTACACAAATTAAGTGACAAAAAAAAAACAAAGACGGCCAAAAGACGAAAAAAAAAAAAATAAATAAATAAAATAATTTCCAAGAAATTTCACAAAAACAGACTGAAAAATGGACTGAATCCCGGTTGACTTACCACAAGCAGCTAACACTGTAAAGTTGATTTAATTCAATTTCTGAAGACAAAAATAGAAATTAAACCGTTTTTTACAGAATATAGTCGAGTTATGTTGCTTGCGTTCGCTTACAAACCGTTAAAAATTCAATCTCTCGAAGACAAATTTAAATCTTCTACAAGACAAAACTAATGAAATAAATTGAACCGTGATGCTATTTATCATTAGTCCGAAAAATACCATTGAATAGCAAAATTATTTACACAAAGATTAAGTGACAAAAAAAAAAAAAGACGGCCAAAGAATGAAAAAAAAAAAATAAATAAATAAATAATTTCAAGAAATTTCACAAAAACAGACTGAAAAATGGGCTACAGATCGTTTGACTTACCACAAGCAGCTAACACTGTAAGTTGATTTAATTCAATTTCTGAAGACAAAAATAGAAATTAAACCGTTTTTTACAGAATATAAGATCGAGTTATGTTACTTGCGTTCCAACACCAAACCGTTAAGAATTCAATCTACTCGAAGGCTTGAAATTTAAATCTTCTACAAGACAAAACTAATGAAATAATTGAACCGTGATGCTATTTATCATTAGTCGAAAATACCCTTGAATAGCAAAATTATTTACACAAATTAAGTGACAAAAAAAAAAAACAAAGACGGCAAAAGACGAAAAAAAAAAAAAATAAATAAATAAAATAATTTCAAGAAATTTCTAAAAAACAGACTGAAAAATGGACTGAATCCCGGTTGACTTACCACAAGCAGCTAACACTGTAAGAGTTGATTTAATTCAATTTCTGAAGACAAAAATAGAAATTAAACCGTTTTTTACAGAATATGGTCGAGTTATGTTGCTTTAGGGTTACAACATAGGCAATTAGGAATTCAATCTCTCGAACAGAAATTTAAATCTTCTACGAGACAAAACTAATGGAAATAATTCGAACCGTGATGCTATTTATCATTTAGTCGAAAATACCCTTGAATAGCAAAATTATTTACACAAATTAAGTGACAAAAAAAAAACAAAGACGGCCAAAAGACAGAAAAAAAAAATAAATAAATAAAATAATTTCAGAAAATTTTTATAAAAACAGCAGACTGAAAATGGACTGTGATCGGTTGACTTACCACGAGCGTACTTTTCCGCCAAGTTGATTTAATTCAATTTCTGAAGACAAAAATAGAAATTAAACCGTTTTTACAGAATATAGTCGAGTTATGTTGCTTTTGCGTTCGCTTACCAAACCGTTAAAATTCAATCTCTCGAGTCAGAAATTTAAATCTTCTACAAGACAAAACTAATGGAAATAATTGAACCGTGATGCTATTTATCATTAGTCGAAAATACCCTTGAATAGCAAAATTATTTGCACAAATTAAGTGACAAAAAAAAAAAACAAAATTGGCCAAAGAACGAAAAAAAAAATAAATAAATAAAATAATTTCGAAATTTCTAAAAAACAGACTGAAAAATGGACTGAATCCCGGTTGACTTACCACAAGCGGCTAACACTGTAAAGATTGATTTCAATTCAATTTCTGAAGACAAAAATAGAAATTAAACCGTTTTTTTACAGAATATAGTCGAGTTATGTTGCTTGCGTTCGCTTACCAAACCGTTTAAATTCAAATCTCGAGACGAAAATTTAAATCTTCTAGGAGACAACTAATGGAAATAATTGAACCGTGATGCTATTTATCATTAGTCGAAAATACCCTTGAATAGCAAAATTATTTACACAAATTAAGTGACAAAAAAAAAAAAACAAAGACGGCCAAAAGACGAAAAAAAAAAAAATAAATAAAATAATTTCCAAGAAAATTTCACAAAAACAGACTGAAAAATGGACTGAATCCGGTTGACTTACCACACAAGCAGCTAACACTGTAAAGTTGATTTAATTCAATTAAGACAAAAATGGGGATAAACCGTTTTTTACAGAATATAGTCGAGTTATGTTGCTTGCGTTCGCTTACCAAACCGTTAAAAATTCAATCTCTCGAAGACAGAAATTTAAATCTTCTACGAGTAAAACTAATGGAAATAATTGAACCGTGATGCTATTTATCATTAGTCGAAAATACCCTTGAATAGCAAAAATTATTTACACAAATTAAGTGACAAAAAAAAAAAACAAAGACGGCCAAAAGACGAAAAAAAATAAATAAATAAATAAAATAATTTCCAAGAAATTTTCACAAAAAACAGACTGAAAAATGGACTGAATCCCGGTTGACTTACCACAAGCAGCTAACACTGTAAAGTTGATTTAATTCAATTTCTGAAGACAAAAATAGAAATTAAACCGTTTTTACAGAATATAGTCGAGTTATGTTGCTTGCGTTCGCTTACCGACCGTTAGAATTCAATCTCTCGAAGACAGAAATTTAAATCTTCTACAAGACAAAACTAATGGAAATAATTGAACCGTGATGCTATTTATCATTGTTGAAAATACCCCTTGAATAGCAAAATTATTTACACAAATTAAATTTGACAAAAAAAAAAAACAAAGACGGCCAAAAGACGAAAAAAAAAAAATAAATAAATAAAATAAATTTCAAGAAATTTCACAAAAACAGACTGAAAAATGGACTGAATCCCGGTTGACTTACCACAAGCAGCTAACACTGTAAAGTTGATTTAATTCAATTTCTGAAGACAAAAATAGAAATTAAACCGTTTTTTACAGAATATAGTCGAGTTATGTATTCAATTACTGCATCAATATTGTTTTATTTATTTATTTATTTAATTTTTATAATTCTTTTGTTGTGTAAACCAAATATATTTCTTATTTTAAAATATTTGTAGAAACCTAGTATTGATAACTTTCCTGTTCACAGGAACCAATCAATTACGGAAAATTCTTTTTGACGGTATGAATCAAAATATATCACTGGAAATGTACACAGTACAACAACGTTGATAACCATTCTGTCAAACGTACTTAGAAATTCTCTTCATTGGCAAAAACCATTTTCTTAATTTGAATTAATTTCAAAGTCACTTTTTCCTATTTTTTTTTTTTTGTTTCTCGTTACATTATTTTTTCAATTGATTTTCCGTCCGTTTTTTCTTAAATATCATTGAAGCGAACAAAATAAGAATTTTTTATTATTCCTTTGTCAGTGTCCGTGTATATGCTTCATTGTATTCTGTTTAATATAATTATAATGTCGTCTGTCTGGCCCGATTATCTTGCCGTATATTTTTAGATGCAGCATTGCATTTTATTAAACGAAATAATGTTCCTGGGCTTGGCGGTATATTGCATCCAGCAGCAAGGCCTCTGATTGAGAGGTTGTGAGAAGCATGAAACCACCACATAATTGCTATTGTTCCCAGTTCTACTCTAACCCGGAGTGGTAGCAGCTGTTAGGGTTCCCAGCTATGGGCAAATAGTTAACCCCTAAAGTGGGGTCAAAACCTTATGAAAGTATAAAAATACACTTTTATAGAAATATATACATAAAAATAGACTTTTATTTTAAAAAAATATACATTTTTGAAGGAAAAATATTTCCAACAATATATTTTTGAAGAAAAAATTATTACCATAAAACATTTTTGAAGAAAATAATAATTCTCAGTAAAATATTTTTGAATGCAAAACTAGAAGACATTTTTAATTTTCTCAAATAAAAAAAGAATAAAAACAAAAGTTTTCATTAAAATCTGACTAAATCAACCTTCTTACAATAACCGAACATTAACAAAAAACTTAAAACCCTACCTTTAACCCACAGATGTTGATATGCCGTTAAATAAAACTCAAACTAAACGAAATAAGACGTTGTAATGTTTAGGTAGTTAAGACTTCAGTTCTAAAGAAAACTTTGTAAAAAATTATTTCACTTATCCATATACGTCTCTATAGTTTCACATTTCTTTTTCCACTGTTCTTAAATAATCCTGAAAATATATAGTCATTATCATTAGCTATTCTATTACCGAGGAATCCACGAATTATTCGAAACGACTTACCTACACTGTGGATAACATAAAAATGCGTTTAGAGATTATATTCAAATCATAAAATGTAAAATATCTTAAAATTAACTTCATTTATGTCTTAAATAACTGACTGTATATATTCTCTATACATTGTTCAGCCTACATACCAAAGTGAGAATTTAATTGTAATTCAGATAATGCTATGTAATAGAAAAATAAATTAATTTTGCTGTCAATAGTTTATTTGCAAATACAGTATTTGCAAGAACAAATGCTACTTATTTGCAGGAAAATATATGATGAAGCAAGCCTATTTAATATTTATACTTATTCTATGTGCGTTGTTGTACAGTGGATATCGGCTCGGAACGAGAAACCGGGGAGCCGAGTTCGAATTCCAGTTGTAATCCATTGTATTCACTTACGCGCAAATACCCTTGGGAAAGGTATTAATCCGTCTATTCCTTCCAGTTATGGGTTAAATAGCAGGACAGATTGGGTTCTATAGCCTTGGTCGGCAACCAGTCTACCGCAGAAAGCAATGGCAACCTACTGCGGGATAATATTCTGCCCAGTCAGTCATGTCTCTTTCGGGACATGATCGCCCAAGCGTGTATCACGTATGGCACTTGACTGACTGACTTATACGAGCAGTATAGCCCGGCGTTGCTCGGGGTGTAATGAAAGCTTTAAAACTAATCCATGGTCCTACAGCTCAGATTCTTTGGTCGTTGGCACGAAAGACTAAAAAGCAATAATTGTTTTCAGTTAAAGCGAAACCGTAGACTGAAAGAAAAAGGAATGGATGTAAGTCAAATTTTCATTTCTTGGTATCCAATAAGTTTTTTTCGTCGTAAACTGAAGTTTGAAGGCTAAATAAATCCTCTGAGTAAATGGTATCATGGCTGAGACTAAGAACTACAATTATACCTACTTAGAGCCAAACCCGAAGCAAAAACTAAAATAAAAGGGCTGAAGAAAATACAGACATACAGGCAGATAAACAGACACACACACAAACATTTTGCCTTCTATCTATCTATCTATCTATATATATATATATATATATATATATATATATATTATCGATTTTCTGCACTATTGTAAGAACTGCAACCTTGAAACTTCTGAATATCGTTTCTTATGTCTTTGTCTATGAGTGTATCAAATTTGATTAAAATCGGATCACTCCTTCTATAACCCGATTTTTTCGATCACCGATTTTCGATATTTATCGGGGGTACCTCGACACAAAACCTAGCTAAGAACACTCGCAGACGCTTATAGTACAACTGTGTAAATTTTCAAGAAAATCGGTTCAGCCGTTTCGGAGTCTATAGTTAACGGGCACACACACGCACACACAGACACACACACACAGAGACAAGGTTCCATTTATAGATAATTTTAGATTATTGAAGTAATATTAATAAACTTCAGATTGAACAGAAAATAAAAGACTTGTTAAAACAATTCCAAAAGATTCCTAGGTTATTTCCTGCACTGATATTCTTTCTTTGCAATAACTTTTAAGAATCTGTTATCGACATCTGATGCTAGATTTGCAATTGTAGAAGCTGATGTGTTCCTTGCACCAGTTCTATTGCTTCTCAGAGGTCATGTTTGCTGTTAAACTGCCTTCCCTTCAAGTAAATATCTCTCTCAACGATACTCCATAACTATTAAGTTGTCCCAAATGTTCGTAAACACTTGCGAAAAATTGAAATTTTATGCAATTTTGCGTTTATATTGTTATAGTGATCTTCATCTTTGTATTCGAGATGGCAGTTGATAAAATTGAGCTGCGAGTTTTGATTCGTACTGCTGGAAACCAGGTCTTTCAACCAGAAAAGCTGCAGAAGAGATTTGTGCTGCCGAAGGAGAAGGAACAATTGCATATGCGGGGATCTCAAACTGGTACAAGCGTTTCGATTTTGGCGACATGAGTCTTGAAGATAAACCTCCTTCGGGACGGCCGTTAAAGTTGAATGATGGAGACTTGCAAACCGGGTTAGACATTGCGCCTTCATCGAGCACTCTAGAATTGGAAAATGATGGTCTTTATTTTGAGCAATAATTTTTTTTTTTTTTGGTTTTTTTTTTTTTTGCGAGTAAAATTTCAATTTTTTCAAGTGTTTTTCTGGTAACCTTAGATTACTTGGCGAGTAAAATTTCAATTTTTTGCAAGTGTTTACGAACTTTTGAGACAGCCTAATATTAGGTTGCCAGTTTATCTACGGATAACCCCAAAATCTCTTTCCTTGTAGCCATGTCTTGGTGAACTTTGAAGCGTGACTGGTTGCTTTCTCTTGCATAAATATAAACGATTTACGTTTGACTAAAGGTTGGTCATCTTGCCATTCAATTAAATTTTTTCTCTAGGAAATCACAGTAATTTTTAGTTCATTTTCAAACCGTCTTTGACTTTGAAAGGTCCCACAAGCTCGTTACCAAGAATACCAGCCCATATCATGATCACACCCCCACCTAGTTAATGTTTACCAAATTGCCTTGATTCACGTTACTAACAAACTAAGCCTTGCGCCCATCCATCAAGTCTGTGAAGAGTAATTCTCGACTCATCTGTGTTATGACGTTATTAAATCAGATTTTACATATGTCTTACTTTATTATTTTGTTAAAATTGTTTTTTGATTCGATTTCTTACATCGTAAAACTTTCGTAACGCAGCAGCTTCAAATATAAATGCACTACTAACATGTGGATTTCTTATGATTTCTCTTCAGATATGTGAAAAATCTCTTCTTGTAAGAATTCTGAATTTCGCTGGAGACTTTTTTTCTTGGCTGAATTCCATTCTCACATATTTTATTGATAGTTCGATGATCCCTTTTTAAATTCTTTGAAATTTGAAGTGAAGACTTTCCTTTCCTTATTTTCTTTATTATATAGTTCTTGTAGTCACCTGTTAGTTTTTTGCCAGATATTTTGGCAAAATTTAGAACTTGCAAATAATCTCTAGACATTAGAAATATTAATATTTAGACAAGTTCAAAATACAGTCTGAAATAAAATATAATAACAAAGCTAAAGGAAAACGAATAACAGCGGGTGACAGGAAAAAGAACAACTGGAGATGCTAAAAACGGAAAGAATTTTTTTTTAATCATTTCACCCCAAGCAAGGCATTCCACTGCCACTATAGCGCAGGTGGTTACATAGGGGAAGGTGCTGAGAGAGCGATTGGATATAGGAAATGTCAGAAGGAGGGTGATAGACGAGTAAGGAGGTACATAGGAAGAGTATTTGAGAGAATGGATGCGAGTTAGTGTGTTAGGAAGTGTCTATTGACTTTACATTTAAACTCCTGGAGATTGTAGTTGTCGGGGAAGCAAGTATGTAGAAGGGAATTCCACAGGCGGTAAGTGCGAGAAAAGAAGCTGTTGGAGTAGAAATTGCGGTTACATTTTATCGGTTTCACTGTAAAAGGGTGGGACTTAGTTGCTAATCTAGTATCTCGTGCAATTTCATTATTTTTAATTTTATTATTGCTCTACATTTTTTTTTTTTTATAAGCGTTTCACCCCGAGCAAGGCATGTCACTGCCACTACTGTGCAGGGGGCTACGTAGAGTGGAGAAAGGCTGGTTAAATATAGGAAATAACAGAGGGTGGGTGATAGGCGGGTGAGGATACCGAGAATGAGGGTTGGGTAGATGAGAGTGTTGTGAGAATAGTTGGGAGTTAGTGTGATAGGAGGTGTCTATTGACCCTACATTTAAACACCTGGAGATTGTAACTGTCGGGAAAGCAGACTTGTGGAAGGGAGTTCCACAGGCGGGAAGCGCGAGAAAAGAAGCTGTTGGAGTAGAATTTACGGTTACATCTTATTTGTTTAACTGTAAAAGGGTGGGACCTAGTTGCTAATCTAGTATCTCGTGTAAATTCGTGCTTGGGCGGCACCAGTGATCTAAGCTCATCGGAGCAGAAGCCATGAAAGTACTTGTAGAAGAGGCACAGGGAAGCTACATCACGCCGGTGTGAGAGATTTGAAGCCGATACTAATATGTATTATTTTGTTTTCTTTTGCGTCCTGATAAACATCGGAAAAAGATAAACGCTACATTATTAATATATAGATTATTAATGGTATTTATTTGTACCAATATTTTCCATTACTCACATTAATGATAAGATTAGTTTAATACAGTAGAAAGAAAATGAATAAAATTGAATTAGTGAGAGTCTGATGCACTAGTCTTTCAAGTAAGAAGAGCTTCTAAGTCTTCAAATTTTGTCTTAAGATACTAGTTTATCTGCTAGTCCAAAACACTGAACTCTAATGCCTGTGAAAAGCACACAAAGGTATCAGCGACTCAGCCGGCCACTTTCATTTTTTATTAATGTTTTTTGTGAACAAAAGACAGAACAACGTGGAGAGCTATGATCCTTTCCATCATTACATATTAGTTTCTGCAGAAAATCTAAAATCATGAACCATCATTCTCTACGCGTCACTGATATGTTCTGTAAGCACTTTATTAACCTTTCGCGTTCTGTTTTAAGAAAACAATTACCGAATAATATTTTTACTACTTTAATAATGCCTATGATCAAGAGATGTATTTGTCGACTTTATATTCGCCTTTTTTATGCTTTTATCATAACATTTCGGTTAAGTGTATTGAATATGAAGCAGTTTCTTTTTAAAGATCTTCGCGCGAAAACCGCATGATTTTCGAGGTCAAAAAGTCACCCGCAAAGATAAGAGAGTGAAGAATTTAGAGATCATAAGAAGATGACCTGCTAGTTCAGACATCTAGAATTTGTCAGTTGAAGAAATATGATTTTAAAAAAAAGGAAATATTTTCTTCAGCAAAATATAGAAACAGATTCTGCGTTCAAAATGTTTAGATTCAATTCATCTTCGAATATGGAAAAAGCATAGTTTAATCAAAATACAAGGGGTATGATCAAAATTTCTTAACCCTAACTGTAACCCTACTCAAATCATAATCTCAATAAACAAAAATCACATGAAAAGTTTAAGGAAATTTGAGAAATTATGTTGAATTTATTATATTGTATAGTTGAGTGTTTCATTGCCCTCAGTTCATTCTTTATGGTCTGAGTGATAATATTTCAGCACACACGTATCCTTTCACCACCCTCTTATCATTCAGCAACCCCGTATCTGTACAGCACCCTCGTATCTTTTCAGCACCCTCGTATCTTTTCAGCACCCTCGTATCTTTTCAGCACCCTTGTATCTTTTTCACATGCAAATGACTTATTGTCGTGGACCCGGTTACAGATCGATTAAGAAAAACGCAAAAACAACCAAACAGGAAAATACAAACATATATTAAATACGGAAAGAATACAATACTTGGAACTTGGTTAGTAGGAAAGATAACACGAGTTTGTGTGGAATACTATTAATCAACTCTCGGCCTTAGAACTGGGACTCGTAATGGTCATTAAGGTAGCAGTGTTCGTTGACCGACTGTCGGCTGAGTTCGGTCCGCTCTGGGGGCACTCTTCTCAGGCTACTCCCCGTCACTTTTTGTGAGGGGAGGTATATGTAATGGTTGGAAAAGTTCATTCAGTCTGTCGGTGGTGCTGCCATGACACTTATGATATATTTAAAACTTTATATTTGAATCTCGCTATCATTCTAAGTTTAAAATTCTATCTGCTTAATTTAAATAATCTAACGAGTAATACTTTGCTTTTCTGTTGTTTTAGGTTTGTACAATAATCCAGTTGTTTAAGAGATAATCTTGTTTTCAAAAAGCAAGCATTACAAAACTCTAAAAAAACATCTGACAATCGTGCAAGTATAGAGATGCACAAGTATACAGATGCACAAGTATACAGATGCACAAGCATATGCAAATATATTTAGTTTCATATTTTATCAGCAACAGATGTTACATCGATATTATAAATAATTAATTTCATAGAAAGACATAACCAATTAGAAAATTGATATTTTTGGAGGATTCTAGTAGACTTTTAATTGTAATATTGACATTTCTACAAAGACATGCTTCATAAATCTAAAAAGACCAAATAATATATTTGCAATTATTGCAAGATGCTTCGTTCTCTAATGTTAAAATTGCTTTTATTTGTTCGGAATTAGTCTTTGTTAAGTAATGTCATTAAATCGTTATCGACTTTCTAATATGGTTACACGAAGAAGCGAACGACCTTCAATCAATTACAATAAAAATAAAAAGATCTACCTTGACTTGAAGGATGTTTGGTTTCAACAAAATCGAATCACTAAGTTCAAGCACGAACTAGAAATCTGTTAAAACGAAGCAAATTCAATTGTATAAGAGAAGCCAGTTTTTGTCGACTAATGGCAAAGTGGTTTGGAAAACCAACCGATGTATTAAAGTACTGTGGTTTCAATCAACATCAGTCATGTACGGAAAAATAATTTGTTAATCTATAAAGCATTACTGCAGTTTTGACTTTCACGCAAACACGTTCCATCAAAATAAACAGTTATGCATTATCCATTTCATTAGAAAAAGATGTGTGTAGTTATATATATATATATATATATATATATATATATATATATACCACCGGCCATAATTTTTAAGAAAAGCGACTTTTTTTTAAAAAGAAATGATGTATTTAATACTATTTTTAGTATATATTGCTAAGTGGATAATTCTAAATGTAAATAGAATGGATCTTTTTTTATTATTACTTTGCAAAATTTTACAACGCAAATAGCGACAATTTATCCATCGCACCCTATAGATTTTATATATATATATATATATATATATATATACTACCGTTCATAATTATTAGGACACCCCAGTTTTTAAAATGAAATTATGTATTTCATACTATTTTTAGAATTTATTGCCAAGAGGATAATTCTAAATGAAAATAGAATGGTTCTTTTGTTATTATTACTTTGTAAAGTTTACAAGGCAGTGAAGCAAAGATGAATTCGTCCGAATCACACGAGATTTTCTTCATTCTTTCATTGATAAAACTGCAATACAGGTAATTATTAAGTATTTATAAATTCATTTAATGCACATGTTATTGTGCAATATAAACAAAAGAACCTTTCTATTTTCATTTACAATTATTCACTTGGCAATAAAAACAAAAAATATTATTACATACATCATTTATTTAAAACAGTGGTGTTGCCTAAAAATTATGGCCGTTAGTGTATATATGTGCTGACTAATAAAAAGCAAAGTAGTCTCAATGGGTTCTTGATATGCAAACGGCTTCTTTTACGATATGTCATAAAAGAAGTTTGGTATGCCAAATACCGGTCGGTTTTTTATGAAATAATTTTGATTATCTCTCTAAAATTATCACAATATGGCCTTGATATATAACATATATGGATAACATAACTATTATGAGATATAAAATAAATATATGAATTTTAGCATTGAAGAAAAATCATTAATTAATAGAATCTCATTGTATATTTCATTTGATTAATTTGTTTTTTAACGGCATAGCAACTCCTCTAATACCGAAAACTAATTGAAATATCTTACAATTACAGGTAAAAAAAATTTCTTGGTCATTTTGTTTTAAATATTACTATAAAAAATAAATTTAATCTTTTCATCATGTTTTTTTTTCCCCATAGCTGGGGTCCGAAAAGTGCTACCACCCGTTTTCTGGGAACAACAGCAATTAAGAAGTGGTTCCACGCTACTCAAAATCTCCAAACTCTTGATCATCAGCCTTGCTGCTGGGATAGATGGACAGGCGCGATTACAAGTTAAGATAGGTAGCCAGCTCGCACCGCATAATTTTTACATAGTGAAATAATTAAACAGGAATAAAATATTAGGACGGGACTGGCAACAGCAAAATGGGGCAAAACTTTATTTCGATTGAGAAGCAATACGTCTAGGAGATGAGTATGTAACATTTGAAGACGGTCACATTTCGTCCAGAGCAAGGATATCTTGTCCAGTTAAAGTCTCATTTCATTCTCATGTGTATGGCATGTGCGTTGTGGTGCATTGGATATTGGCTCGGAACGAGAAATCGGGTAGCCGAGTTCGTATTCCAGCTGAATTCATTGTATTCACTTACGCGCAAATGGGAAAGGTATTAATCCGTCTATTCCTTCCAGTTATGGGTTAAATAACAGGGCAGATTGGGTTCTATACCTTGGTCGGCAACCAGTCTACCGCAGAAAGCAATGGCAACCTACTGCGAGATAATCTTCTACCTAGTCAGTCATGTCTCTTTTGAGACATGATCGCCCAGAGCGTGTATCACGTATGGCACTTGACTGACTGACGGATAAATGTCAGGAATTCTTCGTTTGAAAGATGTGATGCCTGAATCGTTGACACTAAAGTACCCTGACTTGAACAAAGAATATAAACTTTATACGGATCCATCGGACTTAACGATGGGAACAGATATTTTAAGAAGAAATGAATAGAGAAACATGTCTACTTCCAATTTCAAAATTTGAGTGATAAGCACAGGAGGTGGGCCATTATTGAAAAAAAAGCGTGTCATTCCATTACGCTTTGCGAAAACCCCAACACTACTTACACAGAGCAAAAATCACTATCTACGCAGATCATAAGCTTCTGAGTTCTCACATTCAGAGCAAGAAAATCCAGTCGTGTGCTTTGAATAAAGCAGGCTTTTTTATGTGCCCTATCCCTTCAGGACGTAGGCGATCATGACCTTCCATGTCTCCTTATCCCTGGTGGCTCTTAGCACGCCTTCTCCTGTTACACCATGCTACCCTCGTTCCATCATCCACCTGATCAGGTCCTTCAAATATGTTATCCACTGCTTTCCCCTGTCTATTTTTTCTCTCTATCTGGCCTCCCTTTCTTTGTTTCTAGGGAAATTGTCCTGTTTCTTGATACTTTACTCAACTTCTGGAATGCTTCTTTCGCCATTCCAATTCACCTTCGGATCTCTGTGTCGCACTTTCCGTCTTCTGTTATAACACTTACCATATACATTTTTGTGCCTGCTTGATTCTAGTATCTCCGACCTGTATTTGGTATATTGAGCTGCCCTTTTTACTGGTGACCATACATTCGTTTTTTGTTTTTGTTTTTGTTTTTTGTTTTTTTTGCAGTTTATTTGTACTCCTTTCTTGTCACTCACTTCAGCTACCTTCTGTAGGAGGTCTTGTAGTTTCTTTTCTGTGTCTGCTATCAACACTTTATCATCTGCGTACCTTAGGTTGGTTAAATTGTGGCCTCCGATGACAAATCCAGGCATAACTTCTAGGGTCCTCAAAATATTCTCGCTGTACAAGTTGAACAAATCCGGTGAAAAGACACATCCTTGTCTTACGCCCCTTTCTATCTTTGTATATCTGCTAGCAGGCTACAACAGTAAAATAGAGTTCTTGCTGTCTCACTCGATAGATGGGCCAAGAGATAATTTAATAAAATAAAGCAAATCAACGTAGATGATAGAACATATGAGGTTTGTGGTGATACCGACCGAGCAAAAGCGAGGTATCGGATGTTTGCACTCTAACGACCAAAAAGCAAATGACCAAAAGTCATCGGTGCGTACCCCGGCTTCGCACAGATATTCCGGTTGAAAACTAAAAATTAATTAAATATTAAATTCCAGTTCGCGAGCCTACGAGAATTTTATTTATCGGCTAATGGGAAGCCCAGAATCAAATACGGATGTGAATTCTCAAATGATCTGCTGCGATCCAAAAAGTCGAAAAAATAGCCGATACAGAAAGCATCGCCAGAGAGACATACCGACGCAGACACACCCAGACTCGAGAGAGACGAGAGTAATTAGTATCTCCCTTGACCAAGTCAAGTGGTTTACTATGCTCGTCGCCTTCACCTCTCTTTTCCTTCTTCCCTGTCTCAAAACTACTTACTGACCTAAGAAGCTGATACATCAAAGACATTCCTTACTTACAACGCTCCCACATACCTACGTATTAATTCTCTTTTCAGCATTTTATTCCCATGAACATTTTAACATCCGTTGGACCCATATTCAAAGGATTACTTTAATTGTAAAACTTTAATTGATGTGTGTATATATAAAATGTTATTTTTCAACTCAATTTGCTTTTCTTGATTTATAATCATTTTATCTACAACGAGGCCAATTCCATTAATCTGCAACAACATACTACCACTCTCCTAAAGAACGCCTACCCACTATAAACTGGTGACCTCGACGTTCAGAAGGTTGCGTGTTCGGATCACGTCGGAATAACCCCCTATAGGTTAACGCTATTAATTTTAAATACTTTTGACACCTGACACTTTGCTACTTACAGACAATATTTACACCTCACCCCGGGATAAAGACCCATATTACCTGACATAGACATAACTAGGGAGCAGGATGCAGATAAAGATATTTTAAAACCCAGAAGTAGAAATAAAAACGGTAAGGCTAGTAAGTTAGAGAAGAAAAATACATTCTGTTGGACGAAGTTGGGTATTATTTATCCCAACCAGACGACGAATCCAGAGTTAGGCTTTACATCCCATCACATCTTAGGAAGTGCGTTCTCAGTACCATAACGATAATATCCCCGTAAAAACGAAGAATATTTTCCAAGCGATCAAACTGAAATATTTCTGGCCATGTCTGTTTCGAGAGGTTGGGAAATTTGTAAGTGAATACCCTACCAAACGAAAAATTTCCGAAAACTTTAACCCTGTATAAAGGAGTACGATATGCCGCCTCTTCCTTTCGCTAAGATAACCTTAGATATTTCCACACCTTACCCACAGACCCTATCAGGAAACCAGTACATCGTAACTTTGGCTGGTCAAACGCATTGCATTTTCTTTCGACTCTTCTGCCTTTTCTAGTTCTTACATTTATTCCTCTTGTCAGTTCATCGAGTACTGATAGTTCACTCCTAAGTTGTTCGATTTCTTTTTCTATTTTTCTTTTCCAAGGTGGATCTGTACCAAATAAAACGGCTCAGAAAATCACCTACTTACTAGTAGATAAAACATACATAGATTTGACGTCCCTCTTCCGAAACATGAAAGATACATGAAAAAAACTTATGAAGGTACAAAGAATGTTAATAAAGTTATGAAAGAGACGCTAGAAGGTTTAAATATACACCGCGTAAAGACGCCGTTCTACAACTAACAAAGCAAATGTAGATGCACAATATTTTATCAAAAAATTAGTGATAATGATAGATTATGGAATTTATTTATTAACGAGATGATTGCGGCAATTAGGTTTAACGTTAGCAAGTCGACCAAATTTTCGCCGAACTACTTACTTTATAACAGAGACGTCGTTCTGCCGCAAGATAATATCGCAAAAGCACATCGTTTTTATTATGAAAACGAACACCACAACATTGCGCCACAGGAACAACACCGCACATTCATACTAGCCAGAAAACGATAGATAGAAAGACCTAACACTTCAACCAATGACGTAAGACTTTCAAATAGGAGTCTTAGTCTAGGATAGGAGTCTTAGTCTATAGAAACTCTCATAAACAGAGCCAATTAGACACGTGCTGGGGGTCGTTATTATGCAGTCTAGCATCAAGGATCAGTTAATTAAATAGGTAGTGCATCGAATATTAAGGAATGGATAATTCGTACCATAAACCTCCAGAAATTTAAATGCAATGTCAATACTCATCTACTAACCACTTGACTCTAGCCCTTCCCCCACCCCGTATATCCTTCCCTTTCTCTCCCCCCTTGCAACTGTCATTACACCTGCATTTTTATCTTTCTATTGCTTCTTTCTAATTGGTTTGTAATCCTTCTTCTCCCTCCTCTAATTAATTTTCTTTCAGTTATGTAGCCCCCCGCACATCAGTGGCATTTACGCCTTGCCCGGGGTGAAACGATTAAAAAAAAAACAAGCCGCTACGAAGGGCAACCACAGCAGTCCCAGGACTCCCCGAGGGTTCTGAAAACGACTCAGGTAACAAAGGAAACACGAACCCAGAAGATAAATGACAACACCAACTTCTTCTTCTCCTATTTGCCCTGTCTCTTCAGGATGTAGGCGATCATGGCTTTCCACGTTTCCCTATCTCTGATGGCTCTGAGAACGCCTTCTCCTTGTTACACCGTGCAATCCTCGTTCTGACATCCACCTGATTAGGTCCTTCAAATATATTATCGGTTGCTTTCCTCTGTCTCTTTTTCCTTCTATCTAGCCTGTTAGTATCAGGTTCTCCAATCCCTCTTTCCTCAGTGCGTGTCCCAGGAACTTCAGCTGTCTTTTCTTGGTGCTAAGTATTAATTTCCTTTTTGTTTCCATCATTTCTAAGACGTCATCATTGCTCACATGCTCGATCCATGATATCCGCAGCATCCTTCTGTAGAACCTCATTTCAGTTGCTTCAAATTTTTCCTTCATCTTTGATCGTATTGTCCAGCATTCACTGCCATATTGAAGGATGGACATCACGTAGCAATCCAGTAATCTCTTTCTAGTTTCTAGTAGCGACGCCAACTAGACGATCCAAAAGATGAGTCAGTTATTCAGACGATGAAACATCATATTGTGAGTCACTAATTGAGAGCAGAAAAAAGAATATAACTCTATCTAATAGTCAGTCAGTCAAGTGCCATATGTGATACACGCTTGGGGCAATCATGTCTCGAAAGAGACATGACTGACTCGGCAGAAGATTATCCAGCAGTAGGTTGCCATTGCTTTCTGCGGTAGACTGGTTGCCGACCAAGGCTATAAAACCCAATCTGTTCTGTTATTTATCCCATAGCTGGAGGGAAGAAACGGATTAATACCTTTCCCAAGGGTATTTGCGCGTAAGTGAACGCAATGAATTCAACTGGAATTCGAACTCGGCTACCCGATTTCTCGTTCCGAGTCGATATCCACTGCACCATAACGCACATCTAATAGTAAGTATACAAATAGCCTCTCGGATTCAAGTACTAAAGAGGATAAATTAGTGTGCATGACAAATATGGGGCAGAATTTTTATAGGTATCGGGGTGACAACACAACGAGTGAGAGTTCTGACGAGTACCATACTAGTAGTAATCGAAACAGTAGGTATAGGCCTAGAACTAAGGTGAAGAAGAATAGACGATCCCCCATAGATACGCGTGTATGATGATCGCAGCGAATCCGATTCAGCCGACCTTTAACTCTCGCGATATTTAAGGAAAATAAACGAATAAGTAAATGGTGAATATATACAAATATTTTGAAAAAAAACAGTGAAAAATGCGCAACCATTGCTAGAAAAATGTCACGTGTAGTACAGACGAAAAGAGTAGAAAAACAAAAATATAAGAGACTTAGTTAACGCGCTCACAGAAATGTTTTAAAATGAAACTATTTTCTGCCATTTCAGCATAACTGAGCCAATTAGTCTTAAGATATAAAAGCAGTAGACCTTAAGAAATAATTGTTTTATGCAAAAACAGTAGACAGCGGACACTTCCAACCAGACACACGCATGCGCACATACTCGAGCGTACACACGCGTGCACACGCACATACCTACGCATGAATTGTGAACTGAAGAAATACAAAGAGATTCTTGCTAAAGAAAAAAGAGAAAAAGTAAATGAAAAATTCTCTGGGTTTGCCAAAGAGTGACATTTCCAAATATACATGTGCATCTTTTGTGCAGACGGACAAATCAAAAAAAGAAAAAGAAAATGTAACAGTTACATTTCCGACTTTGAATAATAGCATTTTAGCTCCTGCATCAGGTGTCATAAAGAATAGCACGACACTAGAATAAGTTGCATGAAATGACCCAACTCATGAAATCTACTTTGCGGGATACTGAAAATACCAACACCCGGTAGAATCCGGAGGTGGTGCTTATAACCTTTATGCATGTATGTGAGTTTTGAAGGAAAGATAATTGTCATGTCTTATATTGCTGTGCATTTCTTTAAAACTTACTTGCTGTTATACCATATTGTAAGATTTATTATGTTGTATAATAGTACTTTTGTCTCGTGTATATGAAGCTGGTTCTAGATGCATAACGAGAGATGAAAGAATAATCTACAAGTCACACTTGGCAATGATTTAAAATATATGTTACTATGTATTTTGAGGTAATGTTACAGAATGCAAAGACCCTAACCCAAAATGGTCAGCGATTGTCAAGTGTGCCTCGTGAGTGGGCCATTCTGAAAGTGATGGATTGCTTTTGTTTGGGTTTAAATATAATTCCAAAGCAGTACAAATTCAACAAAATGTCTCAAGAATTCTGAAGCATCACTATGATCCCCAACACACAAGTTTGTGACCGGCTATGACCACCCGCTGAGGCCGCTGAGCCAAGGTGCAACATACGTTCATGTAACTTCACTCAGCCTAATGTTTCTTAGAATTCAAATTCTTAATAAAACGAATACGAAAAAAAATTTACCAGGCCTACGGATCAAGCAACGACACAGAACACAGCACATAGCATAGGCATCCGGAGACGACACAGCACACAACCTAGGGCTCTAGAACACAGGACATAGCCTAGGGATCCAGAGAAGACAAAAATACATTACATAGCTTAGGGATCCATAAACAGCACAAAAATAGCACATAGCCTAGAGATCCAGATTCAACACAGAACGCAGCACAGTCTAGTGATCCAGAGATGATACAGAACGCAGCACATAGCCTACGGATCCAGAGACGATACAGTACGTAGCGCATAGCCTACAGATCCAAAAACGACATAGAACGCAGCATATAAACTATGGATTTTGAGACAACAAAAAACGCAGAAGATGGCCTAGGAATCCAGAGACGACACAACGCAGCACATAATCTTGGGATCTAGAGACGGCACGGAACACAGCATATAGCATAGACGACACAGAACGCAGTACATAGCCTTGGGGTCCAGAGATGACAGAATACAGTACATAGCCTAGAGATCCAGAGACGACAAAAAACGCTGCACATAGCATAGAGATTCAGAGATGACACAGAATATAGCACACAGCTTAGTGATCCAGAGTCAACACAGAACGCTGCACATAGCCTACCGATGCAGAGATGGCACAGGACGCAGTACATAGCCTAGTGATCCGGAGACGACATAGAACGCAGTACGTAGCCTAGTGATCCAGTAACGACACAGAACGGAGTACATAACCTAAGAACAAGGGACGATATAGAACGCAACACATAGTGTAGGGATTCATAGACGACACAGGACGGCGGCACATAGCCTGGGCCGTATATTCTGATTCTTAATATGATTTCATAATAGTTCAATGTTTTTCAGACAGTTTACATCAATCTTTTGATTTTCATTGTTTTATCTCGATTAATTTCTTCCAAGACCTAAACATGTCTATCAGCATACAAACACATACATTGCTTGGTTTAGTGAACGAACATTCAGCAGGGATATTCCACGTCTGCTTCAGGTACTAAAGATTTAGTTCTTTCTATATATCACTCCTTGTCAAAAATATATAGATGTGTGTGTGGGGTGTTTAGATGTGTTTGTGTGTGTGCGTGTGTGTGTGAGAGAGAGATAAAATTTGTATGTGTGTTAGCACATGTGTATATATATTTGTGTGTTCGTGTGTGCTTGCGTGTTTATATGCTTATACGCAAATGTGCTTGAAAGTTTTTGAGCCGATTGAGAGGTGATTCCAAAATATATTCTGATTATTGGTCATCTAGTCATATTTTCTAAATGAATCAGAAAGAGAAATATTTTGTGCCCATCGCATACATTACCTATGCGAACAGATCATTTTTGTAATTATTTACTCTATCAAGTCTGTGAGAGTTATCTATATATTTACCCCGTTTGTTCATAACTATCAAATCTGTTCCTACCAATAAAATCTCCCCGATTAATTAAGTTAACAAAAAGTGTTACACTGCTGTGGTAATGGAAGTTTGGATACCTTAAGTGATGCCTTATCCAATATATTCTCCATCATCAAACGTGACATGACAGTGATGAGATATTGTACAAGTAATAGGATTGCTTATTTTTCTTTTCCCTTCAGTTGTGACAAGGAAAGATCACATTTATAAAGACTGGCAATAGGACATTAACAATAATATGAACAAAAAATCAAGAATGTTAAGTAACAATCAAAATTCCTTTTGAGGATGTCTTTAAATTGAGTTTTAGTTAATAAAATATTTTTTATGAATTCAAAAAACATTCATCAATTTAAAATTCATTGAATTATTTACAAATCTAAAAATGCCATTATAGCGGGTATCTTATTTATACTTTTCTAGTTGTAGTAAGATTCCGTTCTAGTGAAGGGTAATTGTGTACAGTTGCTGGTTAACAGAATTTGGCCTTGTGGAAGATAGCCCACTATAATTCATAAAATGATTATAAATCAAGAAAGGCAATTTTGAGTATAAAATAACATTTATATATATACACACTTCAATTAATGTTTTTACAATTAAAATAATACTTGAAATAAAAGTCCAACGGGGTTAGAATGTTCATGGAAAATTTAATGCTGAAAAGATAAAAGGCTTAGTAGTGTGATTAATGTTCATTTTGAAGTTGCCGCTTCTAAGGTCAGTAAGTCTGTAAGTACTTTGAGGAATGTCTTTGAAGGGGTCAGTAAGTACTGTAAGTCAGTAAGAAAGAAAGTGATCAGCATAGTAGCCGCTCGACTTAGGTCAAGGGAAGGCACTGATGACTCTAGCCTATGAGTCCTTCTGTCTGATGATGCTTTTTGTCTCTGCTTTTTATATCTGCCTTTTGGATCAAAAGCTCGTTTTGAATTTCACGCTTGTATTTGATTCCAGGCTTCCCGTTGGTTAGTAAATAAAATTCGCGTAGACTCGCGAAACGGACATTTGATACTCGATTGATTTTTATTTTTCAACCGGAACATCTGCGCGAACTCGGATGCGCACGACGAGTTTTGTTCATTTGCCTTTTTGTTGTGAGAGAGCCAACATCCGGTTTCTCGCTTTTGCTCGGTCAGTATCACCACACCATTCACTTAAAATAGCATGATACACATTCAAAAGATGAAGATTCTTGTCAAAAATAACACAGGACACTGCTCTAATGATTCTTATCTAACAATAAAAATGAGGATCCTCGTCAAAATAACACGTAACACCGATGTAATGATCCCTTTGCAACATTTTGACAGCCAAAAAAAGTATGTTTAAAAATACTTAGTGACAAAAACAAGAAGTATGAGGATGCAATCCTGAAATAATGGAATTTTTTTTTTAATCATATCACCCCGAGCAAGGCGGTAACGCCACTGATGTGCAGGGGGCTACGTATTAGTGAAAAGATCGGAAAAGAGAAAGCCGGAAACCACATCCTAAACAGGGAACAAGGGATGAGCCTCTTAACCTGTTCAATAGACATGGGTGGAGTGTGAACCGGGCGATAGATAGATCTATCTACTCCAACTGAATGAACTTGCATTGCTGAATTAACAGCAAGAATAGTAGATACTTTTTATTGCAATAATTTTATTAGTGCAAAGAGAAAGTCAATTATATTGTTGAAACCTTCCCATGTATTTCTCTACTGATAAGTGCTTCTAATTGTTTTTTTTATTTATAAGTAGAAGAACGTGTTTTTCATGTTTAATTTAATGTAATGTTTATATTGCTAATTAATTCAGTATGAAGCAGTGATTAAATTCGATTACATAACATAAAAAACAAAACCGTCAGAAATAAAATTCCTAATATTATAAAATAAAAAAAACAATCAACGTTATTCAATATTGGGTTTGGTATTGATTTGCTTATTCGGCAGAAGAAAATGAATTTAATTAGCAATCAAATAAGCAAATAAGAAAAATAGACAATTAATTAGAGAAACCAATCATACATCATACTGAAATTTGCCGTGTTTATTTATATGAGAGAGTGATTTTTTTAAATATTAACCGTTTCAATGACAGAATTTTAGTTAGGTTTGATCATGTGTAATAAAGCAATTCTTTCATTAATAAATACGTTTTTTCCCAGAAATACTAAATGTCATGCAGAAATAGTATTACACAAGGTTACTTCTTTATAGTATTACACAAGGTTACTTCTTTATAGTATTACACAAGGTTACTTCTTTATAGTATTACACAAGCATTATTTAGCCATACACTTCTCCCTCCCGATTAAGTACTTGTTTAAATTGTTTGTAGATGCCATGAAACGACAGACGATGCTACAGAATTAAATTTAACATCACTATGCGCGTTGTGGTGCTGTGGATATCGACTCGGAACGACAAATCGGGAAGCCGAATTCGAATTCCAGTTGAATTCCTTGCATTCACTTATGCGAAAATTCCCTTATAAAGATATTAATCCGTCTCTTTCCTCCAGTTATGGGTTAAATAATACGAGAGACTGAGTTTTATAACCTTGGTTGGCAACCAGTCTACTGCAGAAAGCAATGGCAACTTACTGCAGGACAGTCTTCTGCTCAGTCAGTCATGTCTCTTTCGAGACTTGATCGGCTAAAGCGTGTATCACGTATGACACTTAACTGAAGAGGCCTTACCTTTCAGTCAACTTAGGTAACTTACTACTGTTTACACCTGGTCAATGGGTTATCGACGATAAACTTCGACTTCTATGTGCTGTGCCTTTCACAACGTCTGTGTTCATAGCGCTCAACAATTTCCTGTTTTGTAGTTCCCAATAAATATTGTCTTTTCCTTCAGTCAGTCAGTTAAGTGCCATACGTGATACACGCTTGGTCGATCATGTCTCGAAAGAGACATGACTGACTGGGCAGAAGATTATCCCGCAGTAGGTTGGCATTGCTTTCTGCGGTTGACTGGTTACCGACCAATGCTATAGAACCCAGTCTGTTCTGCTATTTAACCCATAACTGGAAGGAAGAGACGGATTAATACCTTTCCCAAGGGTATTTGCGCGTAAGTGAATACAATGGATTCAACTGTAATTCGAACTCAGCTCTCCCCGGTTTCTCGTTCCGAGCCGATATCCTATGCACCACAACGTCTGCTCTGCGATCCATTCACTCAATCTCGTCAGGTGGTTTATACCTTATTTTTCTTCTGTCCATCTTTTTTAATCTATTCTATGTGAGTATCAAATTTTCCAAACCCTCTTATTATTATGTATGCCAAAGTTTTTATCTTCCTAATGATAAGTATAAATGTCTTTTTAGTTTCCATTTTTTCTAGTGCCTTATCGTTGCTCCCAGGGTCAGTCCGTGGTATTCTCGACCTCATTCTATAGAACCAAATTTCTGTTGATCCAAGTCTCTTCTTCATCTGAGAAGAGATTGTCAAACATTTACTATATAAGGGTCTGTATTACTGTTATGGTGAAACACACCTATTCTTCAGATAATTGAGTCTCCCTCCTACATTAATAAGATTTAACAGGAAGTTAACTCGAGAAGTTCTCGGGAAGTTCATAGAAGTTCTTAGAAATTCTAGAAAGTTCTTTAGAGTTCTATTGGAGTTCAGTAGAACTACTAGGCAGTTGATATTAGTCGGCAGTTAGCCGAATACTAAGGAGTCAGCTTTCAGTGGAAGATTACCAAGTTTGTAACATTTAGGGTACGTTAAATCGATTAGCAACCGACAAAGCACGATTATAACCTTCAGTGCGAAAACTACTCCACAATAATTATTAGGTTGTCCCAAAAGTTCGGTAAACACTTGCAAAAAAATTGAAATTTTACTCGCAAAAACAACAAAAATTATTGCTCAAAATAAAGACCATCATTTTCCAAGACTTTCTGCCATCTATCTGCAAGCTTTCGGATCTGGTCAAAGTACCATTCAGCTGACTTCAAATCTTGACACGCTTCCTCGACTTCATCAAACGAGTCGAATCGGCAGCCGTTCAGAAAGTGTTGCATTGAAAAGGCCGTAATCTGATAGAGCACAGTCAGGACTGTAGGCTGGATGCGGCAGAACCTCAACGCCGTCCAGCTCTTCAAACTTGTCTTTGGCCTTCCTGGTGGTGTGTGGCTTGGCATTGTCCTGCTGCATCAAAATCGATCTTGTTTTAGAACCGACGGTGTCTCTTGCCCTTTCTGAAACCATCGCTTGTCTCGATTGTGCTAGACCAGGTAGACCCATTTCGCATGTGTTTACGAACTTTTGGGACAACCTAATACGTGACATTTTGATAACATTTTCTCAATTTTTCTACCGACATGTCTTTGAATACTTTGCTTAGCTTTTGTAAGATACCTTTCGATATTCCAATCCACCTTCGAATTTCAGTGTCGCACTTTCCGTTCTCGGGTTAAAACGCTTTTCAGATATTTAATTGCTGTCCATGTTTGATTCCGGTATCTTCATTTTTCACTTTCATCTGTTTTGTTTTGTTTTGTTTTTAATCATTTTACCCCAAGGCAAGGCATTCCACTGCCACTATAGCGCAAGGGGTTACATAGAGGAAGGTGCTGAGAGAGCGATTAGATATAAGAAATGTCAGAAAGAGGGTGATAAACGAGTAAGAAGGTACATAGGAAGAGTTTTTGAGAGAATGGGTGCGATTTAGTGTGTTAGGAGGTGTCTATTGACCTTACATTTAAACTCCTGGAGATTGCAGCTGTCGGGGAAGCAAGTATGTGGAAGGGAATTCCACAGGCGGGAAGTGAGAGAAAAGAAGCTGTTGGAGTAGAAATTGCGGTTACATTTTATCGGTTGCACTGTAAAAGGGTGGGACCTAGTTGCTAATCTAGTATCTCGTGCAAATTCTTTTCCTAACAACTATGCACTCTATCTTCGTGCTTAGTTTTTCTTCATGAGTTTCTTTATTAACTTCTGTATGACTTCTTCTAGTTTTCTTTCTTTGTCTGCCTTCAACATTGTGTCATCTCATGTTGTTAAGATTGTGCTCACAAATAACGAATCCCTTGTAAGACTGCAAATTCTCTCAGAATAGTCAGGCTGTATAGGTTGAATGGGTCTGGTAAGAAGATAGATCTTTGTCTTACACCACTTTCTATTTTTATACACTTACTGAACTCATTTTCTTTCTGTATCCAAGCAGTTTGCTGTCAGCATAGGTTCTGTATTATTCTAATATCTTCCCAAATATGCCTAGCACTTACAGTAGTTCTTTGTGACGTACTTTATCAAACGTTTTTGCATAATCTATAAAACAGAGGTATACATCCTTCTGTATTTGTATTGCTTTTTCTGATAAACGTCTGGGCACAAATATTGCATCCCTTGTTTCGTTGTCCTCGACGAACCCACACTTGTCCTCTTTCTGGTTTGATTATCATTGATTAGGGTTAAAGAAAAGATTATTAATTCTCGAAAGAGAATTAAGCTAAAATATGTAAAAGCAGCATAACTAATACGACACTCCTTCAAACAAAGTTTATCTAGATTCAACTAGGGAACCTCGGCGTAGTGTAATGGTTAGAAAGCTTGTCTTGCTAGAACCAGTTATAACTGAGTAGTGAGTACGATCCTCACTGGACTTTCGGCCTTGGGTGGGCCACAATTACGGACACTTAGAAAATCTATATAATTTACTTCCAAAACAATTTTCACCATCTCGTAAGAATTATTCCGTTGAGCATATATACTGCGATCTCACAATGTGTTCTGCTCACAATGTTTCATGCTGTATTCATTTCATGTTGTAGTTAGTATATTTTAAATATTCTGCTACTCACCAATAAAGTTTCATCCCATCTAGACATGATTTTGGCTCATCTCAACTGGAATGCCTAATGAAAATTACTGTCTGCTCTTCAATTCTTTTTTCGAATTTATTTTTACAAGTAGTGAATCTAAACTTATTTATAAATGGAACTTTGTCTGTGTGTGTGTCTGTGTGTGTGTGTCCGTTACCTATAGACTCCAAAACCGCTGAACCGATTTTCTTGAAAATTTACACAGTTGTACTATAAGCGTCTGCGAGTGTTCTTAGCTAGGTTTTATGTCTAGGTACCCCTGACAAATATCGAACATCGAAATTCGAAAAAATCGGGTTATAGAAGGAGTGGTCCGATTTTAATCAAATTTGATACAATCATTGACAAAGACATAAGAAACGACATTCAGAAGTTTCAAGGTTGCAGTTCTTACAATAGCGCAGAAAATCGATTATATATATACATATATATATACACACATATATATATATACATACATATATATACACATATATATATACACATATATATATACATTATATATATACATATACACATATATATATACATATATAATATATATATATATATATATATATATATATATATATATATATATATATATATATAAGCCTCATTCCCTGACGATCCGTAGTGTGAAACCGCGGTAGGTTGTGGCTCACTTTAGATTTTTTCGTATACATATATATATATATATATATATATATATATATATACATATATATATATACACACACCTATATATACACATATATATATACATATTTATATGTACACACATATATATTTACATATATATATATATATACATATATATATATATATATAAGGCAAGATGTTTGTGCGTGTGTCTGTTTATCTGACTGTGAGTTCTTTATAAAAATCCACAATTTTTATCCGATTCTCACCAAACTTCACATAAATATTCTTTAGGGTGAGCCTGAGCTCCAGGACCATGGATTAGTTTTAAAGCTTTCATTACACTCGAGCAACGCCGTATTATACTGCTAGTATTATATAAAAGGCTTATCTACTTTAAAATTATACAAAAAGTATTAAAAGAAACTTTAAGCGTTTCAGTATGAAACATTTGTTAATACGCTCACCGACCAACTATTTTTACTGGAGTTCGAGCCCCATCGAGTTTCTTTACTTCTGTTCATGGGCCAAAATAAATGAATTCAATTTCCTTGGCTCAGAAAGCTACGCTCATCGAGCAACTCATTATTATTATACTGACTTTAGTGCTTACTAATTTGCATCAGACTAAATTCAACTTAATAAATATCAGTGTATCAACACTATAGAAAAAGTGGATAATATTTGTTAGATTACGAAAGCAAAGCCCGATTCGCGGTTAAAATCCGAGTGATCTAAGTTATTGGCATGAGTTTTGTGTATATACGCGTACGTACGTGCGTACACATAACATTCTTTCCGATTTCTGAATATTCGCATTTAGCAATACATAAGAGAAATCTATTATATATAATGAGAATGATGGATCAGTTCCATATCGCGTATTCTTGCCAATATCGAAATTTGGCTTTGAGTAGAAGCTGCCTACAGATTAATATCAGATGTTAGGAAAAACGAGACTTGACTGCCAGCAGACGTTCATCGCTTCCGAACAACTAAGACTAACCAATCAGACGCTTAACATCCTTAATTACCGGCCCTAATCAGGTGACCATAAAAGATTCTGTCATGTTCGATAGGCACTGTAAGATTTGACTGTCAGTTCTTCGATTGGGCGTGGAATTATTGCATGGCATATTGCTTGGCACTCTACGCTAATAGGCCAATAATCTGAACACTTCATTCCACGTTACATGGCAAATATATTAGACAAGCGGGCTTCTGCTGATGTAATTCACTGAATAAATAAAAAAGCTTTTCATGAAATTGCTTTCCAACTTCAGGTTGAAAACAAACAACAAAACGAAGCAAGAAAAATAATTAATAAGGACACCTTTCAAAAGTATTATTGAAAATGATAATACGTGTAGAAAATTTATGTCGACCAGACTATGTGAACAGGTTCGGGTCTTTCATCAAAAAACATCTCCACCTGACCAAAGGATCGCCACTGAGAGGGTGATTCGCAAATTTCTACTTCTAGAAGTATAGTCATGTCAGATCAGCTCTAAACGATTTATTACGCAAACTCGGTTTTCAACCATGAGTGATGTCTTCAGGCAATTTTCAATAACTCTTATTTATTATTATTGAAAATTGCCTTGAATACACCACTCAGGGTGGAAACCTAGGTCGCGTAATAATTCGTTTACAAATGGAATATATATATATATATATATATATATATATATAGAGAGAGAGAGAGAGAGAGAGAGAGAGAGTGTGTGTGTGTGTGTGTGTGTGTGTGTGTGCATTCGTCTAATATATATATATATATATATATATAGTGAGATAGAGAGAGAGAAAAACACTGAGAGAGAAAAAACAAAAAGAGAAAGAAAAAAGAGAAAGAAAAAAGTAAGATAGGTTTGTTTATATATGCGTCATACAAGTCTTAGTCTTTCTATGCTAACCCAAGTAATAAAATTAAAACTTAATATAATGTGCTAGTCGCAAATAGGTCCATCTCTCCATACAATACCTCCCCTAGTTAATCCTTTGCGTCCCTAAAAAGAAGTCCTGAGGAGTTGAACAGTTGTTCTCTAGTCCATCTACGCACGGCATCAACTGAAAACTCAATCGTTGTAATAAATACTGAGATAAATAGTATTTGTTGATAAAAAGTGAAATATTGATTCATTCCATTTTTCTCTCGTCAAATAAATCTTTTTATGAAAAGTTTGATAGAAGCTGGGCAATTCGACAAAATTTCTATTTTCAACAAAATTTAAGTGACACCTGAAAACTTGGTCGATATTATCCGATGATTTAACCAGACGTTGGAGTAATATCTGAAGTTATGATAAACACCATTATTTTGAAGTATTTAATCAGAGAACAAAAACGTATTTATATATATTTAGAATATTGTGATACCCTAACCTTTCGAGATAAACTGACTTAGCTTTCAGGAAAATCAAACCGGTACTCAAAAACACGTTTATTTATCTTAGTTGCGTGCAGGTAAAATGATAAATTTATATATAGAGACACGCAAATGTGTAACGCGAAATCGATTTAAATTCTATACAGAATGATATCATAGATAAGCAAAATAAATGTCATAGCTGAGAAATGCAGAAAATGTAAGTTGAGTCAAAATAATTTTGGAGAATTATATTTTTGGCTTTTTTTATTGAAATTTCTAAGATCAGCCAACAATAACTAAAAAAAAGAAATATAACTGTTAAATTAACATAATGATGTCGGATAGTGAATAGTCAATCAGTATGACTACTGTCTGTCTGACTGTCTGACTCACGCTAACTCTTCAATGTGTGAATGTAAGTTTGTTTATGTCTACATCTCTCTCTCTCTCTCTCTCTCTCTCTCTCTCTCTCTGTCTTTCTGTATACATATGTGTGTATATGCATATATGTGTATATGTGTGTGTGTGGAGGGGTGATTTTCGGAATATTCCTTTTGACAAGTTTTGTCAAAACCGTCGTGTCACGTCCAAAGTAGGCAGTAAGTTTCCCAAATGACACCTTGCTACTTGAATGCCCACAATCTGACCACAATCGAACGCGGTTTTGGATTTAACAAAAGTAGCACCTGTTCGTTTTTCTGGCATTAAACCTGCTTGTAATAAACTGTTTCAACAAACCGATCCTTATCGGAGTATTTGTTCCTGTCTAAAGTTCCCCCACAGACGGTGCAGTAGAATGACTTTTACTACCACCAACAGATGGGAGAAAACTAAAGTTTTTATCTGAATATCAACTACCCAATAACATCAAATCTGATAGTCGGATGGAATTTATTGTGACACTTGAGGTTCCTGCAGTTTTATCTTCTATCATTGTATATATTAAATTCACTCCTGTCAAAGTTAATGGAGAAGATCTACGTCGTACAGACAAGTTTACTTACCTGGGCAGCATCATCAAACCCGAGAGTGGCACGAAAGAGGATATTCCAAAGCCTACTGGGCAAGGCTAGGAGTGTGTTTAAGGAAATGAACAACATCTGGAGATCAACACAGTACAGCACCAACACCAAGCTCAAGCTATACCAGAGCTGTGTTATATCTACTCTCCTCTACGGATCTGAGTGCTGGGGAATGACTATGGCGGATCTCGCCAAACTTCGATCCTTTCATACCATAAGCCTCCGAAGAATACTGAAAATATTTTGGCCAGAGAAGATCTCCAAAAAAGACCTGCTGAGGAGAGGCAAGTAAGAGAACATGGGCACCATCATTACAAGAAGGCGGTGGATATGGACTATGCATGTGCTCCCAGAAAGATCCACAGTCAATCACAAGAACAGCACTGCACTGGACTCCAGATGGCAAAAGAAAGAGGGGAAGACGAAGAATGACATGGAAAAATACGGTGGGGAATGAGATGAAAGCCATGCAGTACTCTTGGGGTTCATTGACTAGTCTGCAAGATAGGCAGAGGTGGAGGAGCTTTGTTGCTGCCCTACACAATATTGGGTGTAACCGATGATGATGATGATGATGATGATGATGATGATGATACATTAAATGTTTCACACAGAGAAATCTTTGAGACATCAGTGCGCCACAATCATGAAAAAATGGGAAAAACAGAAAAATAACTTCCTGTTTTAGACGGCAGGACACGGAAGAATTCACGAACTGGAATTCTTTATCAGATTTGATTACATTCCTACTCATACTCCATTATAAGCACAAAGCATTAACGGACAAATCATGAATGAATTCTACGAAAACATGTACCTCTTCGAGTTTGTCTGTTTGCATTTTCTTAGTCACGCCGAGAAACTGGTTTATTTTTTACACCGATGGAATTAGTATGAGTATTAGTTAAAAGTAAAATGAATTACCAAGAACCTCCGTATAGATAAGATAAAGAAAAATGAAATAAGATTCATCCATATTGAATTACAGTTTTCTTAAAAATTGTCATTTTTTATTGTCTACACTTGACTAAGTTTGACACCTGCAAGTAGTTAGCAGTTTTGTAGCACGTGCATATAATGAAGACTAAGAACCGTCATTTATGTTACATTAACCCTCTATGCTCTCGTGTGGGGTACAGGGCCACAGCTGCGACGATCTGTGCGAGGCTTCATTAGCAAGTGAATTTTTACGGTTTAGAATTGAAGAGCCAGTGCTTTTCAATTCAGAATTTTCTTCCTCCTAGTTAGTCAGTTGAGTGCCACATGTGATACACGCTTTTTAGCCATTTTTGAGGGTAAATGTTATTTTACGTGTAACAGAATGCAAGTGGTGTTATGTATAATATAGAGTAGTGGTATATGTTACGGACTAATTACGGTAAGCATGTTGTTAGCGTGTTCGTAGTTGATGTTATTGGGTGTTGTGTTTTTTGTTTTTATTAATAACAACTCCATCATTTTTTCTTTTTTGCATGGAGATGATGCTGATATTTGTGGTGTCAGCCAGTATGTTCCGGACAGGGTTTGGTAGGTCTCCGTGTGTGCTTAAATGAGATCAAATTGAGCTTCCGTTCAGAGAGATGTAGCGTGAGTCTTCGAGTCAGTTTTGTAGTTATATGGCCGATATAATTATTTACAAAATTAGGATCAAGAACGCAGTTTTTTTTTAAGAACACGTGAATCGTAAATAATGTTGGCTCGTCGTAGTTTATATTTCGCGGGTGAATTGCTGTTTTTGATGATGAATTTGGCAGTTTTAAATTAAATATAATAGATGATTAATTTAATTTTCATGTTTAAGTCAACAGGAGTTGCTTATTTTCGAATGATGTATTCATAACGCAAATAAAGGGGGTATAAAATATTAGTCATGTAGATAGATTTCGTTATACTTTAACGAAGATACCGAGAAGAAATTCGTCACTCTCTCTCTCTCTCTCTCTCTATCTATCTATCTATCTATCTATCTATCTCTCAGTATTATTGTCAGATATCTGAATGAGTCGAATTTATGCAAATATTGACACAGCAACACCAGATATCTGAAATATATAAACACACGACTGGTGGATACAAACACGTGCGGTCTTTGTCTCGCTATCTTGGCAGATATGTCACATATTCTAAAAGACACAGAGGAAAATTCACCGATACCTACAAGGAGATGTATCGGAGAAATCCGATAGGAATGCTTATATTTTCTATTTCTAAAAACTTCCTTCAATATCTGCACTTTTAGTCATTTCCACCGAATATTTTTACTCTTATCTGTCCAAATCTGCTGACCACATTTTCCCGGGTGAAATCACCTGCCTCACTCACTACGATGTACAGAATAAACTGTCATGGAAAACGGCCCAAAATAAGTGCGTTCTAGCTTATGAATAAGGACAACAGGCGGATGTTCTCCGACACATCTTGGCAAGAACTATATATATATATATATATATATATATATATATATATATATATATATATATTTATTTATTTATTTATTATATATATATATGTGTGTGTGTGTATATATATATATATATGTATATATATATATGTATATATATGTGTATATATATATGCATATATATATATGTATATATATATATTTATATATATGTATATATATATATTTATATATATGTATATCTATGTATATATATGTATATATATATATATGTATATATATATTTATATATATGTATATCTAGATGCATATATATATATATATATATATATATATATATATATATATATATATATATATATATAATGACAAGCGACGCACAAATGAATATGACAGATGCGTATTAATTGATGAAAGATCCCTGAGTATAGAAAACGAACGGAAACAATTTATTTCATGGATGAAATAAATATTTCAGTTCAAAAGTTAAAGAGGGCTACAACGTATGCTGATATATATCTGAAAAAAAAACCGTTGTGTGTTTAACACAAAGCTATTTATCCGAATAGCATAGCCTATATATAATAATAGAAATTACTCATCTGAAAAAGTTAGACTACGGTTATCTAACCGTTATATCGCGTAATTTATATGATACGCCAATTGGCAGAACAGGAGAATCGACACCAAAACCTAACACAATTAATAAACAACCTGAGATTGCTCTGGGTCTTGGGTATGACGGTAAACTGCATCCGGCAGCAAGGCCTCTGATTGGGAGGCTGTGAAGAGCATTTAATTAAGTTAAATGAAATTAAATTAAATTAAATTAAATTTTAATTGCTGTTGTTCCCAGGTCTACCCTGACTGCGAGTGGTATCACCTGTTAGGGTCCCAGCAAAATAGTTAACTCCCAAACTGGGGTCAAAACACTATGAAAATATAAAAATAAACCTTTATATAAATATATACATAAACATAGACCCTTATATAAATATTTACCGAAACTTTAAAGGGAAAATATTACCAGCAATACATTTTTGAAAGGAAAATAGTTATTGCCATAATACATTTTTGAAGAAAAATTATTACCAACAATACATTTTTAAATACAAAACTAGAAGTCATCATCAGTTTTCTAATAAAAAAAATAAATTTAAAAAAATAGATTAAAACTTTTCATAAAAATCTGACTAAATCAACCTTCTAACTATAACCGAACATTAAAAAATACCTTAAAACGCTATTTAGCATTAAATAACCCACAGAGGTTGATATGCCGTTAAACAAAACCAAAACTCAAACTCAGATTGCTCGGTAGACGTAGAGAGCTGAAGAAATGTTAATTAAGTGTAACTATCTAAACATCTAAACATTCCAGAACAAAGGAACGGTTGCAGAAAGAACACGGGTTAAGCAAAGTGTCTTTCATATCTGCTGAGCCGAACATCCATTATAAAGTAAAATAACTATTCAAATGGAACCGTTTCTATACTGAATAACATGGAAGGTAGATAGACATAGAATTCTACATTACTTGAAAAAATCCCAAAAGTAGAAATCTTAAATGGTTTATACACGTCTTACACAGAAACAATAGTTGTTAAAAGATCATCGGGTGAGTGAAAACAATGCCTCCATTAGCTTATGGAGACAAATTATTACATCAGAAAACTCGTGTTAAGTATTCTGAGGAAGCGGTTCTGAATAAAAGTCTCAAATTTCCGAAAATTAGACATCACTATCCCAGTTAGGAAGGTAGATTTTAGGGCCTTAGATGACAAATGAGACGGATACTGGAAAAAGCCTCCCATATCACAAGAAACGAAGAACGGTTATCATGACTATGCTGGCTAATATTGAGATTATCATTCTATTAACAAACAAGGCAAAGGTGGGGCTATGAATAAGTTGGAATCTACAATATGTTTATCTAATCCGGTTAAAATCCCAGTAGATAACATGAATATGTTGATATTCTAGGTGCAAACAACATATTTTCATTGGTTTCTGAAATATGCCAACAGAAAGACGGTTTATACTAATAACTTACACAGAATATGTGTTCACGGCAACGTAATTCAACCGATAACCAAACATGAGCTGAACCTCTACACAGTAATTAAATTTAAACACTAACCACGTTTCTATTCATCCGTCTTGCTGTTTTCTTATCAATCTATGAAGAACTAGCAGTATAGCCCGGCGTTGCTCGCGTGTAAATGGAACTTTGTCTGTGTGTGTGTGTCCGTTACCTATAGACTCCGAAACGGCTGAACCGATTTTCTTGAAATTTTACACAGTTGTACTATAAGCGTCTACGATTGTTCTTAGCTCGGTTTTGTGTCGAGGTAACCTCGATAAGTAATGATAATCGAAAATCGAAAAAATCGGGTTATAGAAGGCGTGGTCCGATTTTAATCAAATTTGATACACTCATAGACAAAGACATAAGAAACGATATTCAGAAGTTTCAAGGTTGTAGTTCTTACAATAGTGCAGAAAATCGATAATATATATATAAAAGGCAAGATGTGTGTGTGTGTGTGTGTGTGTGTGTGTGTGTGTGTGTGTGTGTGTGTGTGTGTGTGCTTATCTGCCTCTATGTATGTATTTTTTCAGCCCTTTTATTTTTGTTTTTGCTTCGGGTTTGGCTTACATCCATCCATTTTTCTTTCAGTCCACGGTTTCGCTTTAACTGGAAACAACTATTGCTTTTTAGTCTTTCGTGCTAATGCACAAAGAGTCTGAGCTCCAGGATCATGGATTAGTTTTAAAACTTTTAAAGCTTTCATTACAGCCGTGCAACGCCGGGCACTACTGCTAGTATATACATATTTATTTTATAATATCTTTCTAACGAGTGAAACGCTAGTTTCATTTTTCAACCTTATGTTTTAAAAAAATTATATTGTTAAAATAACTTAACGAATATACATTAGCAATACGTTTCTTTATTATATTCTGTAGCTTATAATATATATGAGGGTTTACATTTGTAAGAAATTGTCATGAACATAACACTACTCAGCAAAAACGAATAAGATTAAAACATTTCAGTAAAAGGAAGACGTCATTCCGAATTCGCGAGGTTACCAAATATTGCGACCTCAAGGTCGAAAATAGTCTGAAATCGAACTATATTCTATTTCTGCGATTCTTTTAAATAATGAGAATGCACGATGTCAGTAGATAATTCTAAAGATAGTCAAATTAATTCTGTATAAAGAAGTTATACGAACATACTACTAAACAATACTTCTATGAATGAAATATCGAAGAAAACTCATATGTTAATAATCAACAAATACGGAAAGGGAATATTACGAAATAAACACATTTAACTGGTGCAGGTCTTGCTGAGATAGAAAATCTTATTATTATCATTCAATTAACAGTCCCTCCAAATCACCATCCTATAATTTCATTTAATGAAACTTTTAATCAATGTAACTAACTTTTAAGGAATTGGCATAAACACCACAACATACACTACCGGCCATAATTATTAGACCACCAACAGTGTTTTAAAACATATTATGTATTTCATACTATTTTTTAGTATTTATTGCCAAGTGAATCATTGTAAATGAAAATAAAATGGTTCTTTTGTTAATAATGCACAATAACATGTGCATCAAATGAATTTATAATTATTTAATAATTACCTATATTGCAGTTTCTTCAATGAAAAACTGAAGAAAATTTAGGGTGATTTGGACGAGTTCATTTTTGCTTCTTTGCCTTGTAAAATTTTGCAAAGAAATAATAACAAAAGAACCATTCTATTTTCATTTAGAATTATCCACTTGGCAATAAATACTAAAAATAGTACGAAATGCATCATTTCTTTAAAAAAAAAAAAACTGGGGTCGCCTAATAATCGTGGCCGGTAGTGTATGATGATGACATAGATACAGGCTTGAATTTATCTACGCAAAATGAAGTAATGAACTCGGTTAAAGTAGCAGTAACATTAATTTCAAGTAAGACAAAACCGGACTCATCAAATAAGTCTAAAACACTTTTACAGAAAAAAAATAGACAAAGAGATTGACGTTCGGACAAAAATCCAAATATAAAATAGCATAACCAATGGAATCAAAAAATATAATCATAATAAGTAAATACAAAAGAAATAAATGACATATCAATTGTAAAAGAAGTATTAACACAACCTACACTACTGGCCATAATTTATTATGCCACTCCAGTTTTTTAAAAGAAAATTTATACTATTTTTAACTGGAGAATTGAAAATGAAAATGAGATGGTCCTTTTGTTATTATTACTTTGCAAAATTTTGCCAGGCAAAGAAGCAGAGGTGAACTCGTCCGAATCACCCTAAAATTTCTTCATCCTTTCATTGCTGAAACTGCTATATAGGTAATTAATTAAATATTTATAAATTCATTTGATGCACATGTTATTGTGCAGTATTAACAAAAGGACCATTCTATTTTCATTTACAATTATTCGCTTGGCAATAAATACTAACAAATAGTATGAAATACATCTTGTTTTTAAAACACTGGGGTAGTCTAATAATTATGGCCGGTAGTGTATATCATTAACAGCACAAAGAAAAGCTGTGATAGGGGTAGTTTCACTCAGCACAGAAGCTACTCAATCAATTAAGTGCCATACGTGATAAACGCATTTGGGAGATCATGTCTCGAAAGAGACATAACTGACAGAGGGTAGAAGATTATTCCCGCAGTAGTTTGCCATTGCTTTTTGCGGTAGAAAGAAAAATTGGGTTCAATAGACTTGGTTGGTTGCCAGCCAAGGCAATAGAACCCAATATGTCCTATTATTTTACCCACAACTGGAGAGAAGAGACGGATTAACACTTTTCTCAAGGGTATTTGTGCGTAAGTGAATGCAAGGAAACCAACTGAAATTGTGCGTTGTGATGCAGCGGATATCGGCTTCAAACGAGAAATCGAGGAGTCGAGTTCAAATTCCAGTTAAATTCATTGCATTCAATTACAGCCAAATCCCCTTGGTAAAGGTATTAATACATCTCTTCCCTCCAGTTATGGGTTAAATAACAGGAATACATTGGGTTCTATAGCCTTGGGTGGCAACCAGTCTACCGCGGAAAGTAATGGTAGCCTACTGCGGGATAATATTCTGCCCGGTCAGTCATGTCTCTTTCGAGACATGAACGCCCAAAGCGTGTATCACTTAAGGCACTAAAGTGACCCAAGCTACTACAAATGCAAGACATTAGTCTGAAAACTAATTTCTTAAATAGTCTCGTCTGATCGAGACTTTTATATAGATGTCATGCATGGTACCAAACTCTTTAAAAAATTACTATACCAGGTTTAGTTCCTGTTGGGGCGCTCTCCACCTTTCCACGGAAATGGACTATTAGAAACACTATATAAAATAGTAGTGATTATAACTCGAGGAAGGAAGTCGAGTAAGGAAGTCGAGTGAGCGAGTCAGTCGGGTATTTCCGTTATTGCACCGGAGGTTTTCTTCTAGTCAATCTATCACGTCACTACGACGATACTGTATACTAATTACCTTGTTCTGTATTCTACTAATCCTCACCTCTTGTAAATACTTCTCTTTTCCTGTCAATACACCTACTTTTATACTATTACGTTGTTTTGTATTATTTCACATAATTCTGTTACCCGACGTAACAGTTTCAAACGCTGATTTGAATAATAATAATAATAATAATAATAATAATAATAATAATAATATAAGTATTTCTTAAAATTTCAAGAAATCCCACCAAAAATGAGTCTGCTAATTTCTGTTTTTTACTCTCTCATGCAAAATAATCTGCTAACCTGCTCCCAGCAGCCAAGTAGATTGCTTAATTGTTATGAAGGCTGGATACTTTTTTTTCAGAACGTTCGAATAGCAACTCGTTTATAATAAAGTTAATCTATTGATCCAGTTCCATAAATCATTTGATTCTGGTTCAGTATTTTATACACAGTCAATGCAAGTTGTTAATTCAATAAATTATTTTCAGAAATCCGCCAGTTGCAAATGGCGTATTTTTACTATGCAAAGATTGTGTTCACAATGCCGAAAGGGACGTACTATCTTTATCTGAACATCTTATTAGGATTCGCGCCAAAATAAACCTTAGATGTCAGAACTGAACATAGACATAAGCTTGTTCTCATGTACACACGCATGGATCTATTTTGCGACTGGGTGCAGTTGGCGTGACTGCGTGTATTAAGAAACGTAAGTCGAATTTAGACTGGAACTGCTTCTATTAATTGTGAACACTCTCCTTCTTTCGGAGCCCTCAACGTATGCGTCCGAGGCCTTTTAGCAACGATGTGGCTGAATAATTAGAAAAATCATCTTCCCAGTATTATCTGCTTGAAGAGGCAGAAAAATGCAATCACATTCATTTCTAGCATTTACAGTAGCCAGAAGAATCACGTGACAACTGAATTACGAAACGCAAGAGAGAAAAAAAATGAAAAGATAAAGGCTGTGGTTATGTGAGAGGATATGAAATGGAAAACGAGTGAAAAGAAAAAGGACGAAGAAGACAGATTTTTAGAAAATGAAGAAACGAAAACAAATTTATACACAAGTACAAAACAGCATCATATTCAAAGAGAATAAATAAAATCCTCTATTCCAAATATATAAAGATGAAAATTACGAAAGAAAAAGATAAATACAAATATGTCAAGTAAACACATTAATAAATAAACTAATAAATGAGTAAATACAGAAAAGAATTAACCTAAGGGACATGGATATAATAATCTAATGCATTAGGTCTAAAACAAAACGAAAAGGAAGAATTAGGTTACCTTCCTTCTTTCTTCTGTGACCTTTATAAAGAGCCGATGAGGGTTGTGGTGCGGTAGATATCGACACTGGGTATCGAGTTCGAATTCCAGTTGAATTCCTTGCGTTCACTTACGCACAAATACCCCTGGGAAAGGTATTAATCTGTCTCTTCCATCCTGTTATGGGTTAAATAACAGGACAGATCGGGTTCTATTGCCTTGGCTGGCAACCAGTCCACCGTAGAAAGCAATGGCAATCTACTGAGGGGATAAACAGTCAGCCATGTCTCTTTAGAGATACGATAGCCCAAAGTGTGTGTCCCGTATGACACTTAACCGAATGACTGAATATAATAGTTAGAAACATGATTAAGGCTTCTAATGGGCATAAAGTGGGGGATTAGTACTATATTTTTATGAACAAATAAACTGACCCACGACTAATTGCAACTTAATAATATAATACATACCTTCCCCCTCTAGCTATGAGTCAAATAACAGGACAGATTGGGTTCTATAGCCTTGACTGGCAACCAGTCTACCTCAGAAAACAAGAGCCACATACTGCGGGATAATCTTCTGCCCAGTTAGTCATTTCTCTTTCGAGACATGATCGCCCAAAGCGTGTACCAAGTATGGCACTTAACTGACTTACCTCATATTTTAATACTATAGATCCTTCTATGGTTTTAAATAATGTGGAATCCTCTGCTCTGGCATCGTGAAAGAGATCTTCTATCCAACTGTTTAATCTTTGAATAATTTTTTTTTTCTATTGTAACTGTCCCTTATTTTATTGTCGGCATTTTGCCAAGGGGATATGTCTTCTAGCCATTTCTTTTATCATCTTTGGCCTGCCTGCTGTGTATATATTCTGAAGCGTTTCTATCTCTGCACACTTCTCTTTGAGTCATTTATCTTTTCCCGGCTTGCATTTCTTTCTAGTACTTTTGCTAAACAGTTGATATGTTATTCTACTCCCTGAAATTGTTTGCTGTCTACTGTCTAAGGCCGAATCAAAGAAACATTAACCAGCTCCCTACACTTCAAAACATCACCTTTAATTCATTAACCGTTTACTCTTCTGCGTTCTGCGGAAATTTTGATCGGTTTTATCTTTCATACTACAGGGTTGCTAACCTCTGAGTAGTGGCGGGTTTCTGTTTAGTCGCCGATTACACAAAAAAAAATAAAACATGTAAGGTATTGGGTATATTTTAAGTTTAACTACCTTAACCTTTAAAAACAAAACAGTAATGTGTAATAGATTTTGCGTTCATTTTTTTTTTTCGGACCGCCGATTATATTCTCCGTGGCGTGACCTAGATAATCAACATTTACAAAATAATTCACCTTCATTTTATTTTCACTGCGATTAAATATTTCGCTTGCCATTCTGTATATTATCTCAGATTAAAATTACTTCCCACCACTATTGCTGCTGCATTTCAATTTTACTTTGTGGCTGTTTTAGCTTTAGTTTTTTTATTGTTGTTTGTTTTTTATTTCTTTCTTTAACTCTCAATTTGGTCGGATTTGTATCACATAAATACAATCACCGGTTACGCGCCACACTTGCTAATGATTAATTAAATTGTATCACAATAAAAAATATGTATTCATAGTTTGATATTATGAATGTTATCCTTCAATCAGTGAAAAATATTTAATAACACCATAGATATTAGTAAGTTATGAAGAAAAGTAATTAGACGACATATGCAAATCATCAAGTACGATAATTAAATATGAAAATAATTAGAAAATGTTTAATTTGTAGAAAATGCGATGTGAAAAATGAACATGTAGTTTGGCCATTATTAGAGACATACAGTAGTTTAAAAGTGTATATGACTTCTGCGTTGATCTTGAAGAACTTCAGTCAAAATCGAAACATTCTAAGAGTTCGTAAAGATCAACGCATTTTAAGAGCAACATTGGCAAACTACATGCCATCTGTAGTCACGGGTTTTAACAGGAGCAAATCTAAATTGTTTACTCTAATCAAGACAAAGACTTCAGTCTTTATAGCCACCGACCTTACACTTAAGCCACAAGAACATATTGCACCTCTACATGATTTTGGCGGAAAGTAATGCGAAATATCAAATAGTGTTCGACAGTATTCCGTCTTTAAATCAGAATTCTGGCACTTTGTTTTGAAGTGCAAAAAGTTAAAACGCCTATTCACCGTTGCCGTTTACACAGTGACTGTTAAACAGTGCCATGTTCGTGCAGAAAATTATACAAGTCGTTCTGCTACGAAGTCATAACCGCCTACGTGATTTCCGTTTAAGTCATGCTCTGCAAGATATTCGACAACTGGCTGGTACGTTTACTAGATGTGTCTCGCATTATAACATGTATGGAAAAGGGTCGGACGAAGCCTGACTCGTTCAGTTAGGCAATTTACAACACTTCCTGGAAACAGGCGTGGAATGAAGAGTTGAAGTGGTGTAGAATAATGTACAACACAGTGATATCCGCTATGTGTATGAAAGTATCATATGCTATCTGGGTAATGCTTATAAAAATTTTATTCTGGAATTTGTGAAGGTATTGGTCTATTTGATCATTTGTTATATTAACTGCACGTTTAAAACATCAGTGTGTGTGTGTGTGTGTGTGTGTGTGTGTGTGTGTGTGTGTGTGTGTGTGTGTGTGTGTGTTTAAAGATCTTATGCATTACACAAGAGATTAGGGATCATTCACATCATCAGTGAATAAGATATGTGCAAATATAAACGATTACTTTTTAATCATCACCTTCCAAAAATTCGCTGTTTGTTCTTTTCTGTTTCATTATCAAAAGCAGGTAAATAAAGGGAAAATGTTGCATTCTGTACCACCTCTACTGTATAAATAGGTATCAACAGAAAGGACAATTTCTTTTTCGTACTGGTTATATTAGAAAATAATGATGAACGATGTCACAGAAATGCATGTCGTTTGTTAGCTCAGTTTCCCTACGCCTGTGGCCTTCGCCAGTCACTAACCTGGATGTGAGAGGCATATCGACGCTGCATAATTCTTAAGGTATATATATATATATATATATATATATATATATATATATATATATATATATATACTAACCGGTTATAATTATTAGTCTACCCCAGTTTTTTCAAAAAATTATTAGTCCACCCCAGTTTTTCAAGTAGATAATTATAAATAAAACTAAGCCAAGGCTCTCTGGCTGCCTTGTTAAATTTTGCAAAAAATAATAACAAAAGAATCATTCTATTTTCATTTAGAATTATTCACACTTGGCAATAAATACTCGTACTAAAAATAGTATGAAATACATCATTTTTTTAAAACTGGGGTTGGCCTAATAATTATGGCCGGTAGTATATATATATATATATATATATATATATATATATATATATATATATAGCGGATCTACAGGGTGCGATGTTTAAATTGTCGCAATTTGCCTTGTAAAATTTTGCAAAGTAATAATAACAAAAGAACTATTCTATTTTCATTTAGCATTATTCACTTGGCAATAAATACTCGTACTAAAAATAGTATGCAATACATCATTTTATTTTAATTGTGATGGCCTAATAATTATTGCCGGTAGTGTATATATTACAGGAAATGTCCCTTAAAGCCTTTCGTGAGTTTCTCCAGGTGTCGAGTAAGTAGTTTAATGTCAAATGAGAATTAGTTTTGTTCTTTAATGAATGTGAAATAATCAAAGGAAGAACTTTAAGTAGGGGGTGACAATGAAAGGACAGAAATTAAGAAAACAGAAGATGATGACTGGTATTGTATTTTAAATTTGACAGATCAAAGTAGATTGAAAAGCAAGAAGCTTTATAGAATATAAAGAAGAATATAATTCCACAAGTAAGAAATTCGATAGAAGAAACTGTTAGCATAGAAATTATAATTTCATTTATGAATTTCAACTGTAAAATATTGCTGCCAATTTAGTATTCGTAAAGTCTCTGTATGAAAGAGAAAAGCTCACAAGACCAATTATCATGGCAGTGTTTATAGAGAAAGCTATATCAGAACGGTAAAAAGAATGACTAAAGACGATCTGCCATGTCAGTACCAGTAACGTTGCAGATTCTCCTTTAGATTTTTTCAAAAATGTCTAAATACGTAGCAGAAGTGATAAAAAGAATGTAAAGGATATTATGACAATTATGAGCTATATTCATGTTTTTTACAGATATACCCTGTTCTTTTTTTTTCCAAAAATATTTAAATAAGGGGTTGTTACTTACATCTACTATGTATTACTGCTAACACTCGCATATGTGTGCGTGAACACTCCCACACACACACACAGTCAGTCAGTTAACTACCATACGTGAAACACGTTTGGGCGATAATGTCTCGAAAGAGACATGACTGACTGGGCAAATGATTATCCCGCAGTAGGTTGCCATTGCTTTCTGCGGCTATAGAACCCAATATGTTCTGTTATTTAACGCATAACTGGAAGGAAGAGACGGATTAATACCTTTCCCAAAGATCTTTGCGCGTAAGTGAATGCAATGAATTCAGCTGGAATTCGAATACACACTCAGGGTTGAAATTCGAAAATAAATATGTAAATTTGGTTGTGTGTCCGTGTGGTAATTTACTAATCGCAGCTTAGATGCGGTACACGTAACGAAAAGATTATCTGTCCGCGTTGGAATTACTGGGTATAAATGTGACATCAAATAAACGCGGCATTGCGTCTTCCTCAAACCCAGATGAATCGAATTTATTACATGGCTGAATTTACAGAGTTTACAGATGTGCTCAGAAATGAGTAGAAGTTGAGCACCTCTTTATTTTACTGAGCCCACCATATACAGTACTGTGCAAAAGTATTAGGACAAGAACTATTTTATCTTTTATGAGACATCAAAATAAAGTTTAAAATCACCCCTGTCCTAACACTTTTGCACACTACTGGTGAAAAAGTATTAGGACAGGGGTGATTTTCCTAAAGCCCTCACTGAAATCCAAATACAGGGTGAAAAGCTAAGTAAATTGTTAATAAATATTGATTATTTAAAACTAGGTGTAAAGGAAATGTATTAAAAAGAAGTTATATTTAATTTTTCCTATTTTCTATTAAACAAGTTATTTTGAAACTACTCATTATTCTCTTATCCTTGGATATGACTGACTTTTTTCTTATCCCACACCCTCTTGAATTGATAAATCTAATGTTACTTTGCAAGACACACTTTGGGAACAAATACAAGCTGCTTGCCAGGAGATATCATTAGATACATTGAAGAAGCTTGTGATGTCAATGCCTGACAGAATGAAGGCTGTGATCAAGCAAAAGGCTATTATACTAAATAATAAATTTATTTTATAACAAGTATTTTTTCTTTTTAAAGCATTTGTTGAGTAAATCAAACACATACTGTCATTGGATTGAAGATAAAAACTCTTCAGCTCCCTCGGCGCTTTAACAATGAGACACAGCAAGCTTCGGGGTTAAATATGTACCTTACCGACTTCTTTTGATATTTTACCAGCACAATTTGTAATATATGTGTTATATAATTACGTTCAATGCAATTGTATAGTTCAGATATAACAATGATTCTTATGTTCAGAAAGAAAATGAGAGAAACTTTCCTTGAAAAATAAACACAAATAAATCGAAATTAAAAAATGTTTTCCGACTCATATAAAAAGACACACTGTTTATGACACTGGTGTAAAAAGATATAATTCTTTGCCACATCTCAGTTTTGATAAGTGTAAACTTTTGACCTACAAATGGAAACATACATACACTCACTTTTTTATTTATTTACACCCGGCGTTGCTCGGGTGTAATGAAAGCTTTAAAACTAATCCATGGTCCTGACTCTTTGGACGTTGACACAAAAGACTAAAAAGCAATAGTTGTTTCAAATCAAAGCGAAACCGTAGATTGAAAAAAAAATGAATGAATGTAAGTCAAATTTTGATTTCTGGTATCGATATCAAATACGTTTTCCGTCGCAAACTGAATTTTAAAGGACAAATAAATCCTCTGAGTAAAGGCTATCATAGCTTAGACTAAGAACTACAATTATACCTACTTAGAGCCAAACCTGAAGCAAAGACCAAAATAAAATGGCTGAAAACCTGATTTTGATCAGACCCGGGGTATCGATTTCCAATATCGGAGTCAAATAAGTCATCCAAGGATAAACTAACCTAAGTAAGTCCATGAAAACTTATCGTACCCATCAGGAGTAAAATTGGAGAAAATGAGCCATATTGAGTGCTGAATATCGGTTTTTGATCAGATTCGATAGAATATCGGGGTTATCAATTTTCGAAAATGAGTCGTCTGAGAAGATCTACTAATATTTTTAGTATTTATGAATTTATAAATATTTAATAATTACCTATATTGCAGTTTCATCAATGAAAGAATGAAGTAAATATAGTGTGATTCGGACGAGTTCATCTTTGCTTCCTTGGATTGTAACATTTTGCAAAGTAATAACAAAATAACCACTCTATTTTCATTTAGAATTATCCACTAAAAATAGTATGAAATACATCATTTCTTTAAAAACAAAAACTGAGGTTGCCTAATAATAATAGCCGTTAGTGTACTTCTGGGCAACAGGTGATTGCTTTCAAGATATCACATTTCATTTTTACTAATTGTTGTCATAAAACTGCCTTCCATTCAGGCCAGATAAAATAATCTGCAGCTCACTTGACTACGTATGTATCCTGAATTAATCTTGCAAAAGACACAACGTGTCACAGTAGTGTAGCTGTGTCAACCGTGGTACGTGTACATAATTTGACCATGAAAAGATTGTTGAGGCTATAAAAACTTAGCGGATACTCAGTCTTTTTATCAAAACCAAGATTATTTGAAATCTGAACATACATCGGCTTCGCCTAGAATCTGTGGCAACTAACAGGTAATGAGAGAACGGGTTTACCTCCGAATGGAAAGAAATGTTGCATAAATCACATTCCAATTCAGCCCTGAAGCTGCTCAAGCCATTAATCAACTCACCGTATAGATTAAACCATCGAGTTCTATATTCATCAATCATTATTCACCCTGTGAAATTCGCAATGGTGTTTTTAAGCCCGACTAAAGAAAATCTTCATTAAACTGTGGAATAGTGGAGCTTTTTTTATCAGGTCAAACGAATCACATTTCCAGTTATTTTGTGTAGAAAGTCGCGCTTTGTGTGAATAACCAGTGTATGGATATGGATCCAGACTCTCTACATGGTGTTGTGCAAGCTGTTATGCGTCTCTGTAATGGTATTTGTTGTGTGAGGCTGGAGTTTACAAAAACAAAATCTCTAGTAAAACTGAACTCTGTCTAGACAGTTGTTATATACAAAAGATCTTGTTTTCACTTTTTTCATTCGCTATACTTTCCGGTGATTATCGTTTCAACAGCAAAAACTTCACCATCTACAGTGTGTGTGCGTGTGACACGAATCATGGTCCAAGAAAGTTCCAGATATTTCATTGGCTCTTACTAGTCTAAAACCATATTTAGCGTGTATAAAACATTTGTCTACTTCACTTCAATAAATAATTTTTATTGTGGAATTCCCTTCCTTTTACTTGCTTCCTCGACAGCTACAATCTCCAAGAATTTAAATGTAAAATCAATAATCATCTCCTATCTCACTAACCTGCATCCTCTCTCTCTCATGCTCCTTTCTCCGTCCACACCACTCTCATCACTATTCTCATCCTTTTCTTACCCACTTCCTGACACCCCCTATAACCTGTCACTCTTTCTCATAAATTTCCTTCTACGTAACCCCCTACACAACAGTGGCAGTAAAATGCCTTTCTTGGGGCGATATGATTATTAAAAAAAGTCATCTCCTATCTCACTAACCTGCAGCCTCTCTCTCATGCTCCTTTCTCTGTCCACTCCACTCTCATCAGTATTTTCATCTTTCTCTTACGCACTTCCTGAAACCCCTATAACCTGTCACTCTTTCTCATAACTTTCCTTCTATGTAACCCCTGCAAAACAGTGGCAGAAAAATGGCTTGCTTTGGGCGATATGATTACAAAAAATAAAATAAAATTATGAACAGAATCAAAATGTGCCTGGATATATATATATATATATATATATATATATATATATATATATATATATACCATATCTCCAGCACACAGGGGTTTCCATGCCACATCGTATAGATACTGTTATTCGAGTGCAGGAAGAAAGTAAAATTTGAGGTAGTGATTTCTAAAGTTTTGCTGCTTCAGTTTGTGACAATTAAGTTTGTCTCGCTTTAGCTTTTGGTATGTGTTATGGTGCCCTAGCTGCATTGGAATGAACTCTTCCTCCTTCATAAATACTAATCTGCTAGACTTCCTGGGAGGTAGTCTAGACGCAGTGTAATTTGACAGTTCGGACGGGCACTTGTATCTGATGACTAATAACACTCTTATTTTGTATATATGCTCTGTTATTCCAATACTCTTGTTTTAACCTATCTTCTTTTTGTGTCTTTCTTCCTGACCCTAACAGGTCACAACAGTATCAGTGCTTATAATTTCACACAAAGTAGATTTTCATAAAATCTTGTAAAAACTCGAACTTGTTAAGAATAAATTACAGTCAGCACGTTAACCACGGCACAGGTATAGATAGTTCCGCTATGAACTTTTAAATATTTATAGATACAAATATGCATGTTTCTTGAGAATTTTAAAGATGTTTTAAACCTTCGCTCTAATGTACACAATAGTTCTTCCTCGTCTTCATCCGAAGCACAGCTGTCACGCAACTAGCCCTTGAAACTAAAGATATTTTTTTTAATATAATAATATATTTTAATTCAGTGCCTTCATTTTTGTTGCTGGTTCAGTCGTTTATAAAATAACGTTCCAAATAGAAATTCTTGTTTTTTCGTGGGCTTTAACAATTACAGCTTTTGAATGGAGCTTAATTCACATCGACTCGGGATCTCAATTTCTTTCTATTTCTTTTTGCATTGTGTCTTTTAGTGAATTGAGTATTTCGGTTTAGAAACGGGACACAAAGGCTGATATATTGTTATATTATCTGAAATCAAAGTAGCATCTGATTGAATGCTGTTCCTAGATCTAATCAGACTCCTTTACCTTGAAAGAAGCACGTAAAAGCTTAATGCTTTCTGGGTAGAGGTCGATTAATATCAAAGACAATAAGCAGTGAAGCGATGTAAAGTAACCACAATAAAAAAGAAAACAATATAAAAAAACATTATGAAATTGGAAAGAAAACATATGCAACAACTGTAATAAATAGTAGAGTCGTTTCTACTTGAAAATCACTGACAAACAACAAAGTAATAACGGAATGTGCATATAAAAATAATATCAAATATATAAAATTACAAATAATAAAATTTTGGATGATATTGGAATTCACTCGAATCATGCAGTCTACGACAGGATTCAAATTTTAGCAAAATAAAAGTAAAAATATTTTTCAAGTAGAGGATTTCAAAAAGACCTTGATAAAAAAAAATGTAGGGGGCTACATAAGAGTAAATGTTTATATAAGAGGAGAGTAAAGAGAAAGACGAACCAGTTACAGGGGGTTTCAGAAAAAGGGCAAGAGAAGGATGGGAACACAGGTGTGGAGACAGTTGCGAAGGTAGAGAGAAAGGAAAAGAACAAGATATATAGGGTAATGGAGAAAGAACTGGAATCAAGTGGATAAGAGATGGGTATTGACATTGCATTTAAATTCCTGGAGGTTGCAGCCGTCAGGAAAGCAAGTATATGGAAGGGAGTTCCACTGGCGGGAAGTTCGAGAAAAGAAGCTGATGGAGTAGAATTGTCGGCTTCATTTTGTTGATCTAACTGTAAATGGGTGAGACATTGTTGCCAGTCTGGTTGAACGAGTCAATTCTTGTGACAGGGGCACCAGTGACTTAAGTTCGTCGGAGCAAAAGCCATGAAAATATTTGTAGAATAGACAGAGGGAAGCTACATCCCATGAGAAAGTGGCTGGAGTCGAGCTGCCAAGTCGGGGCCTATCACATTACAGATTCTCCTTTGGATCCTGTCGAGAACACTGAGATGAACAGCAGTGGTGCCTGACCATATATGACAGCAGTGAATGTGAGGGTTGTAGCAAGTATTTTAGAAGCAATAGGAATGTTCGCTAGGATCCTGGCAAGAAATCTTGAAGAATTGGAAATCTGAATAATTACATGGTGGTTTGTAGAGGAAAATTAATGTTAGAGCATTAATGTATTGACCGGAGACAATATTACTTGAATGAATAACAAAAATATATTATTACTCAATCGACTGTGATTCAGCAATCAATAGATATAAATATACACTGAAACCTTAATATTTCCAAGATCTGTGGAGTTTTGAAGAAAAGTGCTTCTATTATTATTATTATTAGTAGTAGTAGTAGTAGTAGTAGTTGGTGGTGGTGGTGGTGGTGGTGGTGTCGGGCATTGGCATTTTAGATGTAGTTTTAATCATTTCAACTCCAAGCAAAGCAGAACTGCCACTGGTGCTCAGGGGTTATTAAAGAGGTGAGTGATGAGAAAGAAGAAGAAGTTACAAGGAGCGTCAGAGAATGGGTAAAAGAAGTATGAGAACGCTGGTGTGAAGAGAGATGCACGAGAGTAGAGTGGAAAGGAAGAAGAGGTCGCCTGAGAAAGATGGTCTCAACAAGACTTCTCACAATTCGGGAACCCTTCGTGAAATCCTTGCAGAATAAAAGTTGCATTCTAATGGTCTACAATCTTGGTCACAAATTCACTTTTCTTTAAGCGCTCTTTTAAGTGTTAAATGGTGTTTCAATCGCACCCATTACTATAAGAATTGCATCAACAGTTATGTCCCACGGTTTTTTTCAATTCTCAAGCAAGATCCTAGTATTTTTCAATCTTTTTAATATTTTAGTCTACTCTTGTATCTTGGAACAGTAAATTCAATAATTTAACACGTGCTTCTTTCTTTATCTAACCCAATAAGTTCTGGTCTTCATATTTCATTATCCTGATCTTTATGGAACAAGAAACCCCATTACTTGTGACTGTTATTTTCTACCTCTGCCTTGTAAAAATAACAAAAAAAATAGTTTAAAAAAATAGTGCCGGGTCATAATCAATTATCTAGAGCAAACGAAGACTGATATTTTTGTCGCTTCCACTTAATTAAACAAAATTCAAAAAGAGAAGAGCCGGCTATGTACAAAAAAATCTTAAATCGACAAAGTTCTTAAGATCTTTTCTTTATCAGATCTAAAAAGAAACAGCTTTAGTTTTTCAAGTGATAATTTCTTTTCTATTTCCATCTTCGGGTCATTCTGTTTTAGTTTTCCAAATCTTTTCCATAGTTTTATCACTTTGTAAGCCCATGTCAATCAGTGTACAAACGTTTAATATTCTGTCTTTTGATAATAATGATTTGCCGATTTGCTTGTATTATTATTATTATTATTATTATTATTATTATTATTATTATTATTAGAAAACACTTAAGCAATTAATATCGAATTATTTTAAAACATTTACAGAAAATTGTATACATGTATTTACGAACTTCCATAAAATTCATATCCAAAATTAATTTATATTTTAACAACATTTTATCAATTTATTTGTATTTTATTGATACTATTTCTGTCACCGTTGTTTTCTTTTCTATTTCATTATTGATACAAATTTTGATTTTTTAAATTATTATTTCTCTCATTAATTCCCAAACATGTCTTCTTCTGTCAGTCATTAATTCAAGAGCTTATCAGCTAAAATTACAACTGATATTACTATTGATAATAATAAAGCAATAATAATAATAATAATAATAATAATAATAATAATAATAATAGACCATCTAATCTCAGGATGTTCTGTACTTTCCCCAAACGAATATAAAAAATCGTCACGATAGAGTGGGGCAATATTTACACTGGACAATGTGCAAACACTATGGAAAATATGTAAACAAACACTGGTATGAACATCACCCAGCATCGGTTACAGAAACAGAAGATGTCACCATTCTATGGGATTACACCATCTACACAGACAGAAAAATTGAAGCAAATAGTTAAAAACCAAAAAGAAAAAACTTGCTTATTAATTGAGATGGCTTGTCCAGCGTATTGTAACATAGCAACCAAGGAATTCGAAAAATTGTCAAAATATAAAGACCTAGAAATTGAAATGGAAAAAATGTGGAAATTGAAAACAAGTATCTTACCAGTGATAGTGGGTGCACTTGGAATGATAAAAAATGGAACAAAAAAAACAAAAAATTGAAAGAATCCCTGGAAACCCCAGCTTAATAGATATACAAACAATTGTTTTATTGGGTACAGCCCACACACTGGAGAGAGCTTTGTCTATGTAACGCTGGGGATGTTAGGGAGATCTGAAAAAAAACATGAAATGAAGCCATAACTGCACACCACGATCTGCATTAGGTCTTCCTACAGACTTGGTAGGTAGTGCGTCCATAGCAGAAATCGATGTATAATGAAAAATGACATAATAATAATAATAATAATAATAATAATAATAATAATAATAATAATTTTGGCGGCATGAATAAGACATGTCTTTCTAAAAAGAATAAAATGAGAACTTAGCAATTAATAATGGAAAAAATGATAAATTCATCCTGTCTAAGAGAAAGCGCTGTTAAGCAAAGGTCACGTTACCACAAAGAGTAAAACCAACACGGGTTGGGATTATATTTTCCGTCGGCGAATAACCCCAACTTATCATTTAATACTATCAACATCTGCTGCGAAGCAAAAAAAGAAAAAAAGAATCAAATCGAATAGAGAAAATTATTTTAAAAAAAGCTTATGTGAGAATATTACTATAATTCTGTGCAGAATACATCAGAATACATGTTCACCAATTGAACCGTCAGAATATGGAGGATAATGTCACTGAACAACAGGAGATATATAGGAGCTAATAAACTGGCAAATGTCAAACGAAACCTTTTGAAAGAAAACTATTAACAAATAAAATATTTGTTGAACTAGACTAACGTACTAAAACTACATGAAGTAATATTCTCTGAATCTATAGTAATAAGGTCAACAGAAAAGCTGACAAAAGTCAACATTGTTTAAAGTTAAAGACTAGCTATACTAAATTCAGATAAATATATTGAAATTCTACTAAAATAATCCTCCGTTTTCAACGAAATATGACATGGAAGAACAATAATGAAGAATTGTATATATTGCTGCGCAAAAGTAAGTATTTTTTAAAGTCTCCCATTTTCAGATAATAAACAAATCATACTTACATTATACTAGCAGTATAGCCCGGCGTTGCTCGGGTGTAATGAAAGCTTTAAAACTAATCCATGGTCCTGAGCTCAGACTCAGCCTATAAAGAATATTTGTGAAGTTTGGTGAGAATCGGATAAAAATTGTGGATTTGTATAAAGGACATACAGACATATAAACAGAAACACGCACAAACATCTTGCTTTATATATATATATATATATATATATATATATATATATATATATATATATTATCAATTTTCTGCACTATTGTAAGAACTGCAACCTTGAAACTTCTGAATATTGTTTCTCATATCTTTGACTATGAGTGTATCAAATTTGATTAAAATCGGACCAATCCTTCTATGACCCGATTTTTTCGATTATCGATTTTCGATATTTATCGGGGGTACCTCGACACAAAACCTAGCTAAGAACACTCGCAGACGTTTATAGTACAACTGTGTAAATTCTCAAGAAAATCGGTTCAGCCGTTTCGGAGTCTATAGGTAACGGATACACACACACACACACAGACAAAGTTCCATTTATAAATAAGTTTAGATTAGATATTCATTAAGAAAAGCATTTATTAAACGAATTACAACCACTTTCAAAAATGTATGGGTCTTCTAGAGGCTATCTCTCCATACAGAGGGTCTTTTGGAATGCGGCCATCTGGCATGCGGTAGATATGGCCTAACCAGCGTAGTTTGCGCTGTTTAAGGAATATGAACGTAGTGGATAGACCTGCACGAGACAGGACCTCAGTGTTGGACACCTTTTCTTGCCATGATATTCCCAATATGTGGTAGATACTTCTCACGGGGAAGGTGTTCAGACGTCTCTCTTGGCTGGCGCATGAAGTCCTTGTCTCGCTGTCGTATAGCAGTGTGCTAATGACACAGGCGTTGTACGCTGCCATCTTTGTCTTTACTCTCATCCTGGAGTTGGCCCAAACACGTGTCGAGTTCAATGTCCAGGGAGAAATCAATGATAATGCAGCCAAGGTAGAGAAACTGATGGTCCGCATCCAGCTGATAGTCATTGATGATGATGACCGTTTGTACTCCGGAGCCTTGACACAAGAAGTTTGTCTTTCTCAATCTAATGTTCAGCCTAAAGCCTCTGCAGACCTGAGAGAAATGATTCATCATTGACTGAAGTTCACGCAGGTTGTGGAATGCTAATACCGCATCACCAGCAAACACCATGTCTCTGATGAGGAATTTTCGTACTTTGGTCTTGGCTCTGAGACGGGCAAGATTGAAAAGCCTGATCTCGTACGCAGGTAAATCTCTTTTTATGGTGTGGCAAATACGTTCTTCAGAAGCAGCGCAAAAAGATTCAAAAGAGAATGGGAGTGAGGACACAACCCTGTTTGACCGTGCTGCAGATGCTGAAGGGCTTCGTGGTGCTACCGTTTAACTGCACAGTCAATCAAGCTCTTCAGCTTGGGTGGGAAGCCAATCTTGGACAGAATTCAGAAGAGGCCCTCTCTGCTAATGGTGACGAACGCCTTAGTCAGATCGATGAAAGCAACGTACAGGGGTATCTACTGTTCTCTGGAGATGTGCGTTGGGGTACTGTGGATATCTGCTCGGAACAAGAAACCGGGTAGCCGAGTTCGAATTCCAGTTGAATCCATTGTATTCACTTACGCGCAAATACCTTTGGGAAAGGTATTAATCCGTCTCTTCCTTCCAGTTATGGGTTAAATAGCACGACAGATTGGGTTCTTTAACCTTGGTCGGCAACCAGTCTACCGCAGAAAGCAATGGCAACCTACTGCGGGATAATCATCTGCCCAGTCAGTCAGGTTTATTTGGAGACATGATCGCCCAAGCGTGTATCACGTATGGCACTTAAATGACTGACTGTTCTCTGAACTTCTCCTGGAGCTGACGGAGCGAGAAAGCTATGTCTACTATTGATCGTTCAGCTCGGAAGCTGCACTGCCACTCTGAGTAATAATAATAATAATAATAATAATAATAATAATAATAATAATTTGGAATGATAAAAAATGGAACAAAACAACACATTGAAAGAATCCCTGGAAACCCTAGCTTAAGAGATATACAAAAAATTGTCTTATTAAGTACAGCCCACACACTAAGGAAAACTTTGTCTATCTAACGCTATGTATGATAGGGAAGATAGAAAAAACATGAAATGGAGCCATAACAACACGCCACGATCTGCCTTAGGTCTTCCTGCAGACTTGGTTGGTAGTGCGACCATAGCAGAAACCGAAATATGATGAAAAATGACATAATAATAATAATAATAATAATAATAATAATAATAATAATAATTTTGGTGACACGAATATAACATGTCTTTCTAAAAAGAATAAAATGAGAACTTAGCAATTAATAAAGGAAAAAATGATAAGTTTCTTCAGACGGAACAAGATAACCGGAGCAAAAACTTTGCCCACGACGCAGAGTAAAGACATCACTGTAATTGTTACAGTCACTTCACTCACCTTTGTTATTGTAGAGAGTGTTGATCGTAGCGTCACTCATGTCCTATGGTACAGCTCTTTCTTTCCAGCACTAGCAAAGAACTTCCTGCAGGGGAAGCAATAGAATAGTCTTGCAGTGCTTGATAAGATCGGGGCAAATTCTATCATTTCCTGGGGCTTTCTCCGTGGACAAGCTGCTGATGGACTTGCTGAGTTTTTCTATCGTTGCCTCATTGTTGAGCTCTTCCACAACAGGTAGGCACTCAATGGCGTCAAGTGCTGCAATCGTCACATTCTTTTGAGAGTAGAGATCGGAATAGTGGTCTACTCATCTCTCCATCTGTTGTCTTTTGCTTGTGATGTTTACCCCAGTGGTGGATTGGAGGGAAGTTGCCCTAGTCCCATGGCTGTCTTGACACCACCATACTGTCATCCGATATTTCCTGTAATTGATGTTGTCTGAATGATTTTACTGAGCTCTGTTCATTACTCGTTGATACAGTGTCTAGCAGTCTGCTGAGCTTTGCTTCTGACAGTCCTGAGGATCTGTAGCTTTGTCTCGTTAGGGGATCGCTTGTACTCCGCTAGAGCGGCGCTCTTGGCTTTAATGACGGGAGTCATCTCGGATGACTTTGCGTCAAACCAGTCCTGTGACTTCGATGGCTTTCTCCCAAAGGTGGCCAAGGCAATGCAGTGCGTGGTGTCCCGTAAAGTAGCCCACTTCTCTGTGGCAGTGTCCCTGGTTTGTGAGGTTTTCAATTCTCTCTCAAACCTCTCAGCAAACATGGTTTAATAGTCTCATCTTCTTAAAATTAATGCAATGAATCCCTTTTTTCTTGCCATGATGTAACCTCTTGGGCTGGAGCTTGAACTTACAGCACACTAGGGAGTGGTCTGTATCACAGTCCGCGCTGTGATAAGACGAGTGTGAAGTACGTTCGTCTGACAAGGATTAAATCCCACTGATGCCAGTGCCCTGACCGTGGGTGTCGCCAAAAATCTTTGTGTTAGAGCGTGGATTTGAAGTATTGGTTATGCACAGGTTGTGCTATGTGCATAGCCGGAGTAGTCTCTGATCATAAATTTTCATCTTGCCGACACCAAACTCTCCAAGGCAGTAGCGCCGCGATTCACGATCGGCACCCACTCTGGCATTTAAGTCGCCCAGGAGAACAAACACTTCCGTGCTTCGGGTGCTACTGATAATAAATGCAAGCTTGTCGTAAAAACTCGTTCTCGGAGTCCGGTGTAATAGAGAGTGTCGGGGTATCCACGCCGACGAGGGTGATGGAACTGCTGTGGTGTTGAGCCAGAGAGTGAGATTTTACTCAGAATTGTTACTACCTGGTTCAACCATATTCGGGAGGTTGTTCCTACACGCAAAGCCTACATTGTGTTGGCGAGGTTTGTTGGAGCTCTTTCTCCGCCAGAAGAACGTGTAGTCTCTCTCTTTCAATGATCCAAAGTCTGCCAGACGTGTTTTCTGCGATGTAGCAATGTCCAAATGAAACCTCTTGATCTCGACATTGATAACTGCGGTTTTCCTGGAGTCCCTGATATTCAGGAGGTCTTCAGAAATACCGGTCAGTATATTCCGGACGTTTCAACAGCCCAGTTTTAAAGCTGGTTTCGTTTGAGATTTCTTGTTGTTGCCTGGTGCAAATGTTACGGTCCACTTATCGGGTGTCTTCTCATCTCCATGCACCCAATGAAGAAGGCGGACCGTAGCCGAATAACACCTTACTGGCCAGGTCTGTCCAGCTTGAGGCGGGTGGTAGCTGTCCAGTGAGATCAGAGAATCTCTCCCACGACCCCTGGCGCTGTGCTCTACGCCAATCGAGTGGTAGCTTAGAACGGGTAATTGTCGTTTAGCGTGTTGTGTCAATGCGAAGAGCAAAGCTGGAGTATCCTCTCCAAGTGTAGCATTTTGGTGCAGTATGGTCGGATGCAAACCTAGACAATGTTATATGGAGGACATGTAACATGTCCCCACTCTCAACGTCACTCTTTAGACAAAAGGAACGACAGGGTCGTTACAGTTTTGGACCAGTGCCGTTGCAGAAGCTGCCAGAACTAGTTGAATACTACAGCAAACTGCCTTAGGGACTCTAACTCCGGATTTTACCTCAGGGTTTACTCCTGAAGCCTTTTTCATGATTGGATATGGCCGCAAGGCACCAGAGGTTTGAAACGAGTGTTTCCCTCCTCTAGATAAGGGTTTTCACTCCCCTAGATGAGGGTTTTCCTTTCCCCTAGATGAACTACTTTCCCAGGCTGACAAGCTCCATCTGCGCGAAAATTCCCGAAATGGTTTCACATCCGGGTTGTTAGTACCCGATCTTTCTCCTATACGATCTTTCTCAGGGTCAAGGACGGCATTCCAATCCCCCGCTAAAATTACCCGTCTCGATGTTCCAAAGAACGACTCGAGCTGCCGAAACAAAGCAGTACGCTCCGTATGGACATTGGGCGCATAAACCCCAATGAGCCGAAAAGACTTCTCCTTTATGGTAATGAAGCAACTGGTTGTGAGACACCAGTGACCCGCCTTTCATTCTTTCTCCTGTCTGTAAAAGCAGTTCTGCGATGATCTTGCCAAGAGCTGGACTTAGCTGTCAGTGGCTATTTAAACAAGCATGCCATGGGAGCATTTTATAGATAGTTAAAGCTTATCCCCACTATCACACCTGGCTATGGCAACCTATTAAGTTATTTACTCATTAAGCTCATCGAAAATAGCGTTATCGACAATTAAGGAATATATCAATAATAAGAATAGTTGATTAATTAATCAGGATCATTTAAAGGAGAAACAGATAAATTAAGTAATAATAAGACGAAGAAAACTTATGCTTACGTTAAAATAGTAGTAAAATAACAAAATTTCATATGGATAAAAACGTTCCATTTTCAATATTCAAGAGCTTTGAATATATATATATATATATATATATATATAACACCTAATGAGCCAGACGAACCTACCTAGGTTTCACCTAAACGGATCGTCAGGGAAGGCTGGAAAGAAATTAAGTCAACCTACGTGACCAAGCATGGCACTACTTTATCCACTTACGTATGGACCATTAAACAAGAACTTAATAGAGACCCACTCTTGAAATGGGAGATACTGAAGAGATGCGCTAAATACCAAGCTGGCCATCGATTTTGTAGGCTATGTACAGAGGAAAAACTAGCTATAGCTTTATATAAACAACCGAATAATTTATTGAATTCCAAGATGGAAATATTGAATAAATGTAAGCATAGGAAGCCCTGGCTGTTGGATTAGTTTCCTTTATTGTGGGATAGTACTTTTTTTTGTTTTTGTCTTTCCTTTCACCTCTCTATTTAAAAATTATAAATTTAAAAATTTAAAAATTTAAATATTTTTGTAATAATGTTATTAACTCCCCCCACCTTGTGTTTGGTATCTCCTTTCATGGTCATGTGGGTTGTCTTAATTTCTTTTTTATATGTTGTTTTTTCGTTTCCTATTTAGCCAGCTTTCCCTGACTATCCGTTTCGATGAAACCGAGGTAGGTTCGTCTGGCTCATTAGGTGTTATCTATTTCGCTCTACCTCTGTATTGAGCGCTTTCTGTTAGATGATTACTCGTATCGGGGTTTATTTTTTATTTTTAGCTTCGTGCTGATCTCGATCCGATCACTTTTGACTGACGTTCATGTACTAAGCTCTTTCTTTTTTTAAAACCTTTTTTCCTTCCGTCGAAAGTTTTCGAGGAAGGTTTTCGACACGAGTATAATTATAATCTCGTTTATCATTCATTCAGCAATGAATTAGAACACTCTCAGCTATTAAGCGTGTATAATGATAATATACACGCTAAAGAGTTTGCCTCCGAGCGCCTATAGTTCAGAGGTAGAATCGCCAACTGACGCCAATTCGGTCGGGTTTCAATCCTGGGTTAAAAGCAATCGGAGTCTAACCGTACTGATAAAATGTGATACAGCGAAACAGATCTATCTGCGGATGACTATATATATATATATATATATATATATATATATATATATATATATATATATATATAATTCTCCCCAAGCAAAGTGACAGTAATTTCTCCCCAAGCAAAGTGACAGTGTCATTAAGACCTCATAAGTTACTGGGAGTGAAAGAGAAAGAAAAGACAATAAAAGAACAGAAATAAGTGATTGCCGTTGCATTCAAAATTTTAATATCATGCGTGCCCGAGAAGCAAAAGAAAAACGAAGAAAACATCTACAGGTGGAAATTGATAGAAAATAAACTACTAGAATACATCTTACAGTTACGTCTATTGAACAGGTGAAGAGACTCATCCCTTGTTCCCTGGTTAGGATGTGGTCCCCGGCTTTATCTCTTCCAATCTTTTTACTCTTACGCAGCCCCCTGCGCATCAGTGGCGTTATCACCTTGCTTGGGGTGATACGATTAATAATGTTATTAACTCCCCCCACCTTGTGTTTGGTATCTCCTTTCATGGTCATGTGGGTTGTCTTAATTTCTTTTTTATATGTTGTTTTTTCGTTTCCTATTTAGCCAGCTTTCCCTGACGATCCGTTTCGGTGAAACCGAGGTAGGTTCGTCTGGCTCATTAGGTGTTATCTGTTTATTTCGCTCTACCTCTGTATTGAGCGCTTTCTGTTAGATGATTACTCGTATCGGGGTTTATTTTTTATTTTTAGCTTCGTGCTGATCTCGATCCGATCACTTTTGACTGACGTTCATGTACTAAGCTCTTTCTTTTTTTAAAACCTTTTTTCCTTCCGTCGAAAGTTTTCGAGGAAGGTTTTCGACACGAGTATAATTATAATCTCGTTTATCATTCATTCAGCAATGAATTAGAACACTCTCAGCTATTAAGCGTGTATAATGATAATATACACGCTAAAGAGTTTGCCTCCGAGCGCCTATAGTTCAGAGGTAGAATCGCCAACTGACGCCAATTCGGTCGGGTTTCAATCCTGGGTTAAAAGCAATCGGAGTCTAACCGTACTGATAAAATGTGATACAGCGAAACAGATCTATCTGCGGATGACTATATATATATATATATATATATATATATATAATTCTCCCCAAGCAAAGTGACAGTAATTTCTCCCCAAGCAAAGTGACAGTGTCATTAAGACCTCATAAGTTACTGGGAGTGAAAGAGAAAGAAAAGACAATAAAAGAACAGAAATAAGTGATTGCCGTTGCATTCAAAATTTTAATATCATGCGTGCCCAAGAAGCAAAAGAAAAACGAAGAAAACATCTACAGGTGGAAATTGATAGAAAATAAACTACTAGAATACATCTTACAGTTACGTCTATTGAACAGGTGAAGAGACTCATCCCTTGTTCCCTGGTTAGGATGTGGTCCCCGGCTTTATCTCTTCCAATATTTTTACTCTTACGCAGCCCCCTGCGCATCAGTGGCGTTATCACCTTGCTTGGAGTGATACGATTAAAAAAAAAACTTTTTCAAAAGTAAAACGATGATATCTAGTTTCCATCTGGTAGTACACTTAAATTCATGCGATTGGGGTACCAAAGTAGAGGGCTCATAAGAATAATTGCCATGACAATTTTTATAGACAAGAGAAATGCCACGTCAGAGCAGTGGGAAAGTGACGGAAGCCGAGGTGGCAGGTCAAGACTAATCTCAAAACCAATACCATTGCAGATCATTTAGATTTTGGCAAGAATATCACAGGAGCTCAAAATTAGATATGGTAGCAATATATCAATGCACGAATGAATGATAAATGATAAAATGTATTGTGGCTAGAAAAGTGTCTGACGTGGACTAACTTTCTGTTGTAGTGAATGGGTATGGCCCAGGTTATAAAAGACCGGGACTAGAACGAACTACAGAGTGTTCGTCATTATACGAGAGTGATCGTAATTATACGAGAGTCATCGACTTTAGACGAGAGTTAGACGTCACTAAACGGAAGCCTTCTTCTCAAGACGGACGCATACGTCCTATACAGAGACATTGCCTTCTTGATTGTTATTCTTGTTAACTGTTCTTTGGTGTACGTGTATTTGGTTTATTGTACTGAGGTATAATAAATCTCTATTCATATATCCTCAGTGTTAAGAATTATTTCTTGCACTATTCTTTCTCTGTTTATCCCCTCCCGGGATATAACACTTTCCTAGCAGTAAATCTAGCAATTGATTCAATATAATCACTCTATTTCATGTCAGTGAAAAACGAAAAACCAAGAAGGCACGATGAGTTGTTCTCCTGAAGTTTAGCATCAGCAATAGAAAGCAATGATGGCTTCCTGTGATGACGAAAAAAATAGTAGTTTTGTTTTGGAGGCGTTAAAATTAACCAGTCATTTCTTGCCCCGGTTAACAACTGATTGGAGATCATTTTGAGAACAGTTGCTACTTTTATTTTGTCTGACCTGAGTAAATATTAGTGTAATCGGCATAAAGACCGGGTTGGAAGCTGTTGACATCAGGGAGGTTGATAAGTGTGTATAGTGATGGGTATAAGTAATTCAGAGTAAATAAGAGAATCAACTGAAATTCGAACTCGGCACCCCAATTTCTCGTTCCGAGTCGATATCCACTACATCACAATGAACATCTAGTACTTTGCCAAAAAGGAGTAGAAAACTAATAAAACGAAATATTCCAGAGATCAGAATGTTCACCAGAATTCGTAAAGACAGGAATTACAAAAAAAGGATGTCCAACAAGAAACCAAGAAGAAGCAAGACATTTGTTGTAGAGTTTGCAATATGGAGATTATAGCAGAAGATTATAGCATAAATGATTCTATGGGCATATCATTCCGTTACAAGAGGAAAACAGAAAAAGATATTTTTGATGAGTCGCGAGTCGAGTTGGAAGAGAATTTCCGAACAGTATTCTGCTTTATCAACATTAGATTAGAATACTTCAACTTGATTGAAGACAGGATGGATTGAGTATTTACTCTTGTTCAACACACCTATACGGAGCCATCGGTAAGAAAATTTGTAAGAGACTATAAGTGTCTCATTCTATCAGCAAACCTCGTTAGGAACACGCTTCAATTCATTTCAAGTTGATACAAAAAGGAGTCTGTTATGTTCGAAAATGTCACATTGGTATAACCGGAAGTGATTCGTTTGGGATATAGCGGCTAAACAAGCAGGAGTGAACCAAAGTGAAGATTGTGATTCCACTTGGTATTTCCGTGCTGGCATGAAAACATCAATTCCAACTTTCTACGCGAAGAACAAAAATTTCACTCAAAAGGAAGTTGCGAAGAAAACCATTAAGTAATCTCAATGGATGCGTTGCTAGCAAAAAGATATCCTTTAAGTAGGGTATTCTTGCCTAATAGACGGATGAAAATTAATCTCTGCCTACACTATCTATTTATACAAAAGGCAATCTTTGTGTCTGTGTGTGACTGTTCCCTATGCACGCCTACATTTTTTAAGCTACGCCATTCAAACTTTCTAGAGACACATATCTACAAGGAAGCCAGGTCGACACATACTTTTTGAGTTTTAAGTTCAGCAATTTTCCCTTTCGCACTTTTTGGCCAATGGAGCCGATTGTTTACATTTGCTCCGTAAAACATCTAACATTTAAGATGGTTGTTGAATTACGTCACATAAATCAAATCACACGTGTCAAACGCGACTAAAATATTTTTTATTAAAAAAAAATGAGGCTTTATAGTTAATTTTTATTCCGACGTTTTAAAAATTCATTTGGTCAACAAAAATATGTAAATATTTTTCCTGTAATTTTGAAACAAAAGAAATATTCTTTAAAAAAAGTGTTTTTTCAAACAAAAACAAAATGTGTAAAATCAAAAGTGGCATCTTCTCCTAGTAGTAAAATGTTCTGAGTTGCACGGACAACACCGGGCTATGATGCTTATCTTGTATATAGCAGAAAAATTGACAACTGCTAAAACAATGCATCCAGTTAAAATGGTAAAAATAAAAGATAAAAGAAATAAAACATTTTCTGATATCACTCAAAAAATTCTAAATGAAACTTGTTAAAATAATGAAACTTAGTGAAAAACTCTAATGCTAGAAAAATTAATCCAAATAAATGGATCTGTGAAACAGAAATTCTAAAAAGGAAGAAAAGTGGATTAAACTCATCGAGAGAGGCACAGAAATATAACAACGCAAGTACAATAAGCTCTCATAAGCTAAATTCAAACTGTTTATGCCAGTAATAGGCAATATATCTAACTTCTTACTAAATGCACATGAAAATATTAATCCAGAACAAAACACAGAATGGATTGCTCATAACATCGAATATTTAATCTCCAAAGCTGATAATCCGTAAATTACCGAAATGTTGATTGCTTCTTCACGAACGTAAAATGTAATTACACCAATTTTATCATCAAGTGACCATATCATTTCCTTTGAAGAAATATAGTTCTTCATGAAGAGTAAAAAGAATACAAAATGTATTATTTCTTTGTTGCAAAGATCAACTGCTGATGAACAAGATTTTACTGTAATTCGAAAATTAGAAACCTAAGCTTTATGTAACAAGAAAGGACTAGAAATAAACTGCACGAAAACCGAATACATGGTCATTCGTAAAAAGGCCAGCCCAAAATGTCAAATACAGGTCGGGGATACTAGATTCAAGCAGGTAAAAAAATTTAAATACCTGGGAAGTGTTCTAACAAAAGACGGAAAGTGTGACACAGAGATCCGAAGGCGAATTTGCATGGCGAAGGAAGCATTCCAGAAGTTGAGTAAAGTATTAAGAAACAGGACAAGAGAGTACTGGATTGCTACGTGCTGTCCGTCTTTCTATATGGCAGTGAATGCTGGACAATATCATCAAAGATGAAGGAAAAACTTGAAGCAAGTGAAATGTTGTTCTACAGAAGGATGCTGCGAATATCATGGATCGAGGATGTGAGCAATGATTAGGTTTTGGAAATGATGGAAACAAAAAGGAAATTAATACTGAGCATCAGGAAGAGACAGCTAAAATTCGTGTGACACGCAATGAGGAAGGAGGGCTTGGAGAATCTGACACTAACATGCCAGATAGAGGGAAAAAGAGACAAGGGAAAGCAGCGGATAAGATATTTGAAGGACCTGATCAGGTGGATGACGGAACGAGGATTGCATGGTGCAACAGGAGAAGACGTGCTAAGAACCACTAGGGATAGGGAGATGTGGAAAGCCATGATCGACTACGTCCTGAAGGGGCAGGGCACATAGAAGAAGAAGAAGCTCTATGTGGATAGATTATTAAAAATGTTTTTGCTAGTATTTCACTTGACTGATTCATAAGCATATTAGAATTAATTATATTTTCTCTACTTCTCATCAATTTGTTTTAAATTCAGTTCAAAAGAAAGCAGGAAAATCTTTTAATCTGAAACCTCATTAATTAAATGACAACTTTGAGATCAATAAAATAATATTTCAAGAACATTTCTTTTCGCTTCAATTGTCGTGTATTTCATCAAAGTCTTTGGAAGGAAGAAAATGACACACCAAATGGCTATCATATTAAACATTCATCCGTCACTTATTCTATACAGATAAATTAAAATTGTTTTTCAAATGTGATAATATAGGGTGTCCATTAAGTCCGTGTGCCCTTTAAAAAATTATAACTTTATTTGTTTTTGTGATAAAAATAATCTGTAAAAATTGTTATAAAGTTTAATGTACATAGTAGAATTATTGAATAATTCTTTACCATACAATTTGCAACAACTTTTAGATAAGTAAACAGATCGGAAAGGATGGACCATTTCATTGGCCCCCACGTTCGCCAGATTTGACTCCTCCAGATTTTTTAACTTTGAAATAAATGTCGATTTTCAGATCTTGAAACGATGAATAGAAGCAGAGAAGTAAAGAAAAAAAAGATGTCCACAAAACAAATCATTACAACTTTTACAAGAATGTTTTGAATCATGACACAAATGATAATAATAGTTATAATATTGATAAACCTATAAGAATATACAAATATCATTTATTGAAAATATATCTGATCAAGAAAATAACGAAATCAACAGAAAGAAATAATATCAGATAGAAAAAACATTCCTATATTTGAATAATATGGACAGGAAAACGAATAAAGTTAATCAAATATTATATAAACATGGAAAGTAACCCAATACTGAAGCCGTGAAAGTAAAGTTGATTAATAGATTGACGTTCGTAAATAAATGTAAACGGTGTGACAACAATGCAAATACATGATCGGTGATGAAACTAGAGTAAAAACATAAAAATGTAACCAGAGAATCAAGAAGATTAAAAATGATATGAAGAATGGAAAAATAAAAGAAACTGTAAGAAAAGGAATAAATAAAAAAAATAAAAGGAAAACAGGATTACGAGAAACTGACATAGATTGCAGAAGAATAATGAAAACAAATTTTACAGATAAGAGGAGAAATGTGTTAAATCAAAACTGGATTAAACAAGCAAACTTTTAACCACCTGATATTTTGGGGAAGGAAGACATTAAGAAAGTGAAGTAGTTAAACAAATTGATTTGGGGACAATATATATATATATATATATATATATATAGTCATCCGCAGACAGATCTGTTTCGCTCTATCACAGCTCATCAGTTCAATTAGGCATCCGATTGCGTTTTAGCGAGGATTGAAACCTGACCGAATTGGTGCCAGTCAGCGATTCTACCTCTGAACTATGGGCGCTCGGTAGAAGGAGGCAGACATTTTAGCGTGTATATTATGATTATACACGCCCAATAGCTGACAGTGTTCTAATTCATTGCTGAAAGTGTGTGTGTGTGTGTGTGTGTGTGTGTGTGTGTGTGTGTGTGTGTTGTCTCCAAAACATTATGTTCTCATTACGATTGAGCACTCTAGAGAGGAAAATTTGAAAAAAAAAACTAACCACTTCGGCGATATATGCATAACTCTTCAGCAATGAATTGAGGTCTTTGGTTGCATGATGTGTATATACGCCACTTATATAACACGCTAAAATTTCTCTTCACTGATTTCATATGCCTGTGGTTTAGGGGTTAGCGACTCCGACTTACACCAAATCGGTCGAGTTTCGATCTCGGCCGGGGGCAAGTGAATGTCTAGCCACACTGATGAGCTGTGATATAGCGAAATAGGCTTGTATGTGGATGACGAATATATATATATATATATATATATATATATATATATATATATATTGTCCCAAAATAAATTTGGATGATAATGATGTTAAAGTTTACTTTGGAAGTACTTCTAGCAGGTGAAAGATAAAATTTAACAAGTACATGTACTGATTTATACACACCTTATTGGAAATTAAAAAACATCAATTATTACCTGGAATATCGTAGCAAAATCCAAACATTACAATGGAAAAGAAGATAAATGTCAGATATGTTCTTTAGAATAACTTGTAATCTTAAGCCATATCAAGAATCCAAATTTGGTTAACAAAAAACTGATTTAATGACGACATGCTGTCATAGAAAAAAATACTTACTTAAATTCTTAGGCCCGGATTGATATACATCCCTCTTTACGTTTGCTTCCTTTGTTCTTTCTTTCTTTCTTTCTTTCTTTCCCCCGCAATATTAATTTTAACAATTATGAATTAAACCCCTTTTATTTTTTACCCTTACATTTTTCATTCTTAATTCTAAATTTTTCTTTACATTTTTATATCATTTTATTTTATCTTATTTTTATTTTTATTTAAAATTTTAATTTTCCCTACATTTTCATGTACATGTAATATTTGAATATTTTAATTTTTAAGATTCATTATTTACTCTCCTTTGATTTCTTTGGCCTGCATTTTATTATTTTTTTTATTTCAACTTTTAATTTAAATTTTAAATTTTAACTACATGTAACCGTAGAATGCTTAAATTTTTAATCTTGTTATTAAAAAAGCAGTAACTTAGCAAGATTTACTTCCCATGAACATCAAGTGAACTTACATTCAAATCTATTAAACTGTCAGTTTGAAATATGCATCTAATGATTCCATAACGCATGAAACTCCGAGCCGTGCTATAATATATATATATATATATCAAGTAGTAGGAGGATTTGAACAATTATTAAGTAAATCAACGAGCTTTATATTCAACAGAAAGTGCAGAAAGCACTGGACGGCTGTTTCGTCCTATATGTGGGACTCATCAGCAGTGCGCATCCACTACAAGGAATCGAACCCAGGCAGTCTTGGTTATTAAGCTGATGTGATACCAACTGTACCACGGGCCCTGGTGACGAAGAGGTAACGAATTAAGCTCAATGAAGTGCGCCGCTCCTCATGAATTCCATGTTGGAACTAATCCAAGCTCCTTTGCCCATAGGATAGTGCCTCCCCAAGCCACGACTTCTCGCCAGGGCCCATGGTACAGTTGGTATGACATCAGCTTAATGACCTAACTGTCGGGTTCCGATTCCTGGTAGTGGATGCGCACTGCTGAAGAGTCCCACATATAGGACAAAACGGCCGTCCAATGCTTTCTGCTGAGGTGCAATATAAAGCTCGTTGATTTACTTAATTATATATATAAGGATAGATGGCACAGTGAAAAAGAGTTGGTTAAAATAATCCAATGACTCGACACAAAGAGTTGTGAGTTCAATACCTGCCCACAGCAGAGGTGAACAGATATTAGATAGTTGAGTTAATAAAGAAAGATAACTAAACCTGAGTTATCCAGAAAAGGCATGGCATGTGGAACTAAATCAATCTACCCTGGTGGACGAAATTCTGACGTATATCAGCTGCAGAATCCCGGAATGTGCAATGGCCGAAACGTCATAAATGTGATAATAAACATGAGGACAACTTCCGAACTGTGTAAATATGTTTCAAAATATTCATTAGACCTATGAAATTTACATATATATGGTAGAGAAATGACTATATTCAGAAGCTTCTTTGTCGCCATTTCCTTTTCCTTGTGGTAAATATATAGCTTAATTGCATTTGGGAGTGGAAAAGTCAACTTTATTTATATGGAAGACTTAAATGTTTTGCCAAAAAGAAAAATAGTATTTGTTGATCTTAATGGAAACTCGACTCAACAGAGAAAATAATCAAAGAAACAAATAACTGAACAGCAAGCAGTATGAGTATTTGTAGCATTTACAGATTTCTGAAGAAATCGGAAACTAAGATCAAAAAACAAGGAAGTTGTTGACAATGAATAAATCTCTGCTACCTTGAGATGACTTCGATAGATTTCATGTGTAAAGAAAATGTTTCGTCAGCAATGAGAATTTTATCGACTGTTATCAAATGATTGAAAGATTACACAAGGCGGAATAAATAAAAGATTGATTAGAAGAGAACCGGTATTTGTAGAACTGACAGCTTGTCAAATGGGAGATCAGAAAATTCCAAAATGAGAAGCCGAAAATGGAAAGAAAATCAAATGCATGGACATTTCAAGGGGGAGGCAAAAAAAGTGGTTGGATAATATGAGCGTTGTTAAAATGGAGGCAGTCGAAATGAGAAAGTAAAGTCTTATTTACGATGGCACTTGATATTTTTTTAGAATATATATTAAGACCAACATAGAAATGATGCATTCTAATACCAGCTTCAGCAGTACCCCTTAATGTGGTGCGGTTGTGGATCTATAGCCCACAAAGCGTCTGCAGATTCTGTTTTTAGAAACACCTTTTCTATATAAACCCAAATATATGTGTGTGTGTGTGTGTGTGTGTGTGTGTGTGTGTGTGATGGAGTAATTAGGAATATGCAATAGGCACATATGCCCATTATGGAAGCACATTTATGTTTACGAACGCACACACAAACTATTATATATGTATATATGTGTGTGTGTGTGTGTGCGCGCGCGCGTGTATGTGTGTGTGTGTGTGGCTATAGATTTATATAAAGACTAATAAACAGTTAAATCAAGAGCGAGAAAAAATTGTAAGAGATCCTTCACTAGAAATCTCTCCACGCAGGCAATTTCTTCTCAAGAGATCTTGAATCTAAACACGTTTATGAAGAGATTGGAAAAACATTTTCGTATGCGAATCTAGCAAATAAGTCAGTCAAGACAAGAATACTCAAGGCTGAAGAAAACAAAGAATTGACAAATGAAGTTGCTGTCGAAAAGCGTTGAAGAAGATTTCAAAAATGTGTGGCAGACATTGGTTGCCATTAGTTTTAAATCCCATCAAGAATCTCATTGTTCAAACCGAAAAGTACAAGTTATAAAAATGATAGAAAGTTTATGAAAACAAATAGATAATGCAAGAAAGTTTATACAGGTATGAGATGTTTGTATATAGTCTATTTAAATATATCAGTCAGTTAAGTGCCATACGTGATACACGCTACGGGCGATCATGTCTCGAAAGATACATGACTGACTGGGCAGAAGATTATCCCGCAGTAGGTTGCCATTACTTTCTGCGGTAGACTGGTTGCCAGCCAAAGCTATAGAACGCAATCTGTTCTATTATTTAACTCATAACTGGAGGGAAGAGACTACCTTTCCCAATGATATTTGCGCGTAAGTGCGAGGAATTCAACAAGAATTCGAACTCGGCACCCAGATCTCTCGTTCCGAGTCGATATCCGCAGCACCACAACGCACATATGTATTCGAGTGTAAAGAGAGTAAAATAAATATAGAAATAGAATGTATTTCATACGTTTGCTTGTTATAATATATCTACCTATATACAACACCTGCATACATGCAGGTTCAAAAGCATTTATACGTATATAAAAATGTATATATCGAGCGAAGCACATTTATGTACGTCTTATAAACACGAAATATGTGTGCGTCTGTGTAACAATAATATATAAGTGTATTTTCCGAAATATTTACATACAAATATTCTACAATTTCCCTTCTTTTTCCATTCTCATAAATTCATACATGCACATAGATAGATAGATAGATAGATAGATAGATAGATAGATAGATAGATAGATAGATAGATAGATGTGCTTCCGCCTCTCACTTCTCAGCTCGATTAGCTATCTCTTCTTTCTCTATCGCTCTCCTTCCTCCCCTGACTGTTCGTTACTTGACATCATTTCTGACAATATTGACAAAGCCATTTCTTCCCATCCCTCTGCCCATGTATTCGTGTTTGGTGACTTTAACGCCCACCACACCAAGTGGCTGAAGAACGCTGTCACTGACCCTGCTGGTGTCCACACCATGAACTTTTCAATCACCCAATCCCTTACGCAAGTAGTGAACTTCCCCATGCGTTTCTCCGACAACCCTAACGGAAGGGACTCACTTCTAGACCTCTGCTTCACTTCCATCCCAGACTCTTGCACTACCAGACAACTCTGCCCACTCGGAAACTCTGACCACACTGTAGTGTCCGTCAATATTTCACTCCACTCCCGCCCGACCCATGAAACCCAGACAAGTAGAATATCCTACTGCTATCAAAGAGCAGACTGGGATTCGTTCCGAGACTTCCTCTGTGACATCCCTTGGAACAACGTCTTTAGTCTTCCCATCGAAGAATGTGCATCCGAGGTCTCCTCCTGGGTTAAAGCTGGCATCGATGCCTTCATCCCTCCCAGGAAATTCTAGCTTAAATCTCATTCGTCTCCATGGTTCTCACCCGCTTGCTCAGCTGCCATTGCCCACCGGAATCATTTCTTCCGACTCTATCAGGCTCCTTTTCACTTCAGCTCGTAATAAGTGTAAAAGGATACTTAACAAAGCTAAGATGTTGTTTGCTGCCAGAATGAAGCAACGCATAGCATGCTCTAAATTCGGCTCTAAAGACTACTAGCGATTCTGTAAAAGAGTACTTAACAAGAGCAAGTCCACAATACCCCCGCTAATCAACAAATTTGAGGTCCTCACCTCCCCAGCAGATAAGGCTGAATGCTTTGCCCGCAGATTCTGGAACAATTCCAGTCTGGACTCGTCTGGAGTTTTTACACCCGACTTCTCACCTAGAACCGAGGCACAATTGAATGATGTCCACATTACACCTTCGCTTGTCTCTAAGATAATCTTAAAACTTGATCCTCACAAAGCGAGCGGTGGTGACGGAATCCTAACCATAGTCTTAAAGAAATGTGCCCCTGAAATCTCCTCTGTCCTTTCTAAGCTCTACAACCTCTGCCTATCTGCTTCCTGCTTTCCTGCCTGTTGGAAATCTTCCTCTGTAGTTCCTATATTTAAAAACACTGGAGAACCCTCTGACCCTGCAAATTACCGCCCTATCAGCCTTCTTCCTATCTTTGGCAAAGTGTTCGAAGCCATTATCAACGCCGAGGTGGTTCAGCATCTCACAGCACACAGGCTCCTCTCGGACAAGCAATATGGTTTCCGCTTCACCAGGTCTACTGCTGATATGCTAACGACCATCACCGAGTACATATACCAGGCACTCGACAGGAATGGCGAAGCCAGAACCGTTGCATTGGATATATCTAAGGCGTTCGACAGAGTTTGGCATGCTGGCCTTCTATGTAAACTGCAGAGCTATGGTATAACTGGACATTTGTTTGAACTAATCCAGTCATTCCTCTCTAACCGCACAATGAAGGTGGTATTAAACGGACATGCCTCTCAGAACTACCATACAAACGCAGGTGTCCCCCAAGGCTCCATCTTAGATCCTACACTCTTCCCGATATACATTAATGATCTTCCTGATTCCATAAGAGCCCAAATATGTTTGTACGCCGATGACACCACAGTTTACTCTCGCCTCCTACAAAAATCTGGTGTAGGCGTCAAAGCTAACCTCGCAGCCGAGACTGAAAAAACCTCCAATCCATATTGGACTGGGGTAAGAAATGGCTAGTAAATTTTAATGCTTCTAAAACGAAGCTACTCTCAATTAACCATCATCGACAATCTCACCTACCTCCCATTAGCATGGACCAGGCTTGCCTCCCAGAGAGTAAAACACTGCGCCTCCTTGGTCTCACACTTTCAGCGGACCTCAAATGGAATGACTATATCGAATCCATTGCTAAATCCGCTGCTATGAAAGTCGGTTCTCTGTGTAGGGCCCGGAAGTTTTTTCCGTCTGAATCTATCCTGCACATTTATAAATCTACCATCCGCCCGTGCATTGAATACTGCTGCCATATCTGGTCGGGTGCCCCTGCTGTTCTCCTCGGGCTTCTCGATAAGTTTCAGAGGAAGGTCTGCAGTCTGTCTCCCACCGGCGCGATGTGGCTTCCCTGTGTCTCTTCTATAAATACTTTCACGGCTTCTGCTCCGATGGACTTAGATCACTAGTGCCCCCTAAATACGAATTTGAACGAGATACTAGATTAGCAACTAGATCCCACCCTTTTACAGTGAAACAGGTCAAATGCAGCCGTAACTTCTACTCCAACAGTTTCTTTCCTCGCACTTCCTGACTGTGGAATTCTCTTCCAAACGATTGCTTCCCCGACGGCTACGATCTCCAGAAGTTCAAATGTAAGGTCAATAGACACCTCCTAACACACTAACCTGCTCCCATTCTATCAAACACTCTTCCCATCTGCCCAACCCTCATCCTCGCTATTCTTACTCATCTGTCACCTTCCTCCTGACATTCCCTGTCTAACCACTCCTTCTCTTTACCTTCCCCTATGTAGGCCCATGCGCAATAGTGGCAGTAGAATGCCTTGCTTGGGGTGAGATGATTATAGATAGATAGATAGATAGATAGATAGATAGATAGATAGATAGATAGATAGATAGAAAATAAATAGTTGGTGATAGATAGATAGATAGATAGATAGATAGATAGATAGATAGATAGATAATAAATAAATAAATAGTTGGTGATAGATAGATAGATAGATAGATAGATAGATAGATAGATAGATAGATAGATAGATAGCGTAGTTACCTTATGTTTGCACTTAGATTGTGAATGCTATATCTCTATTTCTGGATGTACTGTGTCTTTCTTTCTGTGTCTTTGTGATTATTATTGGTAATGTTTTCTATTTGCTGCAATCTTTCGGTTTATTGTCAAGAACCTATTCATTAATCTTCCGTTTCGCTCTTCAGTTGCCCTTTGCTCAACCTTAGTTTTTATGCACTTTCATTTCAATATATTTAAAGATAAGATAATTTATTAATTTTACCCACTAATATTCGTTTGCTTGATTTGTATGCGCTTTATTTAAAATTTGTTTTTGATCTAATTTCTTTTTTGCGCAGTTAAAACCAAATGTTCATCCTCTTTCATACGAAATAATTTTCTTCATAAACGATCTCCAACGCTAAAGAATCTGTTTTCTTTTCTTTTCTTTTTCTTTCCATATAAAGACTGTTGGTGCCATTAATATGTTGCATATGAAAGCTTGTTAAAATTTTTGTTTTCTTTTTTCAATATACAGTACTGTGCAAAAGTATAGGACAAGAACTATTTTATCTTTTATGAGATATCAAAATAAAGTTTAAAATCACCCCTGTCCTAATAACACTTTTGCACTCTACCTGTAGTGTGCAAAAGTATTAGGACAGGGGTGATTTTCTTAAAAATCACACTGAAATTCAAATACAGGGTGAAAAGCCAAACCTTTATAAGAATTATTTCACTAAAAAGGTAGAGGAAGGATGGCTTTGAAAGCCCTGATCTCAATCCTATTGAATATTTATGGAATATTTTGGATAAAACAATTGATAAATATAATGAAAACAAATACAAGCTGCTTGGCAGGAGATACCATTAGATACATTGAAGAAGCTTGTGATGTCAGTGCCTGACAGAATGAAGGCTGTGATCAAAGCAAAAAACTATTGTACTTAATATGAAATTTATTTTGCAAGAATTATTTTATTTTATGTTAAAGCATTTGTTGAATAAATCAAATGAAATTACTTTTTCTGCTAATATGCCTCATAAAAGATAAAATAGTTCCTCTTCTAATACTTTTGAAGAGTACTGTATATTGATTTGTTTCCTATTTAACAATAAATCAGTCGATAATACTGTGGATATACACTACCAGCCATAATTATTAGACCACCCAGTTTTTTAAAAGAAAGTTATACTAATTTTAAGTGGATAGTTCTAAATGAAAATAAAATGGTTCTTTTGTTATTATTTCTTTGCCAAATTTTACAAGGCAAAGAAGCAAAGATGAACTCGTCCGAATAACCCTAAATTTTCTTCATTCTTTCATTGATGAAACTGCAATATAGGTCATTATTATATATTTATCAATTCATTTGATGCCCATGTATTAACAAAAGAACCATTCTATTTTCATTTACAATTAGCAATAAATACTAAAAATATTTTGAAATACATAACTTTTAAAAACACTGGGGTGGCCTAATAATTATGTCCGGTAGTATATATATATATATATATATATATATAGCGAGAAGAGCGGCGAGATATATATATATACACAATAATATATATTTTCATCTGTTGCGGTTAAGATTGTACTTTTTATATATTTGTTATTAGGATTATCAGAGGAAGTTCGCTTCAGCAAGTTCCTATTTATCTCTCACACCTGCTCATGTCATCTCACGAATTAATCAGTTTCCCCTCCCAACACGTGACTGCATGTAATGCTTTTGTTTCGTTGTCTTTTTTGTACGAGATAGCCCGCCATATTTTGCATTGTGACATGCACCATGACACTTTAGGTGCACGACATCGAATAGTAAAACTCGTCAATTTTTACTTAAATTAGATCAGTAACCCACGGTGAAACACACGCAAAAGCATTGAAGTTGTTCAAACGCCATCTTCAATTTTATTTGCTGACTCAGGATTACGCTACAAATGTGAAAATATTTAACCATCTGCAGTTAATTTTACTCAAGAAACCATGAAGAAATCTTCATTCCTTTTTGGGGGTTTTATTTTATATTCTTATATATTTTACGTTTTAAAAATAATTTATAGATTACATAGAGGTGCTAACTAAAAAGATTAGGTATTGAATTCTTGACTATATCAGATTTAAAAAGGGTTTAATGTCAGTCTTCGGAGGTTATTGAAGAAGGTAGTCAATTATTTTGAAAATACAACTGACACTCAGCCACCAACACTAGTCATTAGTCATGTGAACAATATTCAAAATAATAATAATAATTATAATAAGAAGAAGAAGATGATGATGATGATGATGATGATGATGAAGGAAGAGGAAAGGAGGGTGAGTGAGGACAAATGGATTTAACTTTTAAAGCAAGAAAAATGGAAACACCCATTCAACGTGAATACATTCCTTAATCCATTAAATTCTAGTCATCAGTACTAAAAAAATAATATTTTCAAAAATTTTTCAGGTTGTGGAAAATTATTTTATTGACTTTTCTTGTCAAAAAGTTACATAGTCTTTAAATTGAATAACAAAGGAGAAATGCCCTTACTGCAATGTGAGCCTTCGGTTTATCTCTCTGTTAATCTTGACAAAGTTACAGAGGCTTTAATCAAATTCGAATTGGTTAATTCTCACTTCATCCGGTCTTCTCCCGGATAAACAATACGGCTTTCGTTTCTATATAGATTGTTTTTATTTTTAATTATTCTATCTTGAAATAATGAAAACGTTTTCCCAAAATTAATAACTGTATGTGTTTATGAATTATTCAGATTCAGATCCACATTTTTGAAACGATGACATTTTCATTTCAGCCGATCTGCTCTTCGATCACGAGTGATTTTCTGATTTGCAAATCTGAAATAATGAATCATTTCTATTCACATTTTATTTTAATTGTTTTACTAAGCTATACAATTGCATTACATAGAACCGATCCAAACAGCAAAAATAAAATTCCCCACATACACAAAGATTTGTTATTCCGGAAACAACTTACCAAATATCATGCAAATGGAATGAGACTCTGTGATACGTCTAATGATCTTTTCTGTAAATCTCTGAACAGATGGAATTAAGGAATGTAACTAGTTTGATGTGCGTTGTGGTGCAGTAGATATCGGCTTGGAACGAGAAATCAGGAAGCCGAGTTCAAATTCCAGTTAAATTCGTTGCATTCACTTACGCGCAAATACCCTTGGAAAAGGTATTAATCCATCTCTTCCTTCCAGTTATGAGTTAAATAACAGGACAGATTGGGTTCTATAGCCTCGGCTGGCAACCAGTCTACAGCAGAAAGCAACGGCAACCTACTGCAGGATAATCTTCGCCTAACCGTATATCACGTATGGCACTTAACTGACTAAACTCATTTGAACAACTGAAACAAAAATAACGATAGAGTTTGCACATTTTTGTAACATTTATGTGGATATGCATTTTGCTTAGCTTTTTTGACACAAGACCGCAATATAGTTGAATGCAGTAAGATTTAATTCACTGCACTATGACTGGCCTGCTAGATGATATTGTTAAAGCAATGCTGTGGCAATCGATTACATAATTTTCATAAATATGAAAATCGAAAACTCTATTTTGATTAATAATAGAATCTACGATGTAATATCGGAACGTTTCCGGTTAGTATATCGAATAATTGCACTTCTTCTTCTTCTTCTTGTTCTTCTTCTATGTGCCCTGTCTCTTCAGGACGTAGGCGATCATAGCTATGCACATCTCCCTATCCCTGGTGACTCCTAGCACGCCTTCTCCTGTTGCACCATGCAACCCCCGTTCCACCTGATTTGGTCCTTCAAGTATGTTATCCGTTGCTTTCCCCTGTTTTTTCTCTCTATCTGGCCTGTTAGTATCAGGTTATCCAAGCCCTCCTTCCTCATTGCATGCCCCAGGAACTTCAGCTGTCTCTTCCTTTATTTCCTTTTCGTTTTCATCATTTCAGAAACCTCATCATTGCTCACATGCTCGATCCATGATATTCGCATCATCCTTCAGTAGAACCACATTTCAGTTGCTTCAAGTTTTTCCTGCATCCTTTATGATATTGTGCAGCATTCACTGCCATATTGAAAAACTGACAGCACATAGCAATCCAGTACTCTCTTCTTTGTTTTTAGCAAAATCGTCGTATTTTTTAATACTTTTTTCAACTTCTGGAATGCTTCCTTCGCCATGCCAATTCGTCTTCGGATCTCTGTGTCGCACTTTTCGTCTTCTGTTATAACAATGCGCTCGAAGTGAATGCTAATTAGTGTCCAACCTACTTAGTATGCTAATAGGCTTCGTGCTATCTATTCAGGTTCAATTATTATGCAAAATGTTGTAACGTTACTTTTTGCTCGTCTCTGAGCTCATTACAATTCGACAGACGCGCCCACATAGAAATTTGCATAAACTTACAACCGACACATCTAACTGCTTCATTAGCCTTTTTGGAAATATTTTTTCTATTGAAGACTCAAAGTTGATTTTATTAAAGACATTTTTCTGAATCATGTGCTCTTTTTATTTTATAAATTGATCTGATTTTTAATTACATTTATCGGTGAGTTTTTTGTTGAATTTTGTTACGAATGTTTTTAGTCGATGTTCTTAACCTCCATATGTTTACTATTTCTCAATGGTAACTATGTGAGTCATGAAGATCCCTTAAGTTAATCTCGTTTGTTGTTTCTATGTCCTCTACTCGTGTGTTATCTATCAAAGTAAAATAAGTTTAATAAATAAATTTTCAAAAATTTTGAAATTACTGAAAAATTTACTTCTAATGAGAAACCTATTTCATGGTGACAAGAGATTATGAACTGCGTCAGGCACTAATCAGGTGCTGCCTATAAATATTTCTATATTTACTATTTACGATACATAACATTGTTGATGTTGAAAAGACTTTCTACCACCTTCTAGTATCAATTTTTAAACACAGCTTTCAAAATTATAGTTTTTATTTGGACCCGAACAATGATTTGTTACCGATGAAGAAAATACAATCTTTTAAGCCATCAAAAATGAGAAAAAATGCAAATATTAAAGAATAATAACTATTGTTGTTATAGTTTTTTCGCTTTATAAATAATCGTTTTTTAAATAATGCACATGCTAAAATAAACAATAATATATAAACTGCGTCTCACATTGTTGTGGATTCTGGGAATGGAAACCACACAAAATAAAGGAAGAACAAACAGAATTTGTGATAGAAAAATAAGTATATTAAACGTAAAGGATACAAACTTGAACGCAGGTTAGTAATCCAGGAATACAGTTAATAAGACGGACATATACAATGTCTCTGAAGTAAAGCCGTAGTAAAATTAGTATGTCCTCGTCGGAAACTGACGGGTGCTGTATAATAATATTCTGCTGAGTAGAGCTCAGAGCTACTATGAACTATTGACGCTGTATCTCTCGGTATTTTTCGGGTCAGACGTTATCTCGCGGATCTGTCGAAGTCTGTCGATGTCTAAACGTTATCTAACGTCCTGCTACTATGCAGGAGTATATGTATACTCTAGACGAGTCTATTATCCTGGAGAAAGGGGAGACACAACAACACACATTATTAGAAAAGTCATGTTTTATTGATATATAAAAAATAAATACTTGTTGAAATCGAAACATTTATTTGCTGATTAATGGCAACATCTATCTGGGGAGATAGAATGGGGAGTGGTCATTTCTGCGCAGATGTGAACCAATGAGCTTCATTTGTATAAAATGTGATGAATTTCAAAGTCTTAAAGTTGGAATTAGAAAGCTTCAAAATTGTTCATAGGGTTAATTTCACAGATAGAGAGAAAACTTTGTTCACTTTAGAGCTCCAAAGAGATGAAAATAACTTTGAAAATTACAATTTGTTTTAATATTCATTGAAGATAGGTTTCACGTAGATTTGAAAAGAGAAAACTCAAGGCAACTCTGTGTCTGTTTAAAGAAAAGAGTTATTTTAAACAAAATTTCTTTGCAAGGTAAGAAATCTTTAAAGTTTATAGCATGCGATAAACTGTCAGAAATCCCATGATCTCATATCATAAACTAAGTTGCGAAAGCTGACGCTTCTTTAATAAAGAAGATAGAATTAAATGTGAATATAATGCGTAAAGACGACATGTTTTCAGCTAATTTGTTGGTGGTGATTCCTCAAATGGCCTTAGATTTTCATGGTTAGTTACCGTTTTTGGTGTACTGAAACTGCTCATTTTTGGAGAAAAAAAAACATCAATTTACGATGAGAATTTAGCTGCATTTTTTACAGGGCCATTTAGATGAATTTCTGAATGTGATGTGATGTGAGTGATTGTCAAGGAGAACGATTCGATCAGATCAAAACAATGGAAGAGTGCTACCAGGGACGGTGGGACAAACGAATGATGATCTTACTACTGCTGGAGTATCAAAAGAGACTTAAATAACATTAAACATAACAGGGAAAATTTTTCAGCATGATTCTTATGTTCCCGAAGGTTTTCTTTCTGTTGTTAGTTTATTAAATGGTTTAATATAAAATACTTATTGATCTTGATATATTCAATGATGTTATTTTTAAAGACGTAGGTTCTGATTGTTATTGAAAAAATAGTATTTTTCAATAGGCAAACCAACACTTTTTTTGGTTTAAATACGAATTGAAAGTTTTCAACGATTTTACTTCGAGAAATAATGTCATCGGACAATATCATATACACAGAAAACAAATGAAAAAAGTGCTTTTTTCCAAACAGTACGCATTTCTTTAAAAAACGGTAGCTAACCAAGAAAAAGTGAGATCATTTTCAGATTCCGCGCCCTCAAATTAGCTAAAAAAGATGTTTGCTGTGTCGATACAATTTCAAATTTTTTCTTGATCAATTAATCAAACGGTCTACGCTATATTTAATAATATATTACTGTTTGATTTGCAAAAAATTTAATTTTACCTCCACTTACATCAATTGCTATATATTTTCTTTTTATTGGTTTATATGCGTACACTATATATATATATATTACGAACTATATATATATATATATATATATATATATATATAAGAAAAATACAAACCTTCCCTCAACAAAACAACGTGAAAGAGCTAACACACACACACACGCACACACACACGCACACACACACAGACACACTAAATTCAAACGTGATAAAAGAAAAACATTTGCAAAAAATAGTATTTAAAAAATAACAAAAGAACAAGATGACCCGTAAAATTGAATCAAAATCACTGAAAACAATTTTGAAGTATAAAGACGAAATCAAATTTTGCAAGTCAGTGTAAAAAAATGTTACGGTCAACGAAAGGTTCCCAGAACGGAAAGTTTTTAACGAGCGAGTGTGAAAGGAAAACAACAAACACGCATGGAGATGAACTTTCTGGCCAGCTCATCGACCACTTATATATATATATATATATATATATATATATATATATATATATATATATATATTACTTCAAAAACAATTTATTAACAGTTTCAAGAGCGTTTTCGTCTAACATCTCATCAGGAGAAAATCGTTGGAATCACAAATCAAACGAAAAAACAGCAACGAAAATGAAGAACAAAAAAAGAAAGGAACACTAAAATAAATATGCATATAAATATATATATTTATAACGAGGGGAGCAGAAATTACATGTAAATAATTATCGAGGGAGAGTTCAAATGAAATAACCCCAAAAATAAAGAAAAAATCCTTCTGCCGGCAAAGAGAAAGCTTTCGTAATGATATGCAAACTGATTCCAAAATATTTAATTGATTATTAGAACCAGCTACATGTAAAATTTTGAACCACTCTTTCTTATACGACTTAGATACAGGCTATATTCTCTACTAGGTGTTGAGCAATAGCCGATTCCATATTGGTAGAGGGAAGATATATATATATATATATATATATATATATATATATATATATATATATATATAGGGCATTTTAAGCTGCCTCGATATGTAAAGTCACAGGTTTATTCGCCTTAAGAGAGTCAACTTTGCACTCGAAATACGTGTAGTGATACAAAAGCATTATGAACATTTAACATGTTATACAAAAAAGCAAGTAATACTAATAAGAATAATAACAATAAATCAAACCTTTAAACAAAACGTTCGCGGCTTTTTTGGAAATTCAACTAACTAGCCGGAATGACTTGGCAAAACTGAAAAAAACAGGAACAAAGAAATATAGCAGAGGACTTAAAGTCCAGTCAAAGAAATTTCTTTGAAAAAAGACAAAATAAACACTCGTTCAAATGACCATGAAACGTTTAAAATTAATCAAAAATAAATAAATACAAAATCATGACTTACTTTTAACAATATTTAAAATAAATGTTTTCAACCCAAACACACATGCTACAATGCCAGTAGATAAAAGAATGTTATTTTATCTTATTGGCCGTAGGAATGGGTGAGTAAGCGGGGTGGAAATTCAACTAACTAGCCGGAATGACTTGGTAAAAAGAAAAAAAGAGGAAGAAAGGAATTTAGCAGAGGACTTAAAGTCCAGTCAAAGAAATACTAGCAGTATAGCCCGGCGTTGCACGGGTTTAATGAAAGTTTTAAAACTAATCCATGGTCCCGGAGCTCAGAACCTTTTGTACGCTAGCACGAAAGACTAAAAAGCAATAGTTGTTTCCAGTTAAAGCGAAACCGCAGACTGAAAGAAAAATGAATGGATGTAAGTCAAATTTTCATTTCGTGGTATCGAAATCAAATAAGTTTTTTTCGGCGTAAATTGAATTTTGAAGACTAAATAAGTCCTCTGAGTAAATGGTATCATGGCTGAGACTAAGAACTACAATTATACCTACTTAGAGCCAAACCCGAAGCAAAAACTAAAATAAAAGGACTGAAAAAAATACAGACATACAAGCAGTTAAACATACACACACAATCATCTTGCCTTTTATATATATATATATATATATATATATATATATATATATATATGAGTGTATTAAATTAGATTAAAATCGGTCCACTCCTTCTATAACTCGAGTATCGACTTTCGATATTTATCGGGGGTACCTCGACACAAAACCTAGCTAAGAACAGTCGCAGCGCTTATAGTACAACTGCGTAAATTTTCAAGAAAATCGTTTCAGCCGTTTCGGAGTCTATAGGTAACGGACACACACACACACACACACACACACACACACACACACACACACACACACAGACAAAGTTCCATTTATAAATAAGTTTAGATAGATCTGTTTTAGTAATTTAGAAAATTACATAAAGGAATAAAACGCTAGAAACCTAAATAATAAAGTTCAACATAAAATCACTAATAAAGAATGTAATTGTAGTGACAAAAACAAATGTTCACTTAACGTACTTTATAAAACAGGATTGGTTATTTATAAAGCAGAGGTACATGATACAGATGGACACAGAAAAACATTCACAGTATTTACATTTTAAAAACTAGAAAAACATATTTGAGATTTACAAAAAGAATTTTGTTTTTTAATGCTAAATAATGTTTCGTGTGAGTATCTTCTCTGTCTCCAATAGCTTAATCGTATTTCAAAATATATGCATTTTCTTGACTATCTTTGGATTTAACAGTAGTTTGGTATATGAAGTTATTTATTACACAGCCCCTATTTAAGGGGGCATAAGTCATTTTTCTACAGTTACAAGTCTGGTTTGTCAATTTTCTGTGTACTTGTGATTTTAATGATGCGCCACCAATGATTTATAGCATATTTTCTGTGCAATTATAGCGAGAGTTTTAGAGTTTATAATACTGAAACTGTTTGTTTGTTTTTTTCAGCAAAACTTACATTTACACATAATAATAAATATCACTGAGAAATAGAAATACCATATGGTTCCATCCCCATATAATAAAAGTGTAAACAAAAATGTCGCTAAAATATTAATTAAACTCATCGGCAAACACTTTTTAAAATCAAGCAAACTGCGCTATTGAACAGAAATACACTAAAGTTTTAGCTATAGCTTCATCTAAAACATAATACAAACAATAAAGAACACTGCAGAAAATTACCACTACACACCTAATAACCCTAATCTCTATCTCGCTCTAACTCTAGAGCATTGTAAGAATGCCCCCTAAATAGTAACTAGCTACATAATAACGGAATATACTAAGCAGCGGTAGGAGCAAAAGCAACACCCTTAAAATATATTATTTATTTAGGAATAACAGAAGTACCTTAGTAACAATGTAACTGCTCACATCAAACATCACTTAGAAAGAAAACATATATAAATCACAATCCTCCCAAAATATATAGAAACTTAACACAAACCAAAACATATCAATAGTGATATAAGAAATGCGAAAAATAAACCCAATTCACAACTCAAAACAATGTAACATTTGCCGAGAAGAGAAAATAATAGCAATAAACTTTCTATAACGAGATAAAAGTTATAAGATCTCATTTCTAAATACAAGCACGAATACAAATTTATGGTACGCTACTAACACCGACATCCTGACCATAAAGACAAAAATCCCCGTAACCTAAATCTCATAAACATTATTTCAAATACCAAAACTTAGAATTAGACAAATAAAAATGGAAAAATACAGAAAATAAATAAATGAATGAAATATATAAACGATTTAAATAGAAATAAATGTATAACGGAAATATATAATGAAAATAATTCTGAAGATACCGACTATAAATAAAACCAAGCATGAAGCCTACACAAACGAAATTTCCTCCTTCCTTCACTTCTTTTAACCGCCTGTATTCTATACATACAGACTGATGATCGCTTCAGTTTGGATTCCTATTGCCATTCTGTCTATAACTATGAACGTTATATTATCTCTTCTCTCTTTAAAACTGAACAGAAAATAAGGTTATTTGCAAATTAAAAAATACTGAAATGTCTTCAAATATCTTATATATATATAAAATTCTCAATGTTTTCATCAATGATCAAACAGAAAAATATCATATATATATATATATATATATATAAGTGTGTGCACAGAGAACATATTTCAAACTTTGATATTTTACAAATGATGCTCAGTATCTCCCAATCGATGATATCTCTACATATATTTATTTTGGCTTTGTAATTTTTCAATAACTATCTGTTGTAACTATTTCTCCTTCATATTTGCAAGACATCTTTCATGATTGAAAAACAAACATTGCTTCAAGGGTTAGACTGTTATTACACATAATTAATCCAATATTCTCTTGTTTATACACACAATAATTTGCGCGCCAAGTTAAAACCAAACAAAAATGGCTGACAGACCAACGAGCATTGACACAGATGCTCCAGGACATTCGCATCTATTCTTTTCTTCTAATTTTTCTGTTTTGTTTTCTTAGATTTTCAAAATTCTCCAAAGAACAATGATTAGACTTTCATACAAATAAAATAAAGTGTCTTATACATCTGATAAAATATGTTTCAATATTTGCTATGTATTTGATATACAGTACTGTGCAAAAGTATTAGGACAAGAACTATTTTATCTTTTATGGGGCATCAAAATAATGTTTAAAATCACCCCTGTCCTAACACTACCGGTAGTGTGCAAAAGTATTAGAACAGGGGTGATTTTCCTAAAAATCTCACTGAAATTCAAATACAGTTGTGAAAAGCCAAACCTTTGTAAGAATTATTTAACTAAAAAGGAAGAGGAAGGAAAGCTTCGGAATGTGAATTGGCCCCTACAAAGCCCTGATCTCAATCCTACTGAACATCTATGGGATATCTTTGGATAAAAAAATTGATAAATATAATGTTACTTTGCAAGACACACTTTGGGAACAAATACAAGCTGCTTGGCAGGAGATATCATTAGATACATTGAAGAAGCTTGTGATGACAATACCTGACAGAATGAAGGCTGTGATCAAAGCAAAAGGCTATTATACTAAGTATTAAATTTATTTTGTAACAAGTATTTTTTCTTGTTAAAGCATTTGTTGAGTAAATCAAATAAAATTACTCTAGTTAAATTGTTTATTTTCTGTCACTATGCCTCATAAAAGATAAAATAGTTCTTGTCCTAATACTTTTGCACAGTACTGTATGTGTGTACAATAACTTTGTCTTATATATGTAATTGAATGTAGGCTCTTTTTGTTGGTTTGTATACTTTTGTGTATATGTGTTAGTACTGAAATTTTAATGATCCCACTCTATTGCACTTGTAGATACTCTTACGTTTTGTGTAAATTATTCTTTGATAATTTTTGCTTATTGAGGATATTGTGTTTGAATCCTCGTATGTATTTGAAATGTATGCCTGTATATGTGTATAACAACTTTATCTTATGTATATAATTGAATGTAAGTCCCTATGTGAAGTTAGTTTGTATACCTGCGAATATATGTGCTTGTGTTAATTTTGTGTATACGCGTGTATATCTGATCTTCATAGGTGGATGCGTGGGTGTATGAATACGTGAGTGTATATATCCATACGATATTTGTATGTCTGTATGGAAGAATGTGTGTATATAAATATATATGTGTGTGTGTGTGTGTGTGTGCGCGCGCGCACGTGAGAGAGGGTGTTTGGATACTTACTTTATGGTCATCCATTCTGTCCAATGAACACTTTTTCTCCTAGCCTTTGTGACCCTTACAAGACAAAACTATAGATTTCTATTCTAGGCCATATTACTTGAATTACATTTGTTTAAAAATTTCTTGGGTGTTTTGAGGAAATTTATACCAGATGAAATCGTGGTCTTAAGAGAAGAGAATATTCGCTCGTCTAAATAAACTATAATTTATAACCAGATGTGTTGAGTTTTCTTTCATGTATATCATATTGCTCTGTATAATATCCACTAAGCTCTCCATATAGATCTATCAGTTAATATTAATATCTAGGTTGGTAGAAGAAAAAATCATTAAATGCATGAGGAGTGATATATTACTAAATCAGAGGCATGAAACCAAAGTAAATTGCACACACATTAAAGAACTAACCTTACAATCATGCTAAAATTACAAAATCTAAAGTTCGGTTCTCTAGAAATTATAAACCTTTTCTAGTATTAATCTTAGTGCCACGATATTCACTTTTAACTGTATGATCTCTCTCCTTATATTTTTATCTCTAACTTTATTTTTATTTGATACAACAAATTGTAACCTAATTAAAGTTTTTCTGCAAATTTTAGGTTGAAATTCTATTTTAACAAAAAAGTTCTTTTAATTTAAAATTATGTTTAAATAAAAAAAAATTAATAACTTCTACGCCTATGAACAGGTATCGTAAATAATTCAGCTTTTTTATAAACATGGAACAGGCTTGCCTTCCAGAGAGTAAAACAATACGCCTGCTTGGCCTCACACTCTCAGTGGACCTCAAGTGGAATGACTATATCGAATCCATTGCTAAATCCGCTGCTATGAAAGTCGGTTCTCTGTGCAGGGCCCGAAAGTTCTTTCCATCTGAATCTATCCTGCACATATATAAATCTACCATCCGCCCGTGTATTGAATACTGCTGCCACATCTGGTCGGATGCCCCTGCTATTCTCCTCGGGGTTCTTGACGAAATACAACGGAGAATCTGTAATATAATCGACCGCCTGCAGACCCTCTCTCACCGGCGTGACGTGGCTTCCCTGTGCCTCTTCTATAAATATTTTCACGGCTTCTGCTCTGATGGACTTGGATCACTGGTGCCCCCTAGGTACGAATTTGCACGAGATACTAGATTAGCAACTAAGTCCCACCCTTTTACAGTGAAACCGATAAAATGTAACCGAAATTTCTACTCCAACAGCTTCTTTTCTCGCTCTTCCCGCCTGTGGAATTCCCTTCCGCATACTTGCTTCCCCGAAAACTACAATCTCCAGGAGTTTAAATGTAAGGTCAATAGACACCTCCTAACACACTAACTCGCACTCATTCTCTCAAACACTCTTCCTATGTACCTCCTTTCTCGTCTATCACCCTCCTTCTGACATTTCCTATATCCAATCGCTCTCTCAGCACCTTCCCCTATGTAAACCCCTGCACTATATTGGCAGTGGAATGCCTTGCTTGGGGTGAAATGATTAAAAAAAAAGCAACGATACAGTTTCCAAATCTGACAGGGATTTTACAACAAAAGTATTTTTTATTATTTTTTTCCTGAAAAATGTTAACATTTCCTACTTAGGGCTGCACCCCAGCGATGTCCTTGTACCAGCTTTATTTTATTAAAGAGAAACTCTTGTACCTAAAATTATTTATAAATGGAACTTTGTCTGTGTGTGTGTGTGCATTACCGAGAGACTCCGAAACAGCTGAACGGATTTTCTTTAAAATTTACACAGTTGTACTATAAGCAACTGCAAGTGTTCTTAGCTAGGTTTTGTGTCGAGGTACCCCCGATAAATATCGAAAATTGATAATCGAAAAAATCGGGTTACACAAGCAGTGGTCCGATTTTAATCAAATTTGATACACTCATAGACAAAGACATAAGAAACGATATTCAGAAGTTTCAAGGTTGCAGTTCTTACAATAGTGCAGAAAATCGATAATATTTATATATATATATATATATATATATATATATATATATATATATATATATAAGGCAAGATGTTTGTGGTCTGTTTATCTGCCTGCATGTCTGTATTTTTTCAGCCCTTTTATTTTAGTTTTTGCTTCGGGTTTTATTCTAAGTAGGTATAATTGTAGTTCTTAGTATCAGCCATGATACCATTTACTGAGAGAACTTATTTAGTGTTCAAAATTCAGTTCACGACGAAAAAAAAACTTTGATATCGATACCAGGAAATGAAAATTGACTTACATCCATTCATTTTTCTTTCAGTCTGCGGTTTCGCTTTAACTGGAAACAACTATTGCTTTTTAGTTTTTCGTGCCAACGTCCAAAGAGTCTGAGCTCCAGGACCAGTTTTAAAGCTTTCATTACACCCGAGCAACGCCGACCTATACTGATAGTGTTTGCATACTTATATCTTGCGTCTATAAACATATTTGCAGTCCGTACAACTTTTCTTTGTCCTGATAAAGGTTTATTCAATTCATAAAACATGCAACAATCTCGATACAAATTGTACAGAGAAATCTTTTCATATTTACAAACTAAAAATCGACATTATACAATTACTTCTGATTAGAAACCTTAATGTGACTGAAAATCATTAAATAAATGTCGACTATAGCCAGCAATATGTCTCTGTGGTCATGAATTTTACCACACCTAATAATCAGTTTTCGAAAAGCAAATGTTCAGAAAGAATGAAATAGTTGGGTTAAAAAGCATAATTATGCGATTTTTTCGAAACAATCAAAATCTGAACGAACATCTATCAATTTTTTTCTATTTTATATACTTTGCCTTTCGTATCTTTTAATAAAATGGCGGAAACAATAACAACGTTAATTATGTCTGAGTGAAACAAAGAAAAACCCATTTCTTCTTTTGCTGACAGTGAAAGATTGAATTTTCATTTATTTTCGAATTTCACGATTTTAATTCTGAATTTTGTTTTCAGAAATTATTTTGAAAACATTAATTGAAAATGAAACGACATTTCTCTAATACGAAACGCTAAATATGATGTTATGCAAGAACTGATTTTTTTTATCTAAAAAAAATGATCTATTGGTACTAATTTGAAAAAGTTAGACCCTGAAAACACAGTTAATCCATAATAGAAGGATATTCTTTGTTTGGGGCTAAATAATACCACCCCGGTCACACAAATTAACTAGGCTAGAAGCCATAAATAAATAACTCTAAATGAGACAAAATTCTGTTGTATTCAGTCCATTATATTTTTACCAGACGTCACAGCGAGTATCCTAAAGAAGTATTATTATTATAACCGCTAGAAACGAGTTATAACAGTGGCGATGAGGAATCCATACTCATGCAAGTTATAAGAGAAGTGATGAGGATATCGAAAGTCATACTAGTTGTCACATGTATGAAAATAGTTTTTGTTTTGGCCCATATAATAACAGTGATGATGAGAATTTCGAACCACGTTCGATTAATTTTATATCTTTGGTGCGGGTAAACAAAAAAGGAAAAAATAAATAATCTTCAAATATAGAATTATTATCAGCCAAAGTGTTAAAAATACAACAGCAACAGCAACAATATCAGTTGTTAGAACCCCAGAAAAAAATAACAAAAATTAATCGAAATAATTCAGAAGAAAATGAAAAACTTCACAAGTTCTATTCGCTCCCGAAGCGGTGGCAAATGCAAAATCTAAATTTACATAAAATTCAGATGATAGAATTACCTTTTCTAGTTATTTTAGAAGACACGAGCCCATTTTCAGCGACTTTGAAGACGAGAAAAAAAACTTTTGTTGAGAAATTTAGCAACATCAAAAATACTGTAATTTTGTAATACCGAATAAAAAAGGAGAAATTAGTTTTGAAGAATAAATACCCTGACAAGGGTTTTTAGTGTAAAAAGCTCGTTATTTAATATGCGTTGGAAATGTATGAATCTGATGAAAAAAAGATGAAGATTTTGTTACATATTTTGAAATAGTTAACAAGGAATATTTAAAGGGTTTACTCTTCCTTTGGGGATTAATGACGAAAGAAAACGCAGAAATACGAGCAAGATTTTTAACGAAACTTGAGCCGAATAATAAACTTACACTGCAGAAAATATCGGACAAGTATATGACAGTCCAAAATTTGAGACCAAATGACGAAGAAACTGAGAAAAAACGAATGTGCATAAATACAAGCAAAAGAAATATGTGAAAAAAAAAGGATAATTTATCCATGTTTCAGATGTGGAAAGTTACATCTAAGAAACGACTCTCACTTTAAGGATATGAAAAGTGTGAAAAAGTAAGACAAACTGTCACATACTTATACTAAATCAAAGAAAAGTAAACAGCGTTGTAACAAAAAGAATAATCACAGACAAAAACAAAATGAAGCTACATGGAAAGCTAACGGAAAAGCTGTACTCAAAAAAACTTCGAAAATCACAAGTACCGTGTCATGTGAGAAACAATTTATTTCCTAAATGACTTGTTACATCTCAGTACATAAAAATGTATAAAAACGCAGTTTTATGTGTTAAAATACTACAAACTTATTCAGTACTGCTTGAATGAATGTATTTGAGATGTGAGATTTACCTACTAATGTTTATTGAAGAAGAACAAGTGACCATTTAAAAAAAAAGAAAGCAGAGTGAAAATGTTTTCCGGATCTTCTGTCGGAGAGATTGAGTCAATTTTCAAAATTCAAGTAAAAAAGAATCGATATTAGTAATAAAACCGAAATGTTGTGTGCTCTTCGCAAACTTTGATCCACTCAACAAAGAACGAGACAGACCTGCAAAAATAGATGTAACTGAAAAGATTAAACATTCAAAAAATAAAAACAAATAGTGTTTGCGCTGATTTTTTGGCAGGATTAGACAGTCAGTCAGTTAAGTGCCATACACGCTTTGGGCGATCATGTCTCTTTCGAGAAATGACTAACTGATTATACCGCAGTAGTTTGCCATTGCTTTCTGAGGTAGACTGTTTGCCAGCCAAAGCTATAGAACTCAATCTATCCTATTATTTGACTCGTAGCTAGAGGGGGAAGATATGTATTATATTATTAAGTAGTAATTAGTGGAGGATCAGTTTATTACTTAATAACAATAGAAAACCGATCCCCCACGTTATGCCCAGTAGAAGCCTTAATCATGTTACCAACTATTATATTCAGTCAGTCAGTTAAGTGCCATACGTGATACACGCTTTGGGCGATCATGTCCCGAAAGAGATATGACTGAGTGGGCAGGAGATTATCCTGCAGTAGGTTGCCATTGCTTTCTGCGGTAGACTGGTTGCCAGTCAAAGCTATAGAACCCAATCTGTCCTATTATTTAACCCATAATTGGAGAGAAGAGACGGATTAATACCTTTCTCAGGGATATTTGTGCGTAAGTGAATGTAAGGAATTCAAGTAAAATTCGAACTCGGCACCGATTTGTCTTTCCGAGACGATATCCACTGCACCACAACGCACATTCAACTACCCATTACCAACTTTAAACTAAATTTTTGCGTAACGTTAAACGTTAAAAATAAAGAGTTCGAAGCGGAATCTTTCTGAAGCGTATTTACAAATAGACGTTGATAAATGTTCAAAGTTAACATCTATAAATACGCACAAGGATTGTATAATTCAACCAACTTTCTTTTGGTATAAAAGTGACCCCAGTTTGATTTCAGCAACATATAGATACCATGCTTGCAGATCGTAATTTTGCAGAACCGTATCTAGATTATATATTTGTTAAAAGTGTATATAAGTAACAATATATTGGGCATATAAAAACATCTTTGAAAAAATATGAGAGTATAGGCTCAAACTCAATTTCAAAGAAAGCAAATTGGTTTACCTAAAATCAAGTCCCTAAAACAAATCGTTGACAAAAATGGTCGTCAACCAAATCCGTCGAGGGCAAGTGAAATGAAGAATATGCCTCTACAAACAAACATTACTAGTTTGCATGCATTTCTAGAACTAGCAAACTATTATCAAATTTATATACGTAATATGCAGGTTTTAGAAGTGTGGGAAGGCTTTTGAAGAAATAAAAAATACTAACGTCAGACTTATCATTAGCGCACTACAGTCCAAACACAAAAATCATGTTGGCTTCAGATGCTAGTGATTACGGTGTAGGAGCAGTAATTCTAGATAAATATGATGACGGTAACATGAAAGCCGTTGAACACGCTTCGCATTTTCTACTACAAGTAAACAAAACTACAGTCAGATCGAAAAAAAGGTGTTAGCAATAATATTTGCAGTGAAAAATTCACAATTTTATATACTGAAGAAGTTTTCGGTTGCAGACAGACAATAGACTTCTATTATCAATTTATTGTTCGGAAAAAGGAATTCCTACACATACAGCGAATAGATTACAACTTTGTAGCCCCAACGTATTAAATTACGATTTTAGAATGTAATACTAATCGTCTAAAAATTACGATAAGTCTTGGGTTACCAAGACCGATGTCAAAAAAACCTAAACCGTTTAAGGACACTGTTAAGGCAGGGTTGAAAAGTGAAATAGAAATTAAAATATATTATGCAATTTAGTACATATCAGATACTCTGGGGGAAATAAAAGTAAATGCAGAATAAGACATGTTTATTGCGGAAAAAATACGACTAAATGAAATTGATGAAGATAGGCAATTTTTAGAATGTAATACAAACTTTAACGCTTAATCACTATGTGACGGAGTACTGATGTTCGCACAAAGAGTACTAAAACTTAATATATTTCAAAAGCAAAAATTAAATTAAATTCACAGTGAACATCCTGGAATTTTAAGGATGACATCTCTTATGAGAAACTATGAATACTGAACCAAAATGAATCAAGATATTGAAAAAATAATAAAAGCAAACAAAGGTTGTGCTCTGGCTGAAAAATCACCAACCACGAAACTGCAATTTGAGCCAATGACAGATACACCGTCCGTGGTGAAGACTTCACATAAATTTCGTCGGTCCAATAAATGAATAGTATTATCTTGTGCTAGTGAATAGCTTTACTAAGTGGCTGGAAATGTGTAAGCCCAAAAAATCAACTTTTACGGATGCAGTGAATTTTAAGCACAAACTGTTTGCAAGATATGGCATTCCAGATGCCATAGTCTCGAATAACGGTACACAATTCACTGCTTACGAATCTGAATATTTTCGTAAAATGTTTGCTATGATGTCGACAAGTTGTTACCAAGTCAAAAAAGAATAAAAACGGATTAAAAAAAGTAAACTAATTTTTTCAAAATTGGCGAAAAAGTTTTTTACAGAGAGTATAAAAATGGAAAAGACATGTGGGCAGACTATATAATAATGTCACGAATTGAAAAGAGAATATATATGGTAAAAGGAAGAAAGGAGGAACACAAAAGACATTGCAATGAATTAAAGAAAAGGTTTACTAAAGAAAGACCCTCTAGAAAAGAAGAATCTATGTAAGTACTGCATGAGACTTTTGATGTGCAATTTTTTGAACGTTCTAGTACAATTGCCAAAAAATATAACCTACAGAAAAAGCTAGAGGTTGACTAAAAACATGAAAAATACAAGTTCAGTACGTTGGGGAACTCGCCAAAAAGAAAGTGGGTGAATACTAATAAAGAAAATAAAATATTTTCTAATAAAAGAAAATTACAAAAGTGCAGATATTGTGAAATAAATAATACACACCAGTAACACAAATGAACTAATCTCGGCGTCTTAAAGAACACCAAGTGAGTTGAAAAAACCGTTGGAGTCACTCAAGTGAAGTACCGCGGGTAGCCCAAGTAAGAATTATTATAAACGCTAGAAACGTGTTATAACAGATTTAAAATAATGTTTAATTGTTCATATTGTTCGTATACATCTTGAAAATACGCAATACCAATCAGGCACTTGAAAAAACAGGGGGAAAATATTTATGATAAAAGCCGTTAAATGAGAAATAACGACAGAAAATATGTTCAAGAAACCTCTGGAAAATCGAACATAGAATGATTTCTAGATTTTGAATTTAGTATTTAGCACAGAAATAAGAGTTCTTTAATTCTGTCTTTGATTAAATGAATTAGAACATATGTAAAAGAAATTCCGTTACGCTTTCAGTGCTTTGTAAGAACTTCTTCCAGTTAACTAATGTATAGCGATAGAGTCAGTCAGTTAAGTGCCATACACGCTTGGGCGTCATGTCGCGAAAGACATAACTGATTATCCCGCAGTAGGTTGCCATTGCTTTCTGCGGTAGACTGGTTGCCGACCAAGGCTATAGAACCCAATCTGTCCTGTTATTTGACTCATAGCTAGAAAGGGAAGATATGTATTATATTATTATGTAGTAATAAGTGGGGGATGAATTTATTACTTCATAACAATGTAAAACAGATCCCCCACTTTATGCCCAGTAGAAGCCTTAATCATATGTTCAACTATTATATTCAGTCAGTCAGTTAAGTGCCATACGTGAAACACGCTTGGGTAATCATGTCTCTTTCGAGACATGACTGACTGGGCAGAAGATTCTCCCGCAGTAGGTCGCCATTGCTTTCTGCGGTAGACTGGTTGCCGACCAAGGCTATAGAACCCAATCTGTCCTGCTATTTAACCCATAACTGGAAGGAAGAGATGGATTAATACCTTTCCCAAGGGTATTTGCGCGTAAGTGAATACAATGGATTCAACTGGGAGAGCGTACGAAAAACAATAAACGTTGATCATAATTCTACCTCGAAATAAACCCTGAAGATACAGGGAGACTCAAATTTAAATTTAAATTCAAAATGTTTTTTGTCCGACATATACAGATGTATGGTTTGGCAAACCTGATTTAGTTTTCAACTTCTTTTTTGTTTTGTTTTTATCTCTATTGTATTTAAATAACCCACGTTGTAATTGCAGGAGTTCCTCTAAGGTATGTGATATACTGTATGAACAAGGACATAAATCTATCTTGGAAGACAGATTTTAAAGCAATTTCTATATATTTTCGCCTAAATAAAATTATTTTTCGATGTACAAGAGAACATTTTAATGTTTAAAAAATCCTCCAAAATAGGAAGTCGTTTTATACTCCAAGTGTAAAATTAGAACCTTAAATCCTGTAGTTGATGGTAAGTTGCATGGGAGAATTTTGACAGTAAGCCAAAGCTTGTCTTGGTAATTATCCAGGATAACATTATTAAAATCCAGTTATCAAGACCCCGTTATGGCCTCAACAATTACTGGTAAAAGTAAAAATGAAGCCTATTTTAAGTTACAAGCAGTAAACTTGGCCAATGAACATAATAACTGCGCTGCTGCAAGACATCATGGTAGAACAGAAAAGATTTGTCATGATTGCAGAGGAAACGAAGACACATTAAATGTGGTTGATGCTGCTCTGAGAGCTTTTTTTATATTTGTCTCCATCAATATCAATGATAGTCGAAGATCACACCTTTTCGTAATGTTGGGTCTATTATTATTTTCATAATTAATATACTGATACTTTATTTTATTAATATATTAATTTATATAATAAATTATAATCATTATATTACAAAAGGTTCTGCAGATTTATTTGTTTTGAACATTATCTTTTAATAGATAATCTGTTTTTAATTAAACAAAACACATTATATGTATACACGTCACAATATTATATAGAATTTGTGAGGAAAATATGTCTTTCGGCAGAATTCGAACCCTTGATTACTAACAATAGAAGGGAAACCAATTGATCTAACACATCTTAAACTGCTTGACCACGAATTATTTCAGTCTAAACAAAGCCAAATCGAGCCTTGTAAACACAAATTCCTGATGCTTCTTAATGTTCATTGCACATTAAAGAGCATTCCAAAAACTGAACAGACATTAAGAACTGGCATCGCATATTGGCCGCTACTTGAAAATCGTGTAGGAGGCATAGTGCATAAACACTATCAAAATGGTTATTCAAATACAAGTCATTGTAAAATACGATTGAGGGGTCGTATTATACGACAAATATAGCCCAAAACCTATATTTTACCTTATACACCCAGTTGCTTTGTCCGCAATCATATACGGTCATTTAAACTGCTTTCTTTAAATAGAATTTATGGTTTGACTTATTACTATAAATGACTAATATATTTATATCTATATTTCTGAGATGAGGTAGTATTTACAGTATTTACATTATTCCGACTATTGTCCTCATCTTGATTGCCATTTATACAAAGTTTAATAATAGCTCATTCTATTTGTCTATATTTCTGAGATGAGGTAGCATTTACAGTATTTACATTATTCGGACTATTGTACTTATCTTTGTTGCCATTTATACAAAGTTTAATAATAGCTCATTCTATTTGTCTATATTTCTGAGATGAGGTAGCATTTACAGTATTTACATTATTCGGACTATTGTACTTATCTTTGTTGCCATTTATACAAAGTTTAATAATAGATCATTCTATTTGTCTATATTTCTGAGATGAGGTAGCATTTACAGTATTTACATTATTCGGACTATTGTACTTATCTTTTTTGCCATTTATACAAAGTTTAATAATAGATCATTCTATTTGTCTATATTTCTGAGATGAGGTAGCATTTACAGTATTTACATTATTCGGACTATTGTACTTATCTTTGTTGCCATTTGTACGACGTTTCGGTCGTTGTACGCTCCGGCCTTGTTCAAGTGCTAGGAATTTCGAACCGACCCATTTATTACAATCACTGGGGTATATGAACTACCTTCCTTGCCTAATGCCTCTTCAGGAAATCATGAGCTATCTCCCTCTAACCCTGTAAGTTACTTGTTCAGCACATGTGAAGTTCCTAGGACATGCAATGAGAAAAGAAGGCTTGAAGAACCTGATACTAACAGGCCAGACAGAGGAACAAAGAGACAGGGGAAAGCAGCGGGTAACATATTTGAAGAACCTAATCAAGTGGATGATGGAACGAGAGTTGTATGGTGTAACAAGGGAAGGTGTGCTAAGAGACACCAGGGTTAGGGATACGTGAAAAGCCATGTTCGCCTACGTCCTGAAAGGACAAGGCACATAGAAGAAGAAGAATTAGGCTGTTGAAAAAGTTTAAAAGTATTTCAATGTATATCACATCATGTAAATATTAGGGAATAAAAATACTAAGTGTTATTAAATAACATACATCAATTATTCCCAATTTGATTTCCTTCTTCTGATATTAGAAGTTACGAGATCATTTTCATTGATGGCTTTTCAATAAAGTCTTAGTTTTAGATCGTTATCTGTAGAGTTTAATATGATATTGAGGAAAGTTGATGTATGTTTGTTTTTCTGTTTTCTAAGTAAATTTGATTATTCTTCCGTGTTGCTTGGTTTATTTATAAGATCAGATTATATTGCTCCACGGAAATATATTATTAAAGCATCGTCAGTATATTGGAAATAGTTTGATTGTGTATGAAATGTATATATGCGATATGCTCACGTGTTCACTGGAGACGCTTTCGGAAAAAAAAAAGATCGATTAGCATTCGTACATTAAGTGGCCTATGGCTATGCAGCCACGTACGCAACAAGAATACAAGCATTGTGTATTAAGATGCATTCTTTCATCTACCTTTATTTAATCTATATACATGTCGAGACACATTAGCACTTGGCGGGAAAGTCCATTTAGCATTTATCAAATCGTTGTCTTTACCGACTAAAAGCCTGTTTACGGTTGATGATTTTTCTTTTTCAGATTTTTTTTCAATAGGTAATCGTCACTACAGTGTCCAGTAAGACGTTTCATTGCAGAAATAGGTATGACCTAGTTTTTATTGTCATAATATTTTAGAAAAATTTCTCAGTTGTCTTCCTTTTCATAGCTGTGACATTTAACTAATCGAAATTAGGTATTCCAATCTTGCACCCCTGTATGCATACCTCTTATCCTGACATTCTCTGTAGCACTTTTCTTACTTAATCAGTTAATCATATATATATATATATATATATATATAAACCTCATCACTTGACAAGAAAAGTAGAAACGAAATAGCTACTTTTGTAGTGATATTATAACATATTCATGTTATAATTTCTGAATAAATATTATTAGCTCTGCTTTGTATTGAGCACTTTTTTTAAGAATAGTGTTTCTTTGGAAACGGAATATTATTCCATCCATACGTACCCTATACTTGTATATATATATATATATATATATATATATATATATATATATGCATGAAATGATTTGTTTGAACATAATTTTTTATCGATGCTCATATTTAAGTATATATTCTATTTTTAATTAAACAGTATTATATATTTATATCTACCGGCCTGATTGTTTACGAACGGATCGTCAGGGCCAGGTTGGTTTTTTTTCTTTCAAACAAGCTCTTGACGCATTGTTTTTGTTCTTGGTTTGTTTCTGTTTTTCTTCCCCTTTATTTAACCTACGAAAATGTGTGTCATTCGGCAGGATTCGTTGGGTTATTGACGATTTAATTTATTTACTGATAGGTTAGCATTGGGTTTTCGGAAATTCGTCTATAATATTTAGTGCTGCTTTATTGTAATTACGTATATATATATATATATATATATATATATATATAAACAGAAAATTAATACAAATTTACTTTTTGTAAAATTTATTAAACATTTTTAGATCCAAATGTAAATGTTTTGTAAATTTGGAAATAGTATTTTTTATATTAATGTTACACTTTATGGTTAATAAAAAAAGAATCTTACAAGTGTATAAGTTGATAAACTGTGGAAATATCGATTAATTCTTTGTTTTCACTTGAAATGTTTTACCGCTGCATTTCTTCAAAATACCAAAATCGAAATACTTTATAACTTTCACTCTTAATGATAAATATTTAATCCACTTTTAATTACGAACCAAACATACATATTCAGATCATATATTTATGAGTTTGTTTTTTTTTTGCTTTTTGCTTTTCACATTACATCAAATTTAATATTCGTAAACATTTTCCTTTTATAATTTATAATAGGAAACATAATATTATGTACATTAAAGTATGCTTCAAAACGTAGTTACTGAATTAATTAATATAAACACGGAATTAGGTATAAAACTGGAGCCTCCTTATAAACAACCAGTGAATACAATACATTTCTGCAGAAATGCACTGATATGAAAAAAGAGAATATAAAAGCTTAAAAAGCAAATGTTATTCAAATTTCACTCATTCATATAAAACTATATAAATACCTGTATACAACTGCACATGAAAGTACACATTCATAGACTTACATAAATATCTACATATTTATATTTATATACACAAACAGCTTGAAAATTAAATAACGTCTGAATTTTCAGGAAGTCCGCATTAAAATATATTTACAAAACAAAATTGTGATCTATAAATCAATATTTTGCATAACTTAAAAACAGTCAATATCATTTTTTTTTCATTTGAAACTGTAACTGAAATATTTTGCTTTCTTTTTAAAATTGTGTTCAGGCCACAATAGTTTTTTTTTCTATTAATTGATTTAGGAAAATGCAAAATTGCATTCTTTTCATTGTCATGAATCAAAAACTAAATTTACGTATACAATTGTACAAAACGTTCTGCAAAAATACACGAGTAATTATCAAATCAGGAATGGATCTAAGTTTTAAAATGCTTCTGAATAAATAATCAAGTCTCTTGTGCAAAGATTTGCATCGGCGTTTAGATTATGTATTCAGAAACACATTTCTCTATTTTGATGAAATAAGCTGAAGAAAGACATCTAAACTAATACAAAAGACGATCAATAATACTCATAATGAAAATTATATTTATGAATTAAAAAGTCATTTTAAAAAGAAACTACTTATAATTATATAAAAACCTACATCTTTTAATATGATCAACTTTTATTTCGATTGAAATTGAAGCAAAGTATGTGTCTGTTAATTCAAGCTTCTTTTATAATTCTTGTAGACGGACCATCTTTAATTCAATCAATAATTGATCAATAATTGTTTTGAAATCATTAGTTATATATTTTGAGTTTCTTACAGTCTAAATTATTTTACTTTAATCTGACATGCATTTTACTAAATGACATATTTGAATACATTATTTGTTTGAATTTTTATCAGTCTATTCATTCTACACGTAAACATGCATTCCTTTGACCAACTTTTCATAAAAACGTATAATTCACTTCTCCTGTTGTTCTTTTTTATACATTCAGTTTCCATAAATCTTACTAATATTTGTCTTATTCAGGTTTACTGTTTGTTTCTTTCAATCAATCTCATTCTATAAGTTCAATTTCAAATAGTCTCAGCATCCCTTAATCCGCCTAACATATATTAGAGAAACGGAATTATAATAATGGCGTATATTTCGAAGCTCCTCAAAAGTTAAAGTATTTTTACGCGTAAATATTAATTTTTCTTCTTATTATTTCATTTATCTGCTTCTCTTTTAATGATCCTGATTGATTACTCAACTAGTTTTCTTATCTATATTATTCCTTAAAGACTACAATATCAATCGTGGATATTTTTTGGAAAAACTACGATATTTTTTCTTACAGAGATTACAATATTAGTTATAGATAACGCTAAGTATTTTCGGCTAGTTTAATTAATAAATAACTGAATAATATACAGATGTCGTATTTTGAAATAGAAGTTTTGATTTTTCTTAATTGTTCACTTACTGTTACTTTTTCCGTTGTTTAATTTATTAAAATTTTTGCTATTTTATTATGCATTTATAATCATTAATTATTAATATTCATATTTGTTTATTTTTTTTCTCAAGCTGTTTGTGTATATAAATATAAATATGTAGATATTTATGTAAGTCTATGAATGTGTACTTACATGTGCAGTTGTATACAGGTATTTATATAGTTTTATATGAATGAGTGAAATTTGAATAACATTTGCTTTTTAAGCCTTTATATTCTCTTTTTTCATATCAGTGCATTTCTGCAGAAATGTATTGTATTCACTGGTTGTTTATAAGGAGGCTCCAGTTTTATACCTAATTCCGTGTTTATATTAATTAATTCAGTAACTACGTTTTGAAGCATACTTTAATGTACATAATATTATGTTTCCTATTATAAATTATAAAAGGAAAATGTTTACGAATATTAAATTTGATGTAATGTGAAAAGCAAAAAAAAACAAAACAAAACAAAAAACTCATAAATATATGATCTGAATATATATGTTTGGTTCGTAATTAAAAGTGGATTAAATATTTATCATTAAGAGTGAAAGTTATAAAGTATTTCGATTTTGGTATTTTGAAGAAATGCAGCGGTAAAACATTTCAAGTGAAAACAAAGAATTAATCGATCTTTCCACAGTTTATCAACTTATACGCTTGTAAGATTCTTTTTTTATTAACCATAAAGTGTAACATTAATATAAAAAATACTATTTCCAAATTTACATGTAAACATTTACATTTGGATCTAAAAATGTTTAATAAATTTTACAAAAAGTAAATTTGTATTAATTTTCTGTTTCTTTATATATTAACCATTCCCATTAGCATGGGACAGGCTAGCCTCCCAGAGAGTAAAATCCTACGCCTCCTTGGCCTTACACTTTCGGCGGACCTCAAATGGAATGACTATATTGAATCTATTGCCAAATCTGCTGCTATGAAAGTCGGCTCCCTGTGCAGTGCCCGGAAGTTTTTCCCACCTGAATCTATTCTGCACATATACAAATCTAGCATCCGCCCGTGTATTGAATATTGCTGTCATATCTGGTCGGGTGCCCCTGCTGCTCTCCTTGGGCTTCTTGACAAAATACAAAGGAGGATCTGTAACGTAGTTGATACTGACTTGGCAGACCGGCTGCAGCCGCTCTCTCACCGGCGTGATGTGGCTTCCCTGTGCCTCTTCTACAAGTACTTTCATGGCTTCTGCTCCGATGAGCTTAGATCACTGGATCCGCCTAAGCACGAATTTACACGAGATACTAGATTAGCAACTAGGTCCCACCCTTTTACAGTTAAACAAATAAGATGTAACCGTAAGTTCTACTCCAACAGCTTCTTTTCTCGCGCTTCCCGCCTGTGGAACTCCCTTCCACAAGTCTGCATTCCCGACAGTTACAATCTGCAGGTGTTTAAATGTAGGGTCAATAGACACCTCCTATCACACTAACTCCCAACTATTCTCAGAACACTCTCATCTACCCAACCCTCATTCCCGCCTATCACCCACCCTCTGACATTTCCTATATTTAATCATCCTTTCTCCACTCTACGTAGCCCCCTGCGCAGTAGTGGCAGTGACATGCCTTGCTCGGGGTGAAACGCTTATAAAAAAATTTAAAAAAATTTTTACTATTGTTTTTAAAAATAAGTTATTTCATAAGTTTAAGAATTATTATATTAATAATATTCAATACTCTGTATTTGTTAAATAACTTAAACATTTATACATTGGTATGAATAATTCTAATTTTTTTATATTTAGTTTAACATTTCACTCTATGAATGAGGATTTAACTTTCGAAATTGTAAGAAAATCATTTACGAGTTCTTATGCTTGATTTATCTAACTTCATTTTCCATAGGTTAATTTTTTGTTAAAATCTAAGTAAATTACTTTACTCTTTGGATGTTTATTTGTTTTCATTATTATTATTATGTCATTTTTCATCATATTTCGATTTCTGCTTTGGTCTCACTACCAACCAAGTCTGCAAGGAGACCTAAGGCAGGTAGTGGCGTTTGTTATGGCTCCATTTCATGTTTTTTTCTATCTTCCCTATCATCCCCAGCATTACATAGATAAAGTTTTCCTTAGTGTGTGGGCTGTACTTAATAAGTCAATTTTTTGTATATCTCTTAAGCTGGGGTTTCCAGGGATTCTTTCAATGTGTTGTTTTGTTCCATTTTTTATCATTCCAAGTGCACCTACTATCACTGGCACAACTCTTGTTTTCAATTTCCACATTTGTTTCTATTTCAATTTCCAGGTCTTTATATTTTGACAGTTTTTCAAATTCTTTGATTGCTATGTTACAATCCGCTGGACAAGCCATATCAATTAATAGACAAGTTTTCTCCTTCTGGTTTTTAACAATAATGTCTGGCCTGTTTTCTTCAATTTTTCTGTCTGTGTAGATGGTGTAATCCCATAGAATGGTTACATCTTCTGTTTCTGTAACCGGTGCTGGGTGATGTTCATACCAGTGTTTGTTTACAGCTTTTCCATAATGTTTGCACATTGCCCAATGTAAATATTGCCCAACTCTATCGTGGCGATTTTTATATTCGTTTGGGGCAAGCACAGAACAGCCTGAGATTAGGTGGTCTATTGTTTCTTGGTGTTTATCACAAAACCTGCATTTTGGATCCATATTGTTATGCATAATATTTGCCTGAAAGTTTCTAGTGAAAAGACTTTGGTCTTGTGCTGCAAGTATAAAGCCTTCAGTTTCAGACTTTAATCCAGATGCACGTAACCATCGATGAGTATTAACTTTTTCAACATTAGATTTATTGGCACGTTCTGGATATTGGCCATGCAGAGGTTTGTCTTGCCAGCGCTGTTTCATCTGTTCAAGAGCTTTATCTCTGGCTTTCATTTTCATATTTTTTGCCGCAATAGTTGGTTCTTGGCTTCTGTTTTGCTTTTCTACAGAATCTACTAACTGTAAATCTTGTTTGTATTTACTGCCTTCTTTTATTATTGAATATTTTTTCTTTCTTTCTTCATGTTGCCTTACTAATTGTATCATCCAATCCTTTGTTGTTTCTATGTATGTTAGTAAGCCAATAGTTGTTGTCTTGTATGACAATTCCAGCTGAATAAGACCTCTTCCACCTTCTTTACGGGGTATGTATAGACGGTCTACATCAGCCTTTAGATGATGCATCTTATGCTTAGAAAGAAGCTTTCTTGTTTTAGCATCCATTCGCCTGATGTCGTTTAAAGTCCAGTTTAAGATGTTAAAGCTATATTGGACAACTGGGATTGCAAGGCTATTAATGGCCATAACTCTGTTCTGTGAATTTCATTCAGTTTTTAATATCATTCGTAGCCTTCTATAGTACTCTTTACGCACTATTTCTTTCATTTTTTATGGTGAATGTTTTCGCTCTCATTTACACCTAGGTATTTATAAGCTTATTCTGGTTTCAATTCTTTTATTGTTACAGCAGGCTCTAAGCTAATTGAGGATGTTTCTTGTATTGATCCACGTAAAACTGTAGCTTTAGCACATTTATTCAAATTAAATTTCATTCCAATGTCTTCGCTGAAGCATTTTACAGTTTGCAGAAGACCTTCCAGCTCATTATCATTCTTAGCATATAACTTTAAGTCATCCATGTAAAATAGATGGCTTATTTTCTTTTGGCCTATTTTATAACCACATTCTGTCTTATTAAGTTGACTGGTTAGTGCTATTAATGATATGCAGAATAGTAAGGGAGATAAAGAATCACCTTGAAATATACCTCTTTTGATGTTTGTTTCATCAGACTTATAGGTTCCATTTATATGATTGAGGTAAAGGGTTGTTTTCCATATAGACATGCACTGTTTGATGAAATTGATGATGACGGGCGATATCTTGTATATATTTAAAGTCTTTAAAATCCAGGAATGTGGCACACTATCGAATGCCTTTCGATAAACTATCCAGGCAGTACTAAGATTTTTCTTTGTACTGTAGCAGTTTTCCAGGATCATTTTGTTAATTAGCAATTGGTCTTTACAGCCATAACAGCCACGTTTGCACCCTTTTTGTTCAAGCGGTATCATGTCATTTCTTTCTAAGAATAAATATGTCTGTTTTGTTAAAATAGATGTTAACATTAGTTTTTCGGGTTGTTTGTGTCACCATTCTTGGGTAGAAGAAATGTAATTCCTTTGGTAATCCATGCAGGAATTTTAGTGGGATCGTCAACCATTTCTTGAAGTTCTTTGGCTAGTTTTTTTATGTGCTGCATTTAAATAATATAGCCAAAAGTTAGGAATTTTATCTATACCTGGGAATTTCCAATTGTGTGCTTTTTTTAGTGCAAATTTAACGTCATCTTCTGTAATTCCAGACCATGTCTGTTCTGGTTTATTTTTCATTCGTTCTATCTCTTGCGCAATCCAATGTACTTCCTTGCTATGTTCTTTAGGGCAAGCCCATATCTTTTCCCAGAACTGTGTGACTTCTTCCATTCTGGGGGGGACTGTCACTTCAATTCTTTTTTTAGCTATTTCCCTGTAAAATCTCTTTGTATCAGTCTGAAAAATCTTGTTTTGTCTGTAAAATCTTGCTCTTTTTTCATAGCGTCTTATTCTTTGAGCCTTCAGTTGGATTTTTTTCTTTATTTGTAAGACTTCATTTTCATTCCTAATGTTATATTTTCTTTCGGCTCTTCTGCTTTTCCTAGTTCTTACATTTATTCCTCTACTCAGTTCATCCAGTACTGATAGTTCACTTCTAAGTTGTTCGATTTCTTTTTCTATTTTTCTTTTCCAAGGTGGATCTTCACGTCTGCGAGACTGCCTTGTTTTTATTTTGATATTCAATTTTTTTGTTGCTGCTGTTGCTGATGCATATATTACTTCGTTGAGATTTGTATGAGTGTCTTCATCCAGTATTAATTTCAGTGCTGCATTGTAGAGTTTAATAGTTCGGAGGTTATGTTTTGTTGGTTGTAATTTTGGGAGCTGTTCTCGTTCCTCCATTGTAATATTTTGTATTTGATTTAGATGTTTTTTTTATTTCTATCTTGGCTTCCTGTATATTGTTCTTATTTTCCGTCAAATAATTATCTTCGATGTGTTCTGAACTCGTTTTATTTTTGTCTTTTAACTGACTCAGATCACACGTTTCCAGCACTTTTAAACTTACAGCATTATCTTCGCAGTGATTTGCATGTTTCACGGTTTCTACATTATGACCTGTGGCTTGTTTGATGTTATTACTTTTTATTTCTGATTCCGGTTCCATTTCATATTTTGTTGATTCGTGTCTTCTTGTTACAATTCTTTTAATTTCATTAATTTCAGCCTCTGTCAGTCGGTTATTACGAATAATGTACCTACGTACATTGGCTAATTTATTTTCGTCAATATACTTTCTATTTGCTTGACCAACTTTTTCACGCCAAATGTCATATGTTTGGCAAGTCATGTTTTTTTGAGGTTTGAGTAACGCTTCATGAAATGCAGTCATAACGACTTTGTACTCCTCACGAGACCATTTTATTTTTTCTTTCTTTAAATATACGGTTGTAGATCTAGCTGGTGAATTTTCAGGACCATCATTAGGATTATCCTGGTTGTGGGGACCTGAAGATTCATTCTTTGTGTAGGAGTTCGTTCCTATGGCAGATTTTTCGACCTCAGGTAGGTTCCCTCCTGAAGGACGGGCTCCCTGTTTATCCACTGGAAGAGCCATACTGGACTTTTTATTTCTATTTGTATTTTTCATGTTTTTCCCACGAGTGACGCACGGGTCCAAAAGTCCACCCAAAGTTGCCCGGCACGTTGGGTAACGGTCGTTTACAAACAGGGTCCCGAAGCCTGTAGGGGATCGTTTGTGACCTCATAACGCAGTAGCCATTCACTCCTCGGCACGATTAACACCTTGAGTTGCGGGTTGTTGTTCGGAGTTTTCCTTCTCCTAAATGGGCTGCCAAGCAACATCTGACATAGACAGATTGGAATTCAAGGAGAAAGACGCTGGTTAAAAAAAAAAAACCTTTGGCGTAGCAACGGCTCAACGAAACAAAACATCAATACTAGAGTATTTTGTTAAAAAAAAAAGACAAAAAAATTTTACGAAATATCGACAGCTAAAGGAAATATAATACGGATGATTTTATTTAGGTTCATTTAAAGAACAAACAGATAAATTAAAATAAAACAGAATTTCATAAAAAAAAAAAATTTCGATAATATCTAAAGAAAAAATCTTGTTTATATTAAAACAGAATTTCATATTGAGAAAAAGAAAAATTCAAAGAGAGAGACGCTGGTTGAAAAAACAAACAAACTTGGACGTAACGGCCGTTCAACGGAAAAAAAACAACAACACTGCACTTAGAGAGTATTGTTAAAATAAAAAAAACAATTGTTGCTACTATCAACCATTGTCCTTGCAAAAAAATAAAAAATAAAAAAATAAAAAATTCAAAATTTTTAATAGGAAAGAAAACGTGGACATACCTTTGAGTTTACTACCGTAAAATTTAAAAATAATAATTTGTTCGCCCACTGTATTCTGTGTTATTCTTTCATTAAATCCAACGAGAGTAAGATTATCGAAAAATAAATAAATATATAAAATGAACGAACAAATATATAAATAAATTATTACATATTCTTTCTAAGAAAGAATATCGTAGATCCAACAGTTTTTTAATGTTTTTCGTCGTATTTTTTTCGTTGTCTTGCTTTAGAAAACTAGTTAATAAATCTATGTAAGGATCATTTAAAGAAGAAACATACAGTTTAAATTATATACGAAGAAAAAATTAATGTTTATGTTTAAAATAGTGAAATTAAAAATTAATGTTTACGTTTAAAAAAAAAAAAATTTCAAAATTTTTTAATAGGAAAGAAAAAGTGGACATACCTTTAAGTTTACTACCGTAAAATTTAAAAATAATTTGTTCGCCCACTGTATTCTGTGTTATTCTTTCATTAAATCCAACGAGAGTAAGATTATCGAAAAATAAATAAATATATAAAATGAACGAACAAATATATAAATAAATTATTACATATTCTTTCTAAGAAAGAATATCGTAGATCGAACAGTTTTTTAGTGTTTTTCGTCGTATTTTGTTCGTTGTCTTGCTTTAGAAAACTAGTTAATAAATCTATTTAAGGATCATTTAAAGAAGAAGCATACAATTAAAATTATATACGAAGGAAAAAAATTAATGTTTATGTTTAATATAGTGAAATGAAAAATTAATGTTTACGTAAAAAAAAAAAACGTTACGTTTTCAGGAGCCTCAGAAAAGCACGTCATTCTCGTTGTAATTCCAATCGCGTTATTATTATTATTATTATTATTATTATTATTATTATTATTATTATTATTAAATCGTGCAGTTAAGGTTGTTTTGAACGGTCAAACTTCCAGATCCTTCCATACGATTGCGGGCGTCCCTCAAGGCTCTATCCTATGTCCTACGTTTTTTTCTGATCTTCATTAATGGTCTTTCTGACTTACTCAGTTCCCAAGTAGGCATGTATTCAGATGAAACGACTATTTGCTTCATTCCAAGGCTGACAAAGCAAACCTAGCTGCTGCTCTTCAAAAGGACCTCCAATCTGAATGGCGTAGTAAATGGCTCTTAAATGTTACTGCCTCCAGAACGAAGTTGCTAACCTTTAACCAAAATAGAAAATCTTTTCTGCTTAACATTAGAATGGATGACGCTAGTCTCCTAGTGAGTAACACACTGCGTCTCCTTGGCCTCATTATCTCAAGTGACCTCAAATGGAATGACTAAATCGAAACCGTAAATGCATCTACTGCTAGGAAGGTTGGGTCACTGTATCAGGCCAGGAAGTCTTTCTTGTCAGAATCATTTTGTACATTTATAAATCTACCATTCGTTCGTGCATTGAATATTGTTGCCATATCTGGTCGGGTGCTCCTGCAATTTATCTTGAGGTTTTCGACAAAATTCAAATAAGGATCTGTACTATAATCAACCCTGATTTGGCAGCCGACCTTTTGTCACTTTCTCACTGACGTGATGTGACTTCCCTCTGTCTTTTCTACAAGTATTTTCATGAAAACTGCTCTGATGACCTTTTTACCCTGGTTCGAGACCCCGTAATAGCACGTGCTACATGTTTGGCATATAGGTCCCACATTTTCACCGTCAAAATAGTTAAACGTAATTTGCCTTTTCTACTCTAATAGTTTCTTCTCTCGCATCTTGTCGAACTCCCTTTTGTTTGCCTGATTTCCTGATAGCTACAATCTTCAAAAGTTGAAGCACGACGTCAATTACCATCTTCTTGATTCTAATCCATCTGTTATCTTACTTCGACATCCCCTGTATCTTGTTTTTCTCTCTCACTGTAACCAGTAGCGGTTCTGCCTAAACTGGGGGTGAAATGATTATAACGAAAAATATCAAAATAACTTTTTCTATCACGTTTTTCTACAGTACGAATATTGTAATTTGATGTTTGTATTTCTAGAATTCCATTTTACTGATATAAGTTCTGCCGTTCATTACTGTTTTAATTCGATTAACTTTTAACCAAAATCTGGTTTTTGCATTTGCTATGCGTTTGTTCTTATATCCATTCTAACGTTAAAATTACCTTAAACTAACATTCATTTTGTTGTGGGATCTCCCCTTTGTATATGATAATGAACACGACTGGAGTATACATATACTCCTGCCAGAGTCAGATACGGGAGCTGCCATAGAGTAATCGTAGAGATCTGTTAGAGTTATCGGAGAGTACAGGAACTGATACGTAAGTTACCGAGAGATACCGAAGTTACCCAGAGATTACCGCATCGGACGTCAGAATAGCTCTGAGCTCCACTCAGCTGGAATATACACAGATATACTATTTCCAACGACTTTAATTCAATACTTGTATATATTTATTTCTTATTAATAGTATTCCTTGATTTACTAACCTGCGTTCAAGTTTGTATATTACGTTCAATATAACCTACTTTTCTATCTCAATATCTGTTTTTGCTGTTCATTATTTTGTGCGGTTCCTCAACACATTAATTCCAACTAACTATTTATCATATTTTATTCCAAAATGTTAAGAGAGATGAATAATATTTTGATCAATAAATAATTTTCGTAAAATAAGGCCAATATTATATTAATAATTTCTTATATATTCTGTTCAAATGAATGTCAATTTCATCAAAATGTTAAAACGAATGTAGTTTTCTTGTTTGACATGTAAACATAATTATTGCTTTCAAAAAATAAATTCTACCAGCTTTCTTCTATTTTTTAACAATTCTGTCAAGAAGAGATTTCCCTTAATGACCTCTGCGATCACCTAAAATGTGCTATCTGAGAAATCTCTAAATAAATCCATGTTTTTTCTCAAGAAAACTCGGAAATTGCTCGAAAAATAAATGCTCAATGATCATCTACGCGGAAAGAACTTCACACACCGCGTTTTTTTACATTTCATGCTAATTAAGTAAAAATGTTTCCTACAATAATACATACTGTTCACCGACACTCAGAACTTGTGATGAACAAATCTTGCTAAAACAGCCAATTTTGTCCCTATTTGAAACTTTAAAAGCAACATATAGCCCCATCTAATAACCGACTCTACGGTATAGAATATTCTGTCTTCTGTATAGATTACATACTAGATTGTTGGTAAAAAAAATCCCCGTACCCACTCCAGCATAAAGGTCATGTCACTGCCATTAACCGCATATAATATTGTGGCGTAGGGAGCTGGTTCCTTTGATTCGGCCTTGTGTCAGACTTAACCGAACACCCTACAGCTTACAAGTTTTATGCGGAGTTATAATCATAATCAGAAGGTTGGTTGTCAGTTGGAGTGTGGGGATTAGTGTAGAAGAGTGGAATAATGAAACATACATTTTGAATGTTAAAATAAAAATGTATTAATGAGAATGACTAACATAAGTTCTAGGAGTTAATGTACAATTAGAAACATTAAGAAGTTAAGGGTAGAGTTCGTACAAAATGTTCTAGTAGTAATTGTTGAAAGAGATTAGGAGAAAGAGAAAGAAGAGGAGGATAGTGTCCGAGTTGACCTGAAGCTTTTCTCGTTATATTTTAGCGGTGTCTCTCGCTGCTTCCATCTCTCTGACTCTTGACTGACGCCGAGGTCATTTCTATAGTCCTTTTGAATTTCGCACTGGATCACCAAGTCCTCCCAAATCTTACAAGTCGCTCCCATCGGTCAAAAATCATTTTAGCACCTACTTGCGAAATCTGGTTTCGACTTTTTCGTTAAGCAGATGGTCAGTGTTTTTTCTATTTGGGAAAACCAGGATTTCACACATCGTTGTGAATTTTTGTAAAAATGAAAAAGAAGGTTGATATTAATTAATTTCTTATCCGCAACAGTATCAACCACTGAAACTAGAATTGAATGAGGCGACAAACTTTTCAGTCATGTTCCTTCTGGTCATCTTTAGACATCGATTGTTTCGGGCTGATATTGAATATCTGTTGATTATTGTGATTTTTTTGTGATGCCAATTAGTGCATCTTTCCTGATGAACCAGTTTTCATTGATTTACAAGATCCAGGGGTTGAACTCACGACTACTAAATTACAGTAGCACATGTTTAACTAACGCCTATATTCACTACGCCACCTACCTACCTAAAGATTATCAGAGATAATATGCCTGAAATGTTGCGTCTATAAAAAAAAACATCTACAATAATCGAGATGAGAAAAATAGTACGAATAAATTAAAGTATATTGAATTTATTAATGTAGTCATTTTTACCCAAAATTTCCTTAATTCTTTGGTAGTGTACACGTGACTCTGCGTATGTACAGGGTTCGACGGATTAAATTATCGACATTTTATATTTTTTCCAGGATGCGAGTTGTTTGTTTTTGGAGGGTTTTATGTAGACTGTACAGTATAGTAGGGCCAGTTGAGCACCGTCTCTGAGAATAAGAGTGCCAGGAAATAATTCATTCCACCAAAAATTTGGAAACAGCAAGCTGTACTTGGAATTCGCGCCGGAAACTAATAAAACATTTCATTGTGTTTGGGTGTCAAACTGAGAACAGTGCAGAGGATTCAGAAAAAAGTTGGATGAGTCTAATAGTGATTATGAAGGGTTTTGAGCGATCAATAAAGATGGCAACGTTATGCCTACATTCATCTTCTCACGGGGCTTCTGACTCAACACATAAGCCTACATAACGTTCCTTGAGAAGTTAGTGTTGTGTTGGGTCAATATAGTTACTGTTGGAGGACTCTATGTCTGGCAAAGTGTCTCTGCACCATGCAACACAAGTAAGAGAACCTAGCTATGATTGTCATACAATTTCTGCGACCACATCACTCCTTATATATGGCCACCCAACTTCCCAGACTACAGCCACCTTGATTATTATTTTTGGGAAGCAGTTAAGCGGCAGACCAGCGAATCTTCTTATAACACCGAAACTTAAGTTAAGAATTATGGCAGTACTCACCAAAATAATTAAAAAACAGCCTAGAATAGTGTCAAGGGATTACGTCTTAAGCCAATGACAATTTTATTGAATAAATTTATTCTTTAATGTTTCGAGATAAATTTGTGTAATTTGTAATTAAATATATCTGTTAAAATGTGGTGGATAGAAAATTAAGAATTAAAAGCAACTTTCTTCTTCACTTTTACAAAAATTCACAATGACGTGTGAAATCCTTGTTTTGCCAAATAGAAAAATGATTGGCCACGTGCTTAAAAAAAAGTCGAAACCGCATTTCGTGTATAGATGTTCAATTGATTGTCTGACCAATAGAAGCGATCTGCAAGACTAAAAAGACCAGTGCAAAAAAAAAAAACGAAATGACTAAAAAAGGCTTCGTTCAGCGTCAGTCAGCCAGTCAGATGGGACCAGCGAGACGACACACTAAAATGTAACAAGGAAGAAACTTGATTCCTTTTATTTCTTCTTTTTCTCCATTCAAAGACATTCCTACCAAACAAACGCTCATACATACATATATACGTACACATAAACTCTTTCCAACAAATTACTATTACGAGCATGTCTACAACTCTTGATACTCTTAACTCATAACTACTTTCTAATTGAACATTAACTTCTACAAATTCTTGTTATTTCTTCTTTGAATAAGTTTCTATTTTGACATGCAAAATGTATATTTTTATTCTTCCTCTATTCGACAATCTGATGCCAACTGAAAATAACCTTCTGATGAAGATAACAAAATAAAATCTTAAGTTGTAGGGAGTACGATTATGTATGACACAAGGCCGAATTTATAAGCATTAACAAACTCCCTATAGCTTCAAAGGTATCAGTGTTATTTTTATTTTTGCATAATTTAGACGACATTTTAACCACCGCACGATACATTTTCTGTGCGTGTTTCTATGCATGTATGTATGTGTGTGCGTTTCTGTATGCTGCAGATGCACGTTAATCAGTATAATGAAGTATTTCTTCTTTTAAGAGATTTTTTTCATTCTGTTTCATTTTCCTAATACTCACAAACTCTTACATCGTTTTCCATCATTTACGGTAATATTTGTTTCAGCTAATTTGTGTAAATCGCTCTCTTCCTTGGAAGTTTTTTTTTTTAAATAGGAGTAGATAGGTCACACTATCGCCCGGTCCATACACCTCCCACGTCTATTGAACTGGAGTAGAGGCTTGTCCCTTGTTTCCTGTTTAGGATGTGGTTTCCGGATTTCTCTTCTCTCTCTTCAGACCTTGGTATTGGTGCTTCCGTGAGTTTCCTGCGATCTGGCCGGTTGGTGGCAACGGCTCGTCACTGTCAGGATACCGGTTTGGCAGTTTCCTGGTTACTGCTTCCGAATGGTAGTTAGGAGCCCTAACTCTTGCGTAGCGTCAAGTGCGGCTGCTCTGATCAAGAGTTGTATAACATCGGGGTTCTTGTAGTGCCATGTCGCGCATGGATAGGTGTCCCTGCAAGCGCTTTCGGTGGGCAACCCCGAGGTCACACCTTGTTGAAGCCCTAGCCAGTTTCCCTCCCAGCACAGATCGTGGATAATGTATCCTCTAAGCTAGGTCCCTTTCTATAAACAAAATCATAACTAAACAAATCAGAAATGACCCTAAACCAGTTAAATTCAAACCACCTAAATCCATTAACCTTTCCTTCACTAATATCCGGGGCATTCGTACTAACTTTCCTAGTGTAGAAGCGTTCCTGCATGAAAAGGCCCCTGACATCCTTGCGCTCTGCGAAACTAACCTCAACTCAGCTATTCCCACCTCTGACCTCTCGATCCCTGGTTATCTTCCCCTTTTAAGGAAGGATTCCACTGCCCAGATGCATGGGCTGGGTGTCTACGTCAGCGAACACCTCCCCATAGCTAGGGTGACTTCACTCGAATCTACTGACCACCAATACATATGTCTCCGCCTGTCTCTCCTCAGTTCGGTTAGTTACCTATTCTTTCTTAACCGTTCTCCCTCCTCTCCTAACTGCTCCCTACTAGATAGCATTGCTGACGACATAGATAAGGCGATTTCCTATCACCCATTCGCCCACATATTTGTATTTGGAGACCTTAATGCCCATCAATCTGAGTGACTTGAAAACGCCGTTACTGATCCAGCGGGCATTCACGCCATGAACTTCGCTATTTCCCAATCCCTTACGCAAGTGGTGGACTTCCCCACTCGCTTCCCAAGCACTCCCTCGGGTCATTCCTCACTACTAGATATATGTTTCACTTCTGCGCCTGACGCCTGTCAAGTCTCGCAGCATTGCCTACTCGGCAACTCCGACCGCGCCGTAGTCTCTCTCAGTATTTCTTTCCAATCTCACTCCCCCCAGGAGCCCCCTACCTATAGGACCTCCTACCTCTACCACAAAGCTGACTGGGATGCCTTTCGCGATTTTCTCTGCGACGTCCCTTGGGGAAAGCTGGCATTGATGCCTTCATACCCACCAGGAAGTATTGCTTAAAACCTCATTCCTCTCCGTGGTTCTCTCCGGCCGGCTCAGCCGCAATTGCCCACAGGAACCATTACTTCCGTCTATTCCGGAGACAGTCAACTGATCACAATAGGCGCCTGTTCATATCTGCTCTCAATGAGTGCAAGAGAACCCTAAATGACGCCAAACGGTTGTTTGCTGAGAGAATGCGACAGCGCATAGCTGGCCGCAAGTTTGGCTCCAAGGACTATTGGAGGATTTGCAAACGAGTGCTCAACAATAGGAAATCCTCAATACCTCCTTTAATCCATGAATTTGAGGTTCTTACGTCATCTGCGGACAAAGCTGAGTGCTTTGCCCGCAGATTCTCATCCAACTCCACATTTGACTCGTCCGGAGTACACCCACTCGACTTCCCTATTAGAACTGAGGCCAAACTGCACGACGTATATATTACCCCGACAGTAGTACCCCGAGTAATTTCAAAACTCGACCCCCATAAGGCGTGTGGAGACGATGGAATCCCGGTGATAGTCCTTAAGAGGTGTGCTCCTGAACTTTCCCCTGTCCTCTCTAAACTATTTAACTACTGCCTTTCTGCTTCCTGCTTTCCTGCATGCTGGAAGTTCTCTTCAGTCGTTCCTGTATTTAAGAATTGTGATGAACCCTCGGACCCATCCAACTATCGCCCTATCAGTCTTCTACCGATATTCGGGAAAGTATTCGAGGCCATAATCAATACTGAAATCGTTCATCATCTCACTGCCCACAAACTCTTCTCCGACAGGCAATATGGATTCCGCTTTGCCAGGTCCACGGCCGACCTGCTAACAACCGTATTGGAGTACATGCTACAGGCCCTTGATGAGTCTGACGAGGCTCGCGCGGTTGCTCTGGACATCTCCAAGGCTTTCGACAGGGTTTGGCACTCTGGCCTCCTATGTAAACTACGGGGTTACGGTATTACCGGTCGCCTGCTTGACCGAATCCAATCTTTCTTAAATAACCGCAAAATGAAGGTACTTTTGAATGGGCGTGCCGCTTCGTCCTACAGCACGAATGCTGCTGTCCCACTGGGCTCTATCCTGGGACCGACGCTCTTCCTTATTTTCATCAACGGCCTCCCAGATGAGATCAAGTCCCAAGTAGGCATCTACGCAGATGACACTACAATATACTCCCGCACCAGTAAGAAACCTGTCGTTGCGGACAGACATAATCTCGCTGCTGACCTTGAACGGGATCTACACTCTGTGGTGAACTGGGGCAAGAAGTGGCTTGTCAACTTCAATTCATCTAAGACCAAGCTGTTGTCTGTCAACCATTACAGGCAACCTCTCCTGCCTCCCATAAGCATGGACCAAGCGATTCTCCCGGAGAGCAATACACTACGCCTCCTCGGACGTAACCTGTCTTCAGACCTCAAATGGAACCACTATATTGAATCCATAGCAAAATCTACTGCTAAGAAGGTTGGGTCACTATGTCGATCCAGGATGTTTTTTTTTCCGCCTGAATCCATCCTGCATATATACAAGTCAACCATCCGTCCGTGCATGGAGTACTGCTGCCATTTATTGTCAGGCGCCCCTGCCGTTCTCCTCAGTGTTCTTGACAAGCTCCAAAGGAGAGTCTGTAATGTGATAGGTACTGAACTGGCGGCTCGACTGCAGCCACTTCCCCATCGTCGAAATGTGACCTCCCTTTGTCTGTTCTATAAATACTTTCATAGCTTCTGCTCGGACAAACTTAAGTCACTGATGCCTCCTCAACAGGTGTTTACTCGTGCAACCAGACTGGCAACTAGGTCCCACCCATTCACAGTCAGGTTAGCCAAATGCAGACGACAATTCTACTCCTTCAGCTTCTTCTCTCGCACTTCCCGCCTGTGGAACTCGCTTCCGTATTCTTGCTTTCCTGACGGCTACAACCTCCAGAATTTTAAATGCAATGTCAATACTCATCTATTAACCACTGGACTCTAGCTCTCTCCCCACCCCCGTATAACCTTCCCTTTCTCTCCACTATGTATCTGACATCGCACCTGCTTTCTCAGCTTTCTATTGCTCCTTTCTAACAAGTCTGTACTGCTCACTCTTTTCTAATTAATCTTTTCACTTTTATGTAGCCCCCTGCACATCAGTGGCATTTCCACCTTGCTCGGGGTGAAAGGATTAAAAAGAAAATTTAAAAAAAAAAAAAAAAATATATATATATATATATATATATATATATATATATATTATCTTTTATGAGGCATATTGACAGAAAATAAACAATTTAATTAAAGTAATTTGATTTGATTTACTCAACAAATGCTTTAACAAGAAAAAATATTTGTTACAAAATAAATTTAATATTAAGCATAATAGCCTTTTGATTTGATCACAGCCTTCATTCTGTCAGGCATTGTCATCACAAGCTTCTTCAATGTATCTAATGGTATCTCCTGCCAAGCAGGTAACAGTATTAGGACAAGAACTAGTTTATCTTTTATGAGGCATATTGACAGAAATAAACAATTTAATTAAAGTAATTTTATTTGATTTACTCAACAAATGCGTTAACAAGAAAAATTACTTCTTACAAATTAAATTTAATATTTAGTATGATACCCTTTTGCTTTGATCACAGCCTTTATTCTGTGGGGCATTGACATCACAAGCTTCTTCAATGTATCTAATGGTATTTCCTGCCAAGCAGCTTGTATTTGTTACCAAATTGTGTCTTGCGAAGTAACATTAGATTTATCAATATTTTATCCAAAATATCCCATAGATGTTCAATAGGATTGAGATTAGGGTTTTGTGGGAACCAATTCAAATTCCGAAGCCTTCCTTCCTCTTCCTTTTTAGTTAAATAATTCTTACAAAGATTTGGCTTTTCCCCCAGTATTTAAATTTCAGTGAGGACTTCAGGAAAATCACCCCATATTTTTGCACACTACCGGTAGTATGCAAAAGTGTTAGGACAGGGGAGATATGAAACTTTATTTTGATGCCTCATAAAAGATAAAATAGTTCTTGTCCTAATACTTTCGCACAGTACTATATATATATATATATACACTACTAGCCATGTTTTTTAAAAGAAAATGATGTATTTCATACTATTTTTATTATTTATAGCCAAATGAATAATTCAAAATGAAAATAGAATGGTTCTTTTGTTATTATTAACTTGCAAAATTTTACAAGGCAAAAAACCAAAGATGAACTCGTCCGAATCACCCTAAATTTTCTTCAATCTTTCATTGATGAAACTACAATATAGATAATTATTAAATATTTATAAATTCATTTGATGCACATGTTATGGTGCAGTATTAACAAAAGAACTATTCTATTTTCAGTTACAATTATTCACTTGGCTATAAATACTAAAAAATAGTATGAAATACATAATTTTTGTAAAACACTGGGGTTGCCAAATAATTATGGCCGGTAGTGTGTGTATATATATATATATATATATATATAAAGAGGACCCAAACATTCATGATTTTGAATTCTCTGGCATTAACTTTTTTTAAGTGGTCAATACAATAATTTGTGAAGGTGGGAAGAATATTTGTTGTTGTGACACCTTTTATACAAACACAGAGATAAATTAACACTTGTACAACCATTGACGTGCGCAGAGACACACGCACATGCGGGCTAGACAACTGGGGCCCACAGGCATAACTTCATATGAACGATATGGAGCTTAGCATATATATGTATATGTATGACGTTTTGCACATGCATATGCATTTAACTTGAGCTTGTGTTTTTGCGTAAGTATATATTTAATTTTGTTTATATGTTCATGCATTGAAATAATATTATGTCTATCCCGACCTCATTCATCCAGGGCTGGTCACGTTATGAATTCGCCTTGACTGTATCCATTATGTAGCAATTTATTCTGTTTAAAAGTTAACAGACAAACTGACTAGTCGATAAAGGCTAAATTTTGTAATTTGTGTATGTATATATGCGTGGGTATATTAATCTGTATATGTGTCTGTTTGCCAGTGTTTTTGAATATACTCATCTATTTTTCCATGTGTGGATGTTTGTAGGCTTATTTATGTATACGTCCTTTCTCTTCCTCGTTTAATAGATGAATAACTTTCTAAATCTACTAAATTGTTAAACTAAAATTCTTTTTAAAATTTCGCAACAAACATAAAGTAGATATAATAGTTAATTAATAATACTGATCTCAATTTAATCAAATTTTAATACCAATGCCCACCAAGATTATTTTTTTTAAGTCTGCCCACATATTCTCCAAATTAGAAGTTGCCTTACTCTGATTGGTCCACATTGTACATAGAACAATGCCTCTTTGATTAAAGGGGTTTTGCTTGTTTTTAACCTTTTAAAACCATTCAATTTAAAATAAACCACATCACTTGACAAGACACAAGAAGTGTCGAAACAAAATAGCTACTTTTGTAGTAATATTGTAATATAACCCATGTTATAATTTCTGTATATATATATATATATATATATATATATATATATATATAAACATTTGGTGTAGATATAGAAGAATCCAAAGGAGTATCCTGTACATACAGTGGTAAGAAAACTCTCTAACAGAGACCTAAATATATATGTATATTAATACATATAGAACAAATATTAGAAAAAAATTCAAGCAGACACGTTAAATCAGAAGTGTAGGCCTATTTCAGGGGAACCATGAGCAGCATCCACCTTTATTGTACCTTTGTGTAAAATCTTCTGTACAATAAAGACAGAAGCTGATGATGGTTCGCCTGAAATAGGCCCATATAACGTGTCTGCCTAAATTCTTTCTTACTTATATATATATATATATATATATATATATATATATATATATATATATATATATATAATCGTCCGCAGACAGATCTGTTTCGCTGTATCACAGCTCATCTATACGGTTAGACATCCAATTGCTTTTAGCCAGGATTGAAACCCGACCAAATTGACATCAGTCGACGATTCTAGGTATGGGCGTTCGTTAGAGGAAGGCGGACTTTAGCTTGTTATATACAATTATATATTCACACGTTTTTAGGCATTGATAATATTCTCTACAGTTGGGTGAATTGAAAACCAGCTACAGGTAAATAGCGTATTTCGTGAATGCCAGCATAAGCATTTCTTTGATTTAAAATGAACTATAAGACCGATACTATTACCACTAATAATAATAATAGGTTTATTAGTCGTATAAAAGATTAATCGGAAGGTTGCATGCTTGCAATCTGAAAAGTTTAACTTTAAATTATTTTTTAAAAAATCTAGCTTTCTTGCGTTCGTAATTGAGGTTGGTTGCATTTGACACCACTCACCTGACCCCACAAAAATTTCTTTTTTTTCCTCCACACACACTGACTAGCATTCTGCTTCCATCATATATCATTGATTTCCCTTGATAATCATCTTACAAAGTACTTGGACATTTCTAATCTTCGAAAAGACGTGAAATTATTTAGAAAAATTCTCGGAAGTGTTAAAGGAAAAACATCTCGAATTTTGACATATCCTTCGAGTTTTCTTTCCATGTCTTTTTTTAATTCTTGCTTTTGTCCAGTGACAAAAAATAATGGCCAAAAAGAATGGTCTCTAAAGAATTAGTTATTTCCTTGCTATTTCTTTTTTTTTCTTTCTGTCACTTTGTGTTTCTATTTGGTGCTTTTTTTCCTGGCTTTCGGCAAATCTGTCAACATTTCAAAATACTTTCCTTTTTCTTTCTTTCCACTTTACTATTTACGTTTTTGTTCATATATGTAAATGGCTATGTGTATATATGGATGTATATTTGTATGCGCTTTATACGCGTGTATGGATGTGTGTGTGTTTTTATTTGTGTATGTTTTTGTACGTGTGCGTACACGTGTATATCGAGACCCTATGTTCCTAGGTTTCTGTGTGTCTTTCTGTGTATGTCGTGCGTTTAGTTTTGAAGATTTTCTTTCGTCAAAATCTTCATATTTTTCATTCTGCTTGATATTCTTACAAAATTTCTTCTTTAGTCAATGTTTTTAATCTTTCGACGATTTGCTTTTATTTTTCTCTGATTTATTTTTCTTTCATTCGCCATTCATTGATTCTATTCTTCATTCTTCAATATTCTTCAGTCCTGGGTATGACGGTAAACTGCATCCGGCAGCAAGGCCTCTTAATGGATGGTTGTGAGGAGTATGAAACCACCTCTTAATTGCTGTTGTTCCCAGGTCCACCATGATCCAGAGTGGTAGCACCTGTTAGGGTCCCAGCTACTGGCAAATAGTTAATCCCCAAACTGGATTCGAAACACCATAAAAAGTATAAAAATACGTATTTATAGAAATATATACATAAAAATAGATTTTTTATAGAAAAAATATATATTTTTGAAGGAAAAAAATATGACCTTAACACATTTTTGAAGGAAATAACAATTATTACCATAATACAAGACTAGAAGACATCTTCAGTTTTCTAAAGTAAAAAAGAATTCATCAAAATTTGACTAAATCAACCTTCTCACTATAACCGAACATTAAAAAGAATATCTTAAAACCCCACCTTTTTGGCATTAAATAACCCACAGAGGTTGATACGCGGTTAAACAAAACTCAAATCCAACATTCTTCCTTTAATTTTCTGCTATAGGATTTTTTTGATATTTCGTAGCGAATTCTGTTTGCTGTTTTTTTTTTCAGATATTTCCTTCTTATTCAGAATTAATTTTTAATTTTTTTCATTTTAATTCATTCTTCATTTCTTTATCTTTCATTTGTTTCTCTATTTCTGCTTATTTTGTTTCAAATTTCTTCCTTTCTTTCCCGTCTCGTAATTATTTTCAGATTTTTTTCTCTTTGACGCCTTTGTTATTTCTTCTTTTTTTATCACTTTTCACTATTTTTCCTTTTTCTTCAATTTCTCATCTGACATTTTTCTTCATTTGCTTCCTTGCTCATTCTGTTTTGAAATTAATATTTTGTAAATGTCATGTTTTTTCTTTCTTTTGGGGTTTCATGGAGTTTTCTTCCTTCATTTTTTCTTAATAATAATACATATAGTAATATTTCTACTTTCATTCGTCATGACTTAATTTTGCTTGTTTCTCACAGTTTGAAATTGCCATACAAATCAATCACTGAACAAGAATATGGAAGGAAGTTTCACAGGCGAGAAATGCAAGAAAAGAAGCTGATGGAGTAAAAGTTGTGATTACACTTGATTGTTTTCACAGTAAAGGTTGTGACATTGTTGCTAGTCTAGTAGCTCGAGTAAATTTACGCAGGGGGCAGGCACCAGGGAGCTAAGCACGTCGGAGCATAATCAGTGAAAGTATTTGTGGAAGAGACAGTGGGGATTCACATTTCGTCGGTGAGAAAGCGACTGGAATCGGACTGCCATATCAGGATCGACTACATTGCAGATTCTTCTTTTGATCTTGTCGAGAACCCCAAGGTGAACAGCAGGGGCGCTCGACCAGATATGACCGCATTATTTAATGCAGTGGCGAATGGAAGATATGTATATCTGCATGAGGAGAAATCATTTCTGGCCCTACACAGAGACCCTACATTCTTAACAGGGAAATTAAATAAATTCTTTTCTATGATAGGAATTTTTAGGTCAGAATTGTGGTCATCTGTGTTACGGTGAACTGTTAATGCGTTTAAAGTGTTGTTACTCAATATATCAATGCGATGCTCGTATTTATATATACACTACCGGCCATAATTATTAATCCACCGCACTTTTTTAAATGAAATGATGTATTTCATACTATTTTTAGTGGATAATTCTAAATGAAAATAGAATGTTACTTTTGTTATTATTGGCAAAATTTTACAAAACAAGGGAACAAAAATGAACTCGTCCGAATCACCCTAAATTTTTTCATTCTTTTATTAATGAAACTGCAATATAGGTAATTATTAAATATTGATAAATTCATTTGATGCACATGTTATTGTGCAGTAATAACAAAAGAATCATTCTATTTTCATCTACAATTATTCACTTGGCAATATACAATAAAAAATAGTGTGAAAAACGCTGTGGTTGCCTAATAATTATGGCCGGTAGTATGTGTGTGTGTGTGTGTGTGTGTGTGTGTGTGTGTGTGTGTGTGTGTGATTTCTAGATGTTTCACCAATATTTGTTATTTGGTATTCTGTGCTTATTATTTTGTGCCTTCCTACCTCCATTTTATTGTTGTTTCTTTTCCTTGTACTGCTAACTATACCTTTTATTGGTATCGACAACCTACACATTACTTGCAATAGTGCAACAAAAAATCTTCAAATGGCTAATATTACACAAACGTGTTGGGAATGTACAGTCATTTGGAAAATTTCAACAAATACTATGTCCCTAAGATGAATATCTTCTTCATACACAGAAAAACTCAATAAGAATGAATGGGAATACCCTGCTAGTTATAATGATTGCAGCATATATATATATATATATATATATATGATAATAATAATAACTACTTAGACTCTGTAAGAATGCACTCCGTAAATTTATGCCAATATAAACTTTCGAAAAAACCATTAACAAACAGAACCTAAATCCGTTACAATCCGGCGTACTAAGTCTTCGGATAAATGGGGAGAAAAAAAAGAAACCAGCGGAACAAGAACAAACATTCAAGATTCCGCAGTAAAGAAAAAAAAACCAAACGGAACCAAACACAAGAAAAAGTGCTCAATACGAAAGTATTAAAATACAATAGTAGAGTAAAAACACACGAAAAATCTAAAGTGAGCCAAAACCTACCGCGGTTTCACACTACGGATCGTCAGGGAAAAGGCTGAATTACTAAAGATAAAAAGCAAATAAATAGACTTTCACAAAGAATGGGAAAAACCATACCAACACAAGAAAGGGAAGTAAAAAACTTTAATAAAACAAAGTTTATTAGAAATAACAACTACGACGATAACTACCACAACAACAAAAAAATAACAAGAACTAAGCAATGAATTTGTTTTTTTTAAACTTGCATTTATTTAAGAATTCAGTTTTAGGTTTTTCGTATATATATATATATATATATATATATATATATATATATATATATATATATATATATCATTAGCAATTAAAAGATGCCAATAAAACACATAATAACAAATTATCAAATTCCCAAAACTAAACTTGCTCAATAATCTATCATATCGTCTAAAATATACCCTGAAGTATAGTTAATATTTCCTAAAATTGACATCTGTAATCTATCCCCTTGCATATATTGATTGATTTTCCTGTCCTCAGATAATTAATTTGTTATGGCTTAATGTAATCAACTACATATGTTTGAAGTGCGGTGTATTTTTTTAAAATTCCTGTCTTTTTCCCTCGTTCACTAATTTAAGTTAACAAATAACTTATAGAAAATCCTGTATTTGTTTCAGGATAACACGCGATAACTTTTCAAACTTGCTAAATGCTACATATGTATCATTAAATTTATTTCATCACTGGCAGAGAAAATATCTGGGTCTTAAGTTATTTCAAGTCCCTTACCCACTTTTACCTTTACAATCAAATTTCTCCTATTCATCATGACTTTCTATTGGTCCACTAACACGAATCCTCTGAACATCCACCCCAACTTAATTGTCTGAATTTGGTAAAATTTGTGTTGTTTTTTAAGCTTGTTTATATAATCATTGCCAACAGAAAAATATTTTACAGCCTGATGAGATGCTAATAAAACAGTACCAAAACACAACTGCTCTTATGTTGCAATAAACTATGTTTTTATTATAAATATAATCAAAATATTACGATATATGTGTGTGTGTGTGTGTGTGTGTGTGTGTGTGTGTGTGTGTGTGTGTGTGTGTGTGTGTGTGTGTGTGTGTGTGTGTGTTATAATTTTACATGTGGTACAAAATTTTATTATGGCATTGAATAGAATTAGATCAAATTTAATATCGATTATTTTAGGACAAACACTATCAAAATAAAAGGGAAATGATAAAATAAAACAAACATAGCCACCGGTTTCGCCGTCACTCTACAGAGCCAAAGAGAGAAAACAATATAGATGGAAATGACGTTGAGTTCCAACAAGCGCTCCCTCTGTTTACAAAGGGAGGGCTGTCCAGATCGAACGTAAATCGTTTCTAACGACATAATGTATAAATAAGTTCGTGCTAAAGTTAACGGCACATGCTGAATTATTTATGTAATACTCAGTAATCGAAGACCGTAATGCATTCCTAAGATCGTCACCCAATCGGAACGTTTATTTCCTAATTTTTATAGGTACATGTTTGTGCATTCTGGTATCTAACCGCTTGGTTGTTCTGCTTCTGTTCTCAGCACTGTAACTACATTTGAATTGATGAATAACATTATTAATATGTTGTGGAGGCAGAACATCCTTACGGACAGAATTTAAAATAGAACGGGTTGCAAATACAATACTTTAACAGGAAAATACTGCAGCGGAAATTTGCTTGGCGAATTTCTCCCTTACTGTAATTAACCACGGTATACGGACACAATTTTTCTACTAACTACCCACCTAATCAAATTCTTTAATTAAAGTTTTATATATAAAAAGAGATTTCCTAAATTTTAAATTCAAGTTTAAATATAAAAATATATTAAATACAAAACCTAAATTTAAATAGAAAACTATTTGTAGCCGTATACTTCACTAATACAGAATGTTTATCTAATACCTATTCCTATCCATTTTTAGCCCTTCCTCTCCTACTCCGCCCACCCCATATACATTTCCTTACTTCTTTCTCTTTGTTAAACCCAAAAAACCGGTCATAAAGGCTGTAAAGAACCATGCCTTATCTTCTTCTGTTAAATCTGTCTCTAAAACTTTCAACATGTCCATTAAGCACCTCTTTCCGCCTTTTGTTCAAATTCTAACTTCCAATTTCCAACTCGGATTTCCCATTTTCCACCCCACCCTTACCTCTCACAGATAATTCGCCAATATAAGGTAAAGAATTTTCCATCTCCCTTCAGACTACCTGATGAGACATTGTTATTTCAATGTCGAAACAAAATGTACACTTTGTATTAGATGATAATTTGTACATGTTCTAAACCATAATTTATACTATATATTTAAATGCAAACTTATCACTATACCCGTTTCGAAAAATCCTCCGCGTACATATGCTGTCGAAAAAAAAATGGTTGCAAAAAAAAGAGCTAAGCACATGAACATCAGCCAAAGCGATTTGGACCGAGCCAGTACGTACCCCAAAGAAAAAACAGAGAAGAGTAATCAATAACAAATAAGCGCTCAATACGTAAGCAGAGCAGAATAAATAAATTAACCTAGTGAGAAAACAAACCTAAATTGGCCTCATTTCTAAACGGATCTTCCCTGAAGATCCATTTAGGTGAAACCTTGGTAGGTTTGTTGGTACACTAGGTTAATTTACTTATATATATATATATATATATATATATATATATATATATATATTGTAGATACAATAATGCCTCCCTGATTAAAGGGGTCTTGCTTGTTTTTAACCTTTTAAAACCATTCAATTTAAAATAACCACATCACTTGACAAGACACAAGAAGTGTCGAAACAAAATAGCTACTTTTGTAGTGATATTGTAACATATCCATGTTATAAGCTACTATCAATTAATCATCATAGACAATCGCACCTACCTCCTATTAGCATGGAATAGGCTTGCCTCCCAGAGAGTAAAACACTACGCCTCCTCGGTCTCACACTTTCAGCGGGCCTCAAGTGGAATGACTATATCGAATCCATTACTAAATCCGCTGCTATGAAAGTCTGTTCTCTGTGCAGGGCCCGGAGGTTTTTTCTGTCTGAATCTATCCTGCACATTTATAAATCTACCATCCGCCCGTGCATTGAATACCGTTGCCATATCTGGTCGGGTGCCCTTGCTATTCTCCTTGGGCTTCTAGACAAGGTACAACGGAGGGTCGGTAATGTGATCGATACCGACTTAGCAGACCGCCTGCAGACTCTCTCCCACCGGCGCGACGTGGCTTCCCTGTGTCTCTTCTATGAATACTTTCACGGCTTCTGCTCCGATGAACTTAAATCACTGGTGCCCCCTAGGTTCGAATTTGCACGAGATACTAGATTAGCAACTAGATCCCACCCTTTTACAGTGAAACCGATAAAATGCAACCGCAACTTCTACTCCAACAGTTTCTTTCCTCGCACTTCCCGACTGTGGAATTCTCTTTCACATGACTGCTTCCCCGACGGCTACAATCTCCAGGAGTTTAAATGTAAGGTCAATAGACACCTCCTAAGAAACTAACTTCCATTCTTTCAAACACTCTTCAATCTATCACCCCACATCTGACATTTCCTATATCTAACCACTCTTCCTATTTATCTCCCCCTATGTAGCCCCAAGCGCAATAGTGGCAGTGGAATGCCTTGCTTGGGGTGAAATGATTAAAAAAAATAAAAATAAAAAAAATAATTTCTGGATAAATATATCGCCGACTGACGCCGATTCAGTCGGGTTTCAATCCTGGGTTAGGAAGCGAACGGAGTCTAAGCCGTACTGATGAGCTGTAATACAGCGAAACAGATCTGTCTGCGAATGACTATAGTATATATATAGTCGACTCCGACTGACACCAAACTGGTCGAGTTTTGATCCCGGCCAGAAGCAAGTGGATGCGTCTAGCCACACTGATGAGCTGTGATACAGCGAAACAGGCTTGTATGTAAATGACTAATATATCATCCTCTCATTATGATTGAGCTCTCTGGAGAAAAAAATTTTAAAAGCAGTTTCCACTTCTGCTATATGCGTGACTCTTCAGAAATGAATTGAGTTCTTTCGGTGACTGGCGTGTGTATACATTGCTTATATACAACACGTTAAAATTTCCTTTCTCTGATTCCATGTGTCGATGGCTTAGGGAGTAGCGACTCCGACTGCCACCAAATTGGTCGAGTTTCGATTCCTGCCAGAAGAGTCTAGCCCCACTGATGAGCTGTGATACAGCGAAACAGGCTTGTATGTGGATTACTTATATATATATATATATATATATATATATATATATATATATATCGTCTTTAGTTCTGAGTATCTAAAAAATGGTAATAAAGAAAACGTGTTCTCGAGCAGAGATCAAACCTGCTACCCACTAACTTCTCGAATTCGCAGGCCAAGAGACGTAATACATCCTGTTTAAATAACAAAAAATTACAGGTAATACAAATGTCGGATTAAAATCTATTTATTCTTTGGAAATATATATATGTGTGTGTGAAGACAACATAGTAATGATATGGATTCATTAACAACAATTCCCCTCATCGTAATTTGTTTATTTTAGTGATGTCATGTATTCTAGTTCATACTTTCTTGATTTCTGCTTTTTAACCAATTTTCCTTCCTGCTATGTCTCAACTTCCCCGGTTATAACGAAAGTGGCCTATTATCAAAAATTGTAAGAAAAAATTAGGATAGGTTCGGAGAAATGCCGTTAAAATTCATGGAAACGAAAACGCCAGTTGCGCTTCAATAAAACTTGCCTGTTTTGCATAATGGAATGATTATCAAGCCATCTCCTGCGAACACTTCCTCTTTATTTATTTATTTTTTTGTTTTCTACTCTAATTCTCCTGTGTTTTCCATCTTTTGTCCTTCTCTATTCCACTGTTTTTAATTTTTCTTTGCGTATCGATGTTTCTTCAGTATTTTCTAACTCTTATTTTCACCAAGATCAAATTTATTTTCCATCTTTGCTCCGTAACTGTACTTTTTCACATTTAAATTCCGATTTTGTAAAATTCTTTATCAGATAAAGCAAATTGCCTTCATATAGCTGAAAAAGTTACTTTATGGGTATGTGTACATGTACGTGTGTGTGTACGTATGTGAGTCTATGTATGTGATGCTATCACTACGTAATTCTACTTCCTTAAATTTAAATAGATTTTTTTCTGACCTCTCACGATATTTATCACTGTTCTCACCACTAAGACAATGTTGTTGCTGCTTGCAATGCTAGAAGATGTTAATAACATGAAGTCATTTCGGAATCAGCAGTTGGAAGACGGAAGTTGCTCTGAAGTCAATTTTCTTTTCCTTTTTAATTACGACTTCTCAGTTTGGATTCAGGTCATTGCTTAACTGCGACTCTTGCAGACGAAAGTCACTATCTTGCGGTGCCAGTAATGGTGTTCGAATTTTATTGCCATAGTTTTATTCGAGTTTGCTCGGCTCTAAATAAAGAGAAAGCCTTCCTTATTGCTAAGTGCATATTTCAGAGTTTTGGAATTCTAGCATAATAAAGGCGTCTTTAACGCAATTTCTCTTTTAAAGCCAAACTCAGTTACACTAAAATACACCGCAGAAATTATTCATCCTCAATAATGTAATATAATAAACTGTAGAGCCATGTCTTCTGGAATATATTTTATATAAGAGAAAACACTGTAAGGCCTTACCAGTAAAACGACATCTTATGTCATTATTAAGTTATTAATTGCTAAATTTGTAGTTGGAATTTACACAGTACTGACGTTTGTGATGGAAACGATAAAAAAGTGATATCAGATTAAACATGAGACTTTATTCGAGAAGGTTCAGATAATTTATTTCTTTACTCACTGACTACCAACTCCATCATATCAACATTTTTTAAAGATTTAATATTTTACAAAGTTCTTGTTTTGCGACTAGATAAAGGCATGGAAATTATTACTTTACTGTGTCCTTTTAATGTATAACGATGAGGCTGTTGCTCCTGTTTGCAAGAGTACGATCGCTAATCTCGGTTTCATTTTAAGATTTATCTAATCATCTTTCCATTTTTATTCCTAAGTTTGCTTAAAACCCAAAATAATTATTTCTAATGAGTTGTTGTAAAGGAATAAATAAATAAACAATAGTTCTTTTTTTCTGATATTGGAAGCTGTCGTAAAGACTTGTATAGGTTGATTCATCACATTTCGTAACAACATTATTTATGCATACTTAACTCTTCTTTGACAAACATTTTCAAAAAAATCCCAAGTATATTTTTGGCATTAGATGAGCATGAAATTATAGGGGCACTCAAATAGTAAATGTACGGCTGTATTTGGATGGTTGTTGTGGCTTTTTTCTTTGTTGTTGTTCAAATTTGATAAATAATTTTGAGTGGTTATAAAACTTCCAAAATTCACTAATATTAATTGGCTCAGTATGGAATGTATTTAGCTGCTTTCTTTCTTCTTTTTTTTCAATCGTATCATCCCGAGCAAGGCGGTAACGCCACTCATGTGCAGGGGGCTACATAAGAGTGAAAACATTAGATAGGAGGAGAGTGAAAACAAAGACGAACTAGTTAAGGATGGGAATACAGTTATGATGACAGTTGTAAAGGTGGAGAGAAAGGATCAGAAATTGAAGCTAAAAATGGTGGACCACATAACAAGATGTCTATGTAAATTAATGGCAGTATTTTTACCACATGAACTGGGAATAAGTTATAATATTTCAAATTTCGAGAATAATGCAGCTTTTAAAATAAGTAACATCAATAATATTAATAATCAACATTTTACTATATATATATATATATATATATATATATATATATATATATATATATATATTATAATGCCTTTCCTTACATTTTGCTGCGTTCAAGAAAACTTTGAATTAAGGTGAAAATTATTTTTTTATGTTCTGATTAATAATGCATCTGTAATTAAAAATATAAAAAATAAATCTTTACTGACATCTAGAACACCAAAACAATCCACAAGAAATATTTTCTTAATCATATCATCCCGAGCAAGGCGGTAACGCCACTGATGTGCAGGGAGGGCTACATGAGAGTAAAAAGATTAGAGGAGAATGAGAAGAAGGACGAACCAATTAAAAAGGAGCAAGAGAAGGATAGGAATACAGGTGTGATGACAGTTGCGAAGGTGAGAGAAAGGAAAGGATCTACAGGACAGTGTGGAAAGAACTAGGGTTAAGTAGTTAAGAGATGAGAATTGACCTTGCATTTAAATTCCTGGAGGTTGTAGCCGTCAGGAAAGCAAGAATATGAAAGCGAGTTCTACAGGCGGGAAGTGCGAGAAAAGAAGCTGCAGGAGTAGAATTGTCGTCTGCATTTGCTTGATCTAACTGTGAGACCCAGTTGCTAGTCTGGTTGCACGAGTAAACACCTGTTGCGGAGGCACCAGTGACTCAGGCTCGTTGGAACAGAAGCCATGAAAGTATTTATAGAACAGACAAAGGGAAGCCACATCTCGTCGGTGGGAAAGTGGCTATAGTCGAGCCTCCAAGTCGGTACCTATCACATTACTGATTCTCCTTTGTAGTCTGTCAAGAACACGGAGATGAACAGCGGGGGCACCTAACCATATATGGCAGCAGTACTCCATGTACGAACGAATGGTTGATTTGTATATATGCAGGATGGTTTCAGGTGGGAAAAACTTCCTGGCCCGACAGTGACCCAACCTTTCTAGCAGTGGATTTAGCTATTGACTCAATGTAGTGGTTCCACTTGAGATCAGAGCAGAGGGTAAGGCCGAGTATATTTATAAGCACAGAAGAGCCTCAACACAAAGTAAGACTTCCTATTCCTAAACACAAAGTTCTCATTCTTAAACGAAACAAATGGTCCCTAAACAAAAATTTTATCAATCCTAAAAAAATTCATGATGAAACATAAAACATCATTCCGAGGCTTAAAAACTATTTTTCTTTTTTTTCAATCGTATCATCCCGAGCAAGGCGGTAACGCCACTAATGTGCAGGGGGCTACATAAGAGTAAAAAGATTAGATAGGAGGTGAGTGAAGACAAAGATGAACTAGTTAAGGATGGGAATATAGTTGTGATGACAGTTGTAAAGGTGGAAAGAAAGGAAATGATATACAGGGTAGTGTAGAAAGAACTTGTGTCAAGTTTTTTTTTCTTTTTTTTTTAATCGTATCACCCCGAGCAAGGCGGTAACGCCACTGATGTGCAGGAGGCTACGTAAGACTGAAAAGACTGGAAAAGAGAAAGCCGAAAACCATATCCTAAACAGGGAACAAGGGATGATCCTCTTCACCTGTTCAATAGACGTGGGTGGAGTGTGAACCGGGCGATAGTTAGTTCTATCGCCCGGTTCACACTCCACCCACGTTAAGAGATGAATATTGACAGGTTGTAGCCGTCAGGAAAAAAAGTTTTGCTTAATTTTAAACTTTTCATGCTTACTTAAAAGTTTGGTTTTCTTTTTAAATTGGCAGAAATTTCTCTGGTTGTTGGATTCTTTGTTTCTCTCCTTCTTTTTCCTCCCCGGCCGTTAGATTCTTTGCTTCTCTCCTTCTTTTTCCACCTCGGCTGTTCGACTCTATTTATCTTTCTGTCCCTTCGGTCTAAGGGTCACATACTGGCTATTCAGTTCACTCGCCACCCCCGCCTACTTATCACTTGGTTTGGCCAAAAAGTTAAAAAGAATTGTATTTCTTTACCTTACTAGCAGAAACCTAGTGTTTGGGATGGGATCAACTTTCTTTCAAATTTTCTTCAAAGTAAGTAAATTTTTTACTTAATTTTAAACTTTTCATGCTTGCTTGAATGTTTGCTTTTCTTTTTAACTTGGCAGAACATTCTCTGTTTGTTGGATTCTTTGTTTCTCTCTTTTTCCTCCCCGGCAGTTCACTTCCTTGCCCTAAACAAAAACTTAAACGAGTGAATACAAACATCTCATCCCAAAACACTAACATACAAAACCGTGTTTATGAATAAAACTAAAAATAATCCTTAAATGACCAACTAATTCCTAAATCGAAACTTCTCCTTTATAAGCACACAAGCCTCATATTTAATCAATTGCTCCATACGCACATACCAAAACACGAAAAGACACACACAAATGCAATGTATATATATATATATATATACATATATAATAGTTATATTTATAATTTTATATTTTATTTTTATATATTTTTATATATTTTTATATATAAAAATTACATATATATGTATATATATATTTTTTTTTACCCTAATACCCTAATCTATAATGCATTCACTTCCGTGCCTTATTGTGGGGATGGTGTTTTTCAATCATAAATGCAACATTTTCTCCGTACATAATAAGATTGATTGTGGCCATAAAGTGTTATTTTTATTTTGTTTTTCATATATTCTTTTCAAAAATGTATTAACTTTCTTTAACTACTGAATAAAGGTTGAATTAAATTAGATTTATCAAAATGCTTGCAGGTAACATTTATCCCAGAATGTCGGTGTCTTTTCTTCAACGGTTATTTATTCTGGAGTGTACGGAATTTTAAAACATTCCTGTGCAGTTTTTACTGTTATAAAATTGAGTTTAAACACATTTACCTCATAACATAAATACTGAGCGACCATCTTTATTTGACATTATTGTAGGTAAAAAATGTTAATTTGAAAATACGATTTTGTCTGGATAAATAAATCTTAATCGATTTCAACAATGGGAATATGTTATGTAGAAAGAAAGTGTCGTTACTGACACGTGAGGTTGAACAAGGATCTCCAGGCAACAAACGTAACCGTTCAAATAATTGTGCTACTGGGATAACTTGACCATAAATATATATATAAAGCCTGCAGATAGAAGTCTGAGTGTGTTCTGTGTTATGCATTATTCCGTTGTTGTGCTAAACTGTGGAGATTGTTTCTAACTGAATAGTAATTAAATTACTCAAGAGAATTCTTCCGTGAGCATTATTGTGCTTTATTCGGAGGATTCATTTAGTCCGTTGATTTTACCCGAGTATACCGAAATATTATAACTCGCTAATAGCGAGTTACCAAAAGTCCCCTTCACAATAACTTTTACGAAAAACTAATATTATAAAATTAACGACGAAGATCTCGTTCTGAATTTTCACGAAAACTACAGATAAAAAATACGCATCCTACACATATTAATTGAAATATTCAACCAAATACAAGGACAATGGACGAACTGAAATCAATGATGCTTCAAATGCTGGCAATGCAAAAGCAACAGCAAGAACTACAGTTACAACAATAAAAAATCCAAAATTAACGGCAATTTCAGTTACGAAAACAACAAATATTTTTCGAATGGTTGTTTAAATAAAACTCGGGGTGAAAAACGTCTGACTAATTCACTCTTGATGCTATTTCGAATTCCATTAGCGAGTTTTCAAACGTATTGAAGAAGATATGAAGGGATCTTCAAAAAGGATTGTTTGCATTGGAATGACAAAAACTACCTCCCTGTTGAACATGGAAAATACATAAATTTTATTTTGCCGAAACGACCCGGCGAGATAAATTTTAATGAAACTGTAAGGATGTTATCAAAAATTTTCCGGGGTATTTACGGCAAGGTGGAATAGTCTTAACCTAGTAAAGTGTGACGGTGAGGATTCTGTCACCTACGCAGGAGTTGCCAATCGAGAATGTGAGAAGTTTAAGTTAAATGAGTTAACTTCCGACTTGATATTCGCTCAGGACTTAACTTCAGCTAAGGACGCGGAAATAAGATCCAAAATTCTAACTAAGCTATGAATGGATTCAAAATTAACTCTCCCAAAAATAGCTGAAGAGTGTCAGCGTATGGTAAACTTAAAACTTAAGGATTGAGAAGAGAGATACTTCACAAATACATAGCGTCCGACCGTCTAAGGAAAAATAGACGTTTTTCAAATAAACAGTAAAAAATACGATAAATCTCCATCAATACCTAATACTTGTCACGGTTGTGGTAGTAAGCATTTTAAAGTGATTGTTTTTTAGAAACAAAAAATGCTACCAAGGACAAAGATTAGGATATAAGAGTACTTGCTTCAAATCAAAAAATGAAAGAGAAACAAAAAGTATGTTAAGAAAGTAAATAGATTGGGTAAAATCTCATTAGAAACAAAGAAAGAAGTGCTGTATTGCAACGTGATATCTGTTCTTCTGTATGGAAGTGAATGCTGAGCGATCCCACCAAAGATGAAGGAGATGCTTAAGGCAGCAGAAATGTGGTTTTACAGAAGGATGCTGAGGATTACATGTACAGAGCACGTGCAACGATGGGGTATTGGAAAGGGTTCAAACGAGGAAAAAACTGATAATAAATATCAGAAAGAGACAAATGAGGTTCCTTGAACACGTAATGAGGAAGAATGACCTGGAGAACTTGATACTCACAGGTCAGATCAATGGAAAAAGAGACAGGGGAAAACAGCGTGAGACGTACTTGTTAGGTCTGAGCAAATAATTGACGGAGCGGGGCTTGGAAGAGATACAAAGAGAAAAATTACTGAGAGCGACAAGAGACAGAGCCAAGTGGAAGTCCAAGATCGCCTACGTCCTGAAGAGACACGGCACATGAAGAAGAAGAAAGTCAACAAGCAGAAAGAAAAATTAGCAAGACTTCGAACAAAACATCCCCAAAGAGAAATTTTTTTTCACGATTAACAATACAAATTTAAAATTACAATTCGATACTAGATCCAATATTTCTATAATTGATAATTAATGGGAAAAAATCGGGTAAAACTAGTTTATTGATTTTGAGAAAAGTTGCAAGAAATGAATGTTTGTAGGCGAGACAGCTTGTAATATTTCTTTCGCTGGAAAAAAACAAAAAAGCAATAGCATTCGTGTTTAAAATGCAACAAATTTATTGGGAATAGATGGCATTGCATTATTTAATCTTTGGGACCTAACCATCAATTCGTTATGCAACGAAGTAAATATTGTCAACCCAAGTACTATTACGGTCACAGAAAAATTCAAAACTGAATTAAAAAGAAAGTTCCCCGAAGTTTTTAGAAGGTCTTGGCAAGTGCACAAAAGCAAGGGCGAATTTTGAAGTTTTGAAGAAAATTCAACACTAATATTCAGACCAAAAAGGAGTGTATCTTTTGCGGCGTTAGATCCACTCAATATGGAATTGAAAAGGCTCGAAGAATTAGGAGTCATTTCCAAAGTAGATTACTCTGAATGGGCATTGCCGACTGTTTACGTGAAGAAAAAGAATAGTAAAATTCGCATACGTGCTGATTTCTCAACGGGGCTTAATGAAAGCATAGAAAATTATAATTCCCCGTTACCAAGTCTAAAATAAATTATCGCCAAAATAATGAGGAAAATTTCTTTCTAACTCAGACTTGCCGACAAAATAACTACCTGAACGAAAGACAAAAACATCAAAGAATATTCCTGTAAATAATTACTTTAACCATGGAGAAAAATTATTTTTACGATGGATAAAAAGGATTTTGAAAGGATGTCGTGGTAAAAAAGAGGATCGGTCGACTGACTTACATGGTGCAGGAACCAAGATAGGACTATAAACTTTGTCTGAAACAGTTAAGACGTTGACTCACTGATTTGGAAAGTCCCGGGTAAGTTCCCATGGAAGTATTATACGATAAATTCGACATACCTACGCCACTAGGAACGACAAAAGAAAAAGAACTACTAGAGAATTTTTTAAGTGTGGAATTAACACTAAAAATTACAGACTCCAGAGGATGAACTCCAGAAGAAGTTATCTCAAATGGTAACGTGTTATGCAGAAAGAAAGTGTCGATACCGACACGTGTGGTTGAACACGGATCTCCAGGCATCAAACGTAGCTTTTGAATGAATTGTGCTACTGGGATCACATGACAATAAATATTTAGGATATAAAGCCCTCAGATAGAAGTTCTGAGTGTGTTCTATGTTGTGTATTCTGGCCTTGTGTCTCATTGAAGATATTGTGAATTACTCGATAGAATTATTCCGAGAGAATTTTTGTGTATTATTCGAAGGATTCATTTAGTACGTTAACTTTACACGAATATATCTAAATATTCAGTTAGTTAAGTGAGATATATGATACACGCTTGGGAGATCATGTCTCGAAAGAAACATGACTGACTGGGCAGAAGATTATTCCGCAGTAGGTTGCCATTGCTTTCTGCGGTAGACTGGTTGACAGCCAACGATATAGAACCCAACCTGTCGTGTTATTTAATCCATAACTAGAGGGAAGAGACAGATTAATACCTTTCCCCAGGGTATTTGCGTATAAGTGAATGCAAGGAATTCAACTGGAATTCGAACTCGGCTCTCCGATTTCTCGTTCCGAGTCGATAACCACTGCACCACAATGCCCATCCTAAATATTATAACTTACTAATAGCGACTCAGTAAATTTTCATTTTAGAATAATGTTAGAAAAAACTAGCGTTATAAAAGAATATAATTTGTGGTTATTTGTTAATGGGGTCAGCATCTACCAACATTAATTCTAAATATCTACAACTCTATTTTCATTGAACATAATCTTTCACCCGAGACAAACTCTTGTAGGAAGTAGGAAAATTGCTTATACATTATCGTGTAAGTTGTTATTCGTATGAGAAACAAGACAGCATAACAACTCTTCACTTGTATTTACCCAAAAGGATGGGATAACTATCCACCTTTTACTTTTTGACAGCCACAGGTTGAGTGAAGAGATTCATGTTTCCTCTCAAACATGTGATTTCGTTACCTGATATAAAGCAAACTCTCAGTGTCATTAATTCTAGTCATACTCAATGTGAAATCAGAACCGTAATTCCTTACTCTAAAACCTTAATTCTATTGTATCGATGCAATAAAGCATCATGAAAGATTTAATCAGTGGATAGCCAAAATTGAATTAAATAAGTCTGACATTGACTTTAAGATTGAATTTGCTAATTAAGCCTTTGTTACAATTGTGCTGCAATAAATTGTCTGAACATCGAAAATTGAAAGCAAAGTCTAAATAAAATTCCAGTCTTAAGAAAGTACAATGCCATCAGGAAGTTACAAAAACTAAAACCTTCATCTATTTTTCTCACTGAAGATACAGATCTCCCTCTGTCCTGATGCAAACTTGTCAAAAGCTACATTTAAAATGAACTTTCAAATTACTCTCACCTGCTGAAAATGTTGCAACAATACGACGATTTTTGTATGTTATGATACAGTACTGATTGCAGACACGAAAAGAAAACTACAGGACTTCCTACAGAAGGTAGTAGAGAAGAGTGACAAAAAAGGAAGAAATCTGAATGCATTGTCATCAGCCCAAAGAACAACACAAAATGCTAAATACAGGTGGGGGATACTAGAATCAAGCAAGCACAAAAATTTAAATACCTAGGAAGTGTTCTAACAGGAGATAGAAAGTGCGACACAGAGATCCGAAGGCGAATTGGCATGGCGAAGGACGCGTTCCAGAAGCTGAGTAAAGTACTAAAACACAGGAAAATTTCTCTAGAAACAAAGAAGAGATTGCTGGATTGATATGTGATGTCAGTTCTTCAATACGGCCGTGAATGCTGGACAATATCATTGAAGATGAGAAAAAAACTTGAAGCAGCGGAAATGTGGTTTGACAGAAGGATGATGCGGATATCATGGACTGAATATCTGAGCAACGATGAGGTTTTGGAAAGAATGGCATTGAAAGGAAAACTAATACTAAGCATCAGGTAGAGACAACTTAAGTTCCTAGACATACAATGAGGAAGGAGGGCTTGGAGAACCTGATACTGACAGGCCAGATAGAAGGAAAAAGAGACAGAGGAAAGTAGCGGATAACATATTTCAAGGGCCTGATCAGATGGATGACAGAACGGGGGTTGCGTGGAGTAACAGGAGCAAACATATTAAGAGCCACCAGAGATAGAAAGACTTGGAAAGCCATGACCGCCTACGTCCTGAAAGGATAGGGCACATAGAAGAAGTGTGGAGGGGGAATTGACACCATGTCTTTTCCTACATATGGTATAATGTTACGTCTATGTTTATTTAACAACTAAAAGATTTCTTATGAGGGACGAGAAAACTTCTTTGAAGCTCCGACATTAACTTCAAGTTTGCAATATTTTATACAGTACACGATAAATATTTGTCGACCTGAAGAGAATATTCCATCTACGATTAAAATTGACTTCACTATACGCGATTAAATTTTTATATAAGAATTTTCGTTGATAAATAAGCAACTGTCTTTTACTCGACGTAAAGATGTTCAGCAACGCATTCTTATGGTTATCTAAATATGAATAAACGTTTAGCTTAGCCTATGGAATGTGCCCATGAATATATATATATAAACTTATTTATAAATGGAACTCTCTCTCTCTCTCTCTCTCTCTCTCTCTCTTTCTCTCTCTCTCTCTGTGTCCCCGTTACCTATAGAATCCGAAACGGCTGAACCGATTTTCTTAAAGATTTACACAGTTGTACTATAAGCGTCTGCGAGTGTTCTTAGCTAGGTTTTGTGTCGAGGTAGCCCCGATAAATATCGAATGAGTGGTCCGATTTTAATCAAATTTGATACACTCATAGACAAAAACATAAGAAACGATATTCAGAAGTTTCAAGGTTGCAGTTCTTACAATAGTGTCTGTATTTTTTCAGCCCTTTTTATTTTAGTTTTTGCTTCGGGTTTGGCTCTAAGTAGGTATAATTGTAGTTCTTAGTCTCAGCCATGAAACCATTTACTCAGAGGACTTATTTAGCTTTCAAAATTCAGTTTACGACGAAAAAAACTTATTTAATATCGATACCAGGAAATGAAAATTTGACTTACATCCATTCATTTTTCTTTCAGTCTACGGTTTTGCTTTAACTGGAAACAACTATTGCTTTCTAGTCTTTCGTGCCAACGTCCAAAGAGTCTGAGCTCCAGGACCATGGATTAGTTTTAAAGCTTTCAATACACCCGAGCAACGCCAGGCTATACTGCTATTATATATATATATAACGCTCATAGCATTAATACTAGATCTTTCTATAAAATGTAATAAGAATTTATGTTTATGTTTTTTTAATCGTTTCACCCCAAGTACTGCCACTGATTTGCAGGGGGTTACATAAGAGTAACTGCTTTGATAGGAGGAGAGTAAAGAGAAAGATGAATCATTTACAGGGGGTGTTAGGGAAAGAGAAAGATGGGAACACAGGTGTGAAAACATTTGCGAAGGTAGAGAAAAAGGAAAAGAACAAGATATACAGGGTGATGTGAAACGAGCTGGAGTCAAGTGGATAAGACATGGGAATTGACATTGCATTTAAATTCCTGGAGGTTGTAACTGTCAGGAAAGCAAGTATATGGAAGGGAGTTTCTTAGGTGGGAAGTGCAATAAAAGAAGCTGGGATGTGGAATTGTCGACTGCGTTTCGTTTTTACGCCGCCTATGTGCGTTGTGATACAGTGGATATCGGTTCGGAACGAGAAACCGGGGAGCCGAGTTCGAATTCCAGTTGAATCCATTGTATTCACTTACGCGCAAATACCCTTGGGAAAGGTATTAATCCGTCTCTTCCTTCCAGTTATGGGTTAAATAGCAGGACAGATTGGGTTCTATAGCCTTGATCGGCAACCAGTCTACCGCAGAAAGCAATGGCAAACTACTGCGGGATAATCTTCTGACCAGTCAGTCATGTCTCTTTCAAGACATGATCGCCCAAGCGTGTATCACGTATGGCACTTAACTGACTGACAGAATCGTCTCTTCTTAATAATTTAGTATTAACTGGAGGCATTATTTGATCTCAATAAGCAAACATACCTTATGATATAATAACAGCCAAATATATCTTAAGTAAGGAGGATAAATCGTGTCGGTAAAGCGTTGATTTTAGTTTCGTGTTAACTTTCTTTGAATATTTATTACTTTTAATGATTTTTTAAAAAGCATTTTATTTCATCCGACGATAGTTAATTGTATAGATTAAAATTTTAGATTGCCAATGCTGAAAATACGATACAGCTTTAAAATAACTCAAGTTGTTTTTGATGAGTGACGGTAAAAACTATCAATAAAAAAATATGGTTTAATGTTTGATTTCCTCATAGAGTTGATTCTACTTTTATTCTTCAAGCTGAAGAATCAAAATTTTTGGCACTGTGACATCAAGATAAACCATAAAAACCGTCTGTATTTAAATTTGAGTCCAACAATAGAACAAGGTGATAATCACAAATCATCAAAAACAATACGGTTTATTTACTGCCAGTTTCATTAAATCATAGCAGCGTAAAAGAAAAACTGTTTATCTGTAATCAAGACTCCATCGTTTCAATATTATGGTAGGCCGTAGGGGCAATACTTCAAGCGGTTGGATGAAAAAGAGCAAAACAGTCAAAAACAAATATTTCTCTCTCTCTCTCTCTCTCTCTCTCTCTCTCTCTCTCTCTCTCTCTCATTCACGTACTTCATTTCTCTCTAGCTCTCTCTCTCTTTCTCTGACATTCTGTTTGTTCTCATCTCACTTTGATCTATCGATAGTTGGCACTGCTTCAAATGTCGATTGATTTTTAACCTTGACGTATGAATAAATCGATGTCCGCTGTAACCACCTCAATGAGTTCGAGGTGAGCTCTTAAATACGTCATGAAATATGGTACGTATGGATAATACGGTGAGTTGCTACATTACAAGGGGCGGCCCAAATGTAATTCAGACAATTATTTCCGCCTACATAGCCTATCCCCTTGTTATATCAAGTTCTGTTTTCAAGAGTGAAAAGGCTGTTCACACTCACTGATGAGCTGGCAGGTTCTATCTTCTGGAAAATGTACAACTTGGCCTCTTGACTGCAACAATGAACCGACATAAACAGCTGCTTTCCCAGAAAAACCTTATCTTACGCTCAAGCAAAGAAAATAATCGTTTCCACTTTTTATCATTCTATAAAAGTTGGGCAACATTCCAAGAACGGAAAAAATAGTTGAATTATTGCTGGAAATGCGTCTAAAATGACATGGACGGCTATAAATTAACTGGGAAATATTCGTTTAATGACTGGCCTTGGAACCTGACGGAGTTGTTTCAGGGGTCTTAAGCCGGTCAAGAATCGCTTATCCGAAATGGTTGTCGAGAATTCAAAAGAATATAAATCTACGATTAATGTGACCCATTTTTTGCTCCATAAATGGAATTCATTGTTCATTAAGAGTTAAGCAAATTTTTTGCATATAATGTAAGATGAAAGTTTTTTGACTGTGTAATTTATGGACAGGCTATATGAGTTATCAGTTTACCGACATGCTTTTCCAGTCACCAAAATTAAATCTGATCACTAATTTGTAATGAATGAAAATACGATTCGCATCAAACTGTTTGAAACTTCGTTGTTTAATTTAGTGTTAATCGAGTGGATAAAACAACTTTTCAATAATTAAGAAAATACGCAATTTCTACACACTTCAAACTTTGAATATCGGCAAAGATTGTTCTTGCTATAATCAACTCATTGACTTTCTTATAGATGATGAGAAATATCTTTTATCTGGTTCTCTTTTTATCTCGGGTGCAAGAAATTATTATATAATGTTTTGATTATGCTAATTCGAAACGATAAAAAGTACACTTTATTTTAATTCTGATCGTGGATGCCGATGACTTCATAAGGACGCATTATTGAAAAAATATATAACTTTAAGGTCTAGTGTGTCCTGTCATATCGCCAGTCATCTCCAATCTCGCTAAGTCACTAGAACATGACAAATGTGAACAAGTCAAAGAATGAATAATTACACAAATAAATGATAAGGGATTTTCGGAACAATACAATTCTTTTTTTTTTTTGTTTTTTGTTTTTTTTTTTTTCAAGTTCCAAAATTGACAGAAGGAAATTGACAATTAATAATATTTCTAAAACGGCACATTATGGGTATCAAACTAATGAATTTAAACTTCTTTTCGCAATTGTTAGTGTTATGTTCGCACCATTGACATGGGATCAATTTGCTAGATATACAGTTACGTCACGACTTTTCAAATTTAATTTTAATAACTCTCTTTTTTTTTAAATTCAGCATTATTACTAAAAGTTCAATATGTTTTAGGTACCTCCACTCATTTTTTATACCTAACTTTAAAGCTGATCTTTTTTTAAATAAAAAGTGTTTGAAAGTTAAATGATTAAGTTTAATATTTCCAGTAAGCAAAATACTTTGGTGAATTTCAAACATTGATTGGAGTCTAAAATTTTGAAATTTCTTTTTAAATATTAAATTTTTCGGGTATTTTTGAGAAATTGACACATTTGTCAGCAAAGGTTTAGAAAAGGTTTAAATATTTTTTTAAATCTTACAAAATTTAAATACACTATTGATACACTACACTAAAATTTAAATACACTGAGATACACTATTTTTTTTAAATTAGCAAATTTAAAGTCAAATTGATCTGCTTTACATAAATATTACTTGTTCATAGCATGAAATTTATAATCAAAGTATTTCTTAATCACCGCGGTGCAAATTGAGTAATGTGCAAACAGGTGGACAGTTAAATATGGTTGACCAGAATTGACATAATTTTCCTATTTTTTCCTGTAAGTGGAAGAAATCGTGAAACAAATGACCTTTTAATGTAACAGAAAATACCATACTTAAAAACTTTCTATGTACAAAAACTTTTAATTATTTTAAAATTCTATCGGCTCAATTATTTGTATAAAATCTTTAATTTTCCATTAGTAAATATAGTCTTCACTTAATAAATTAATGACCTAACCACAACAAGGCATGGTCAGTCAGTTAAAGTGCCATACGTGATACACGCTTGGGCGATCATGTCTTGAAAGAGACATGACTGACTGGTCAGAAGATTATCTCGCAGTAGGTTGCCATTGCTTTCTGCAGTAGACTGGTTGCCGACCAAGGCTATAGAACCCAATCTGTCCTGCTATTTAACCCATAAGTGGAAGGAAGAAACGGATTCCCAAGTGAATACAATGGATTCGACTGGAATTCGAACTCGGCTCCTCGGTTTCTCGTTCCGAGCCGATATCCACTGTACCACAACGCACATAGATATTCTTAAAATATTCAAATTTTATATATTATTATAATTATAAAAGAAAAACTGAAAACAATTCTTGTAAAAATTCATTAATTATCGAAATTATTTCTTCAGAATATAATGTTCTTAATATATATATTGTCATCCGCAGACAGATCTGTTTCGCTGTATCACAGCTCATCAGTACGGTTAGACTCCGATTGCTTTTTAACCTAGGATTGAAACCCGACCGAATTGGCGTCAGTCGAACAATGTCATAGTTTTAGTGTATTTTGTGTTTTACTACTCGGAGCAACTATTCGAAAAAGTAAAAGATGGTTCACATTTCCCAAGGAATAGTGCGTTTAACTAATAAAAAGAGTTTTTGAAACAAAATTTAATTTCTTAAAATTTCATGTATTTACGTAGAGGGGCGTAACAGATGTAAATAGTTTTACCATTTTTTTAAGTAATAATTTCAAAAATAATTTCACTCATTTGTGAAAGTTTCAATAGAATCCGATAATTATTTGATCTTGCAAGAATTTCCAAATTTAACTGTTTTTTAACCGAAAGAAAGTCAGTTATGTACTATTACATTATTTTTTTAAATTCTGGTAACAATTTGGTTACCCGATAACGAGAAACAAAACAAAATGTTTACCAAAATTTGTATATGTTAGAAAAGATTAGAAAATTAAGTAATGATTAAAAAATACTTTCCTCTTAAAAATAACATAAACATTTTGACAAAAAAAAATTGATTTTATTGAATTTCGTGCTTTTTTGTTGATATTATGCTGTTTTGTTTTGTTTTGTTTTGTTTTCAGCAAGGTAGTGAAGGTATTTAATGTTAATCATTGTTTTTCGGTTAAGTAAAAGGTGAAAAATGCTTTTTTTCTTAACGTTATCAAGGTGGGCAAATTAAAAGAAGGTAACAAATGAATTGATATATTTTATGACTATAAAGACAAGGTTCACTGATAAAAATTAGTCAATATTGTGGCTAAAAAGATTTATTTTCCTCACTCACATCTTTTAACATGCTCATCTTGCAAATCATTCAGATAGTTTAGTAAGTTTGCATTTTAATAAACATTCCTCTTTTGAAGATTTGCACAAGATGAAACTATATTTCACTGTTTGACAATGTCATGCAATTGATATATATATATATATATATATATATATATATATATATATATATATATATATATATATACCTGGGTTTCAACCGTTAGGTATCTTTAATCACAAGGTGAGAAAGCCAAAACATAACTCCAAATATACACAAACACCGGAAGAAAAAGTTAGGTAAAAATAGGGGAGTAGTGGAATGCGGAAACGTAACTCGATTCTTGCTCCAGTGAAGAAGAAGAAAAAAAGAAACATTTCAAAGAGTTCACCTTGGTTCGAAAATACCCAAGAGATCTTTCTTAAGCTGCCTACACTTAGCAACAAACTTCGTTATTTCATTTAAAAAGACGCCTCTGTTCTTATACGTCATAATGGACAACTTCCTGGCATCGCCTACAACAATTATTACCTCGATTTCTTCCAGCGCCAGGCTTACGGCCATATCACGTTGAATACTTAGATGGGTGACCGCTTGGGAATACCAGGTGCTGTAAGCGTTTAGTGACGGATGTTCGTTGTGGTGCAGTGGATATCGACTCGGAAAGAGAAATCGGTGAGCCGAGTTCGAAATCCAGTGGAATACCCTGTATTCACCCAAGCACTGGTACTCTTGGGAAAGGTATTAATCCGTCCCTTCCCTCCAGTTATGGGTTAAATAACAGGGTAGGACTTGGGGACCCTGCCCTTAAAAACAAATCCAAATGAATCTTGATACTCGAATAGAGAAAAAGTATTACTAGACACAAAAATTATATAAAAAACAACAATAAATTGTTGAAAGAAAAAGGTATTACCAGCAATAAATGACCTACCGAGGTTGATATGCCATAAAAACAAAACAACCAACCTTCCAGCTCCATCCTCAGTATACTCAATGAGTTTTCGCCATATTGCTCTTTAAATTTCCACACGCATTGAGCACGTTTTCATTATATCATATCTTTAGAAACTGTTGTTTTTTTTTTACTTTCCTCTGTACTGCTGTTGTTATATATACACTACCGACCATAATTATTAGACCACCCCAGTTTTTTTTAAGAAATGATGTATTTCATACTATTTTTAGTATTTATTACCAAGTGGATAATTCTAAATGAAAATAGAATGGTTCTTTTATTATTATTACTTTCCATCATTTTACAAGGCAGACAGGAAGCCTTTGCTTCGGCCAGCCAATAAGACGAAGAGACTATAGGTAACGGACACACACACACACACACACACACAAAGTTCCATTTAGAAATACGTTTATATATATATATATATAGAGAGAGAGAGAGAGAGAGAGAGAGAAAGAGAGAGAGAGAGTCGCCGACTGACGCCATTTCGTTCGGGTTTAAATCCTGGGTAAAAAAGCAATCGGAGTCTAACCGTACTGATGAGCTGTGATACGGCGAAACAGATCTGTCTGCGGATGACAACAAAAACAATATATATATATTTATATATATATATATATATATATATATATATATATATATTGATAAGGAAATCCGATAAAAAATGCCATCACATTAGTTGAATGTAGTGGAATGGGAAGTTTCAGTTTTTCTGTTTAAATAAGTTTTGAACATATATGTAGCCAATATACTGATTGGGATATGACGAGATTGAAATTAAAACAACAAAATATTTCTCTTAAATGGTGGTGTTACTATAAAAACACAATTTCAATGTAAAGAAATAGGCTTAAAATAAAATTACTCTATTTTAGAATTAAATGGAAGTGAAAATAATCGTAAACAGAAATGTAACATATAATTAAGGTTAGGGTTAAGGTATTTATAATTAACTAAAATGGTTAATATTATAGATAATAGCAGATAGTAAACAGTTTCAGATAATTTTAGCTCTACAAGGTAAACAAAAACGTTTTGTCCGTTTTTTGATTAGTCATTGAATGAAATTGAAATATATACGAATTGCATGTAGCAGTTGTTTTCAAATTCGAACAACCGGAAGTAGGAACATCAGACGTTATTAAAAACACGCGCTCCGTGCCTGGCCGGACAGCTGTGAGAAGGATAGAAGTGTCTTGAGATCTCGTTCGGGGCTGTTTCCTTTACGACTTCAAAGTGCGTATCACCATGTCCCAATATTCATTGGTTTACTCAGACAAAACTAATTATAATCACCCACTTATCTATATTCAACTAATATAATAGCATTTTTCCAATATATTTTATTTTGAATTTCCTTATCAATATATATATATATATATATATATATATATATATATATATATATATATATATACATATGACCCTGTAGAGAAAGTACTCTCTAGTCCGCGTTTACCTTTGTACTATATTTGCCGAGAATATACTATTCAACTTTATATCCGAGTCCGTGTTGGCCCATCGATCATAACAGAACCATATTTCACTGCCTGGTGATGAGGCATTAAGCACCAAAACTTGATAGCTTTTGAGTTGAAGTATGCTATTATTATAACAATAATAGTAACTATACATGTTTACACCCACATATATATATATATATATATATATATATATAGTCATCCGCAGCTCATCAGTACGGTTAGATATCCGATTGCTTTTAGCGAAGATTGGCGTCAGTCGGCGATTCTACCTCTGAGCTATGGGCTATATATATATATATATAAGTATGTAGCTAACCTAGAGCCAACGGACCAACCAAGGTTTCACCAAATGGATCGTGAGGGCAAGTTGGCTAATTAGGCTGAAGTAAGGCGTTAGTATATGAGACACTCCGCAACCACGTGACTAAAAACATCAAACACTCTAGACGGTGGAAACATTTTATTTCATTTTATTTTGGCTAGTACTTTGACTAATTTTCAAGTGCTTAGTGCGTTTCTTTTTTTGTTTCCATTTTTCCCCTCCACGTTTATACTCGGTGGGTTTTTCGAGACGTGTTCAAAGATAAATTTACAACTATACATATATATATGTGTGTGTGTGTGTGTGTGTGTGTGTGTGTGATCCTATAAGTATATATTTTAATGTGATCATATTAGTTTATATATATATATAGATATATATAAACTTATATGATCACATTAAAATATATACTTATAGGATCACATAGGATCGCATTAAAAGATAGATAGATAGATAGATAGATAGATAGATGTAAGTGTTTTAAACTAATGAATATATATTCTACAGTTTAATTTTTACTTTTTAAACCGTGTTCAATACACATGTAGAGCATTTATAGATATTTAATTATTATTATTATTGTTATAATAATAGCATACTAAAACTCAAAAGCTACCAAGTTTCAGTGAATAATACACTACCAGTGAAATGTAGTTCAGTTACAAGGTCATTAGATATATATATATATATATATATATATATATATATATATATATATATATATATACTAGCAGTATAGCCCGGCGTTGCTCGGGTGTAATGAAAGCTTTAAAACTAATCCACGGTCCTGGAGCTCAGACTTTTTCGATATTGGCACGAAAGACTAAAAAGCAATAGTTGTTTCCGGTTAAAGCGAAACCGTAGACTGAAAGAAAAATGAATGGATGTAAGTCAAATTTTCATTTCCTGGTATCGATATCAAATTTTCTGCACTATTGTAAGAACTACAATCTTGAAACTTCTGAATATCGTTTTTTATGTCTTTGTCTATGAGTGTATCAAATTTGATTAAAATCGGACCATTCCTTCGATAGAACACTCGCAGACGCTTAAAGTACAACTGTGTAAATTTTCACGAAAATCGGTTCAGCTGTTTCGGATTCTATAGGTAACGGGTACACAGACACACACGCACACACACAGACACACACGCACACACACACACACACACACACACACACACACACACACAAAGTTCCATTTATAAATAAGTTTAGATAGATAAAATCACATTACCCAAATCAAAAAACGACTATCAAAGATATGCACTGGAGTAATTGTTGCTGGGAAATCGTTCGAGTAATTCAGTGAAAAACTTGCCCGACACGATAATCGAATGAGTGAAAGTCGTTCTTCGTTCCTTAAACCAAGTGATCCAAAAGTTGCCAATTCTGGAGTTGTGTCATATGAGCGCACATTTTGCTTTAGGTGAAGCGAATTTTCTATGATGATGAAAAGCTATATTTTGATTCTGACTAAAACTAGATTGTATGTTCGGAAGATATTGGCTTATGTTCGAGGTTTACAATTTACAAATTATGCGCCAATTTTCTGAATGGTAAGAACGTGCCGCCCTGAATATCAAGGCTTGAAATCCTTGCATTTAATTGGACTCAAACACTGATATGAATGCAAATATACGCAACTCTAAGAATTAAGTCAGTGAAGTGCCATACGCGATACACGCTTGGGCGATCATGTCTCAAAAGATACATGACTGACTGGGCAGAAGATTATCCCGCAGTAGGTTACCATTGCTTTCAGCGGTAGACTGGTTGCCAGCCAACGCTTTAGAATCTAATCTGTCCTATTATTTCACCCATAACTGGAGGGATGAGACGGATTAATACCTTTCCCAAGGGTATTTTCGCGTAAGTGCATGCAAGGAATTAAACTGAAATTCGAACTCCGATTTCTCGTTCCGAGCCGATATCCACTGAACCACAACGTCAGCTACGAATTAAGAGGCAAGTTTAACTCTCATTTTGATTGTCCAACTTTGCCTTTATCATTTCAGTTGAGTTCATCAGATGGAAAACCAAAAATGATTAATAATTTTCAAATCGTCTACGTTCGGAATAAGTTGTTTTGAATCGTTTTACCGACAATTTAAATTTCGCAAAAATCATCAACACTTTTTGTGTTGCGCAGCAGTTAATTTAAAAAATTATTAGCTTTCGTTATGTTCGCTGTAACCAGTGTAAAATAAACAATAATATTTGTTTCTTTTTTATTCTTGTATTTGTTATTGTGTTTCTTTTTTATTTCTTTCTTCGGATTTTTTTTTTTCCTTCTTTCTTATTTTTAGTTTTTAGTGTTTTCTGTTTTGGATGTCTTTATGTTTGTAGTTGGAAAGCAACATCAATATAAATGCAATTTCTATCCTGAAAATTTGGGTAAAGAAAACTTGCATTTGTCATTTCGTCTTTTGATATTGCAATGATTTGAGTCGCACGAAGGGCGAATTTGATTAAAGGCTACTTTTGTTCACTTCTCACCAATGCTCTTTAAAGAGGTATGAATAATTCGCTCCCTATAAGTTTTCCTAGCTCTAGATTACTTTATAAAACGTCTTAAGAGAATTCCCTCAGGTTAGATTCTTCCTTGATTTTGATACTACGTAATTCAATACAATTTGTTACATTATTCTTGAATGAGCGACGGTCACTGCTCTGTGAAAGCCCAAATGGAACCAAATTCTAGATTTAAAATGCTATGACTTTAGGATTACCTAATCAACTGAAATTGAACAGCTGATGCGATAATTACAAAATACGAATATAAAGGACATGATATTAGTGCTGCGTTATAAGGCATGTACAGGCATAGGGGAGGCTCCAACCTTATTCTGGTTTCTTTTGTGCCACCGACATTTTTTTACATTATACTGTAAGCAATTATGTTGTCACATTTATATTTTTATATCTCTGACAGCTTTTAATTCATAAAGATCTTGAGTAGGAATCACTGCATGTTTTTTCAACAAGGCAACGTGTCAGTAAAATCTTTTTCATACTTTGTTGTTTTCCGAGTATCAAAAAATCAAAGAGAAAATCAGATTTTATAAGACACTGATATGAAATTGCTGCAGTACAATTCAATAGAGGGGGAGTTTAACCTCTTTTAGAACTGAAATCAAAAGAAACCCGTCGTAACACCGAACGACTTTTATAGATTTAAAAGTTATAAAATAAATAGTTTCTCACGACAAACAGAGGTCTGTAAAAAATATGTTGTAATCTAAAAGCAAGATTATGAGATATAAACGAAACTCTTCTAAAAGGCAGAGATTATTTTCGATTTGTCTGGAGTAGACATTTACCGACGCAAAATTGCCAAAATAAACCAGATTTTCTAAGGATAAAAATACTTAACATTGATGCCAAGGATTGTAATCGTTGCCAAACCCGAAATCTAAACAAAAAACATCTATTTGTAACTGTAGCATAAAAGAAAACATTTTCACAGACAGGAATTTTCCGTGAAAAGAGAAAAAATTAATAAAAATGTTAATAAGCAAAGTTGATTATATATATATATATATATATATATATATATATATATATATATATATATATACCGCTTAAACAGATAGATAGATAGATAGATAGATAGATAGATAGATAGATAGATATGATAGATATGATAATGAACATATTGAGATAGGTAGATAGATAATGAACATAATGAGATAGATAGATAGATAGATAGATAGATAGATAGATAGATAATGAACATATTGAGATAGATAGATAGATAGATAGATAGATAGATAGATAGATAGATAGATAATGAACATATTGAGATAGATAGATAGATAGATAGATAGATAGATAGATAGATAGATAATGAACATAGATAGATAGATAGATAGATAGATAGATAGATAGATAGATAGATAGATAGATAGATAGATGAAGATAATTGAACATATTGAGATAGATAGATAGATAGATAGATAGATAGATAGATAGATAGATAGATAGATAGATAATGAACATATTGAGATAGATAGATAGATAGATAATGAACATATTGAGATAGATAGATAGATAGATAGATAGATAGATAGATAGATAGATAGATAATGAACATATTGAGATAGATAGATAGATAGATAGATAGATAGATAGATAGATAGATAGATATATTAGATAGATAGATAATGAACATATTGAGATAGATAGATAGATAGATAGATAGATAGATAGATAGATAGATAGATGAGATATAGAACATATTGAGATAGATAGATAGATAGATAGATAGATAGATAGATAGATAGATACATAGATAATGAACATATTGAGATAGATAGATAGATAGATAGATAGATAGATAGATAGAATAGATAGATAGATAATGAACATAGAGATAGATAGATAGAAATAGATAGATAGATAGATAGATAGATAGATAATGAACATATTGAGATAGATAGATAGATAGATAGATAGATAGATAGATAGATAGATCTAAACTTATATATATATATTGTGTGTGTGTGTGTGTGTGTGTGAGTGTGCGCGCGTGTTCGTTACATATAGACTCCAAAACGGCTGAACCGATTTTCTTGAAAATTTACATAGTTGTACCATAAGCGTCTGCGAGTGTTTTTAGCTAGGTTTTGTGTCGAGGTACCCCCGATAAATATCGAAAATCGATAATCGAAAAAATCGGGTTATAGAAAGAGTGGTCCGATTTTAATCAAATTTGATATACTCCTAGACAAAGATATAACGAACGATATTCAGAAGTTTTAAGGTTGCAGTTCTTACAATAGTGCAGAAAGTCGATGATATACATATAAAAGTTTTCATTACACCCGAGCAACGCCGGGCTATACTGCTAGTAGATAGATAGATAGATAGATAGATAGATAGATAGATAGATAGATAGATAATGAACATATTGAGATAGATAGATAGATAGATAGATAGATAGATAGATAGATAGATAGATAGATAGATAGATCCAAGTATAGGGTAGGTATGGATGGAATAAAAAATACATATTAAAAAAACTACTCTTTGAAAAGTGCTAAATACTATACGTAGAGCGAATAATATTTACACGTACGTTTTTGTTTTTAGCTTGAGTATTTGCGTGAGTATATATTTATGTTTCTTTGTTCATGCACTTAAATATGACTGTGTCTGTCTTGATCTCATTCATTCAAGGCCCCCTACGAATTCGATTTTACTTATATCCAATATTGCAGACGTTTTCCAAACCTGGCTTTAAAATTTAACTGATACATTGACACGTCGATAAAAACAAAATTTTATAAATATATATATATATATATATATGTGTGTGTGTGTGTGTACTGCGGATGACAATATATATATATATATGCCTATATTCATCTGTACATGTGTCTGCATAGCAATATGTTTTATGCGTATATACTCGTCTATTTGTCCATATGTGGATATCTGTAGATTCGTATATGTGTGCATCTATGTCTTTTCCTTGTTTAATATCTGAAATACTTTATAATAATCTAAATTTAATGCTCTGTTAAACTTATAAGTTAAAATTCGAAATAAAATTAGAGCAAAATAAAGTGAATCTAATAGTCGATTCACAATGCAGATCTCTATTTAAATTAAATATTCATATTAATGCCCCCAATAAATTGTTCTTAGAGTCTGTTCTCATATTTTTACTTTATTTTGATTGGTCCACATTGTCTCTCTAATAGTGTTTGGCTAGTTTTGAACGTTTTAAAACTTTTCAACTTGAAATAAACATCATCACTTGATAAGACACAGGTAGTGCCGAAACGAAAAAACTACTTTTGTAGTAATATTATAAAATATTTATGTTATAAATTCTAAAAGATAGATAGATATAATGTCGGTTCAAGACTAATTAAAGTTCTTTGTGATGGATTTTTGTTGATTTCCCTTGTTTCCGGTAAAAATTTAAATATAAACTATCCTCGGAGTTCTTTTGATTTTCACAAGACATTATCAAAGTTTTTTTCTTGGTAATATTTTGACTACATGTCTGTATTGCGTTTTTGTGCTTTTGTTATGTTTATTTTACCTTTTTCAAATTTGTTGTCTTCACACGCGATTTATATTTTTTAAGAGTTTCATATCTTCACTCGTCAATTTGTATTGTGATATTTCTCATGGAAGTCTGAAACCAGGAAATGGCCGAAAATATAGAAAAATTGAACAAAAATTCTTTGGCGAAAAAAAAAACTTTCGTTGGTCTTTAACCAAACTTTAGTGCATGCGTGTATATATTAGTCATCCACATACAAGCCTGTTTCGCTGTATCACAGCTCATCAGTACGATTAGACTCAGATTGCTCCCCAACCCAAGATTGAAACCTGACCAAATTGGCGTCATTCGGCGATTCTACCTCTGGGCTATGGGCGTTCGGTGGAAGAAGGCAGACTTTTTAGCGCATATATTATCATTATACGCGCTCAATAGCCAGAGTGCTCTAATTCATTTTACTGAATGAGCGATGCGTACACGCCAGAGTAGCTACTGTTTTTCAACAGTATATATATATATATATATATGTGTGTGTGTGTGTGTGTGTGTGTGTGTGTGTGTGTGTGTGTGTACGTGTACCTGCATGTCTGAATGAGTGAGTGAATGTAAATATTGTGACCCTTGGACATACATATCTGTCTTGAAAAATAGCTATTTGGATTAAAATTAATTATTCAAATTTATAGTATAACTGATATCCTTATAAAAAATGAATATTTTTAATTAGAAAGCGAGACGAAAATACTTTTTCCTTTGAATTAAAAATCCGTTTAAATCACTTAAACTTCCGCGCTTTGTCAATGCATGAAAAGATTTATTGTTATTGCAACAAAAAACTTATCGTTTCTGAATAGAATACAAAAGCCGCCATCAGTATATTTTGAATTTGCTTCACTTAAGAAGTGAAAAGCCTACGTTTGCATATAAATGTGATTTATCAAAAAAAAAATAGATATATCGCAATGATTGTTATACACCCTTGTGCGAATTAATTGACACGAAACGAATAATGTCTTCCTAGGATCTTTCACTCTTTCCTGATCATGTATACGTCGTCTTTTGGCGTTGATATTCTCTTCAGACCGCATTTTCCTTTGCGTTTTGAACTAATAGATCCAGTTTGTTTCTTCGTCTTGATGAAACGACTGACAACGAACAATACCTGCGATGGGCAGGGAATGCAGGGGGCAGGGGATGCAGGAGGCAGACCCAATCTGTTTGATGGAGCTTTACTGCTCTTTCCTTTTCTGGCGCCTCTCTTTGAGAGCCCCGGTGCGACCCTCTTCAAATTTTCCAATTCTAGATTTTCACTTGGGATCTCAAAAAAAAAACACGTACACACAAAGATATCAAATTACATCAAACTTCTTATGGATACGAAAAAATTTGTAAATAACAGCAGAAAAACAAACGACCTAGAATAGGGAAGACATTACAATAATGCCCTATCGAAACTTCAAAGTCGGCATGGCGCAAATAAAACTTCTCAGCTAAGTGATATATATATATATATATATATATATATATATATATATATATATATATATATGAGTTGACTATATGAATTGCAATCCGACAAAATGAATAGAATAGCACTTGAACACTACCAGGCATAATTATTAGGCCACTCTAGTGTTTTTAAAAAGATGATGTATTTCATACTATTTGTTTAGTATTTATTGCCAAGTGAATAATTGTAAATGAAAATAGAATGGTTCTTTTAATACTGCACAATAACATGTGCATCAAATGAATTTATAAATATTTAATAATTACCTATACTGCAGTTTCATCTATGTAATTCGGACGAATTCATCTTTGCTTCCTTTACTTGTAAAATTTTGCAAGAATAATAACAAAAGAACCATTCTATTTTCATTTAGAATTATTCACTTAAAAATAGTATGAATGCATCATTTCTATTAAAATACTGGGGTTGCCTAATAATTATGGCCGGTAGTGTACATATAAAGAGGAATAAGTTTCCTACATTTAAAGTTTATCATCTGTTGTTTTGTTACATGTGACACGTATCTGACTAATGAAATCAAACCTTATTCAGCATACCGTCCCTTTAAGCTTTCATTGTTTTTTAAATCCGTGTCTTATTAACAAATCTCTAAAGAAGCTAAATAACATGAAACATGCTATATTTAAGATACTGTTTCTACTTGTTCTTTACTTATTCTATTCAGTATATATATATACATATATACATAATAATAACTACATAGACTCTGTAAGTATGCCGGCCGTAAATTTATATTAGAATAAACCTCCGAAAAAATCATTAACAAACAGAACCTAAATCCGTTACAATCCGGTGTACTAAGACGTCGGATAAATGGGGGGGGGGAGAAACCCGCGGAACAAGAACAAAACATTCAATACTCCGCAGTAAAGAAAAAACCCCAAAACGGAACCAAACACAAGAAAAAGTGCTCAATACAAAGTACGAAAGAAAAGATACAATAGTAGAGCAAAAACACACAAAAATCTAGAGTGAGCCAAAACCTACCGCCGTTTCACACTACGGAGCCTTTGCCCTGACGATCCGTAGTGTGAAACCGCGGTAGGTTTTGGCTCACTCTAGATTTTTGTGTATACATATATACATATATATATGTGTGTGTGTGTGTGTGTATTCTTCTTCCTCATGTGCCGTGTCCTTCAGGACGTAGGCGATCATGGACTTTCACTTGGCTCTGTTTCCTTTCGCTCTCAACATTCTTTCTCGTGGTATCGCTCCCAAACCCCTCTCTGCCATCCATTTGCTCAAGCCTATCAAGTGGGTCTCACATTGCTCACCCCCCTGTCTCTCTTTCCCTCTATCAGTCCTGTAGATATTTTAATCCGACATTCTAACTGTAGAAATTATTTTTAATAGCTACAGCAGTTTGATTTGATATCACGGGTTTTAATTTGCTTAAACATGGAAATTAATACGGCGTATATATAATGCAAATAATTGAACCTTTTAAAAAAACGTCCAAGGAGTCTAAATGAAAATAAAATATAAGTCGAAATGCTTATAAAAGTACGTTTACAACCAAATTAATGCTTAAAGAATAATTGTATCTTTATATCGATGAACAGTTTGAGGTAAATAGTTTGCCCTTATTAAGAGATAATTTCTGCTAACTGTAAAGTTTTTAAAATTCTAAATCTATGATAATTCCTCGTGTGTCCTTTTGAGTTGAATAAAACCTGAATTGACCGAAGGAATTTTCTTAAGCCTCGTCATTTTTCATAACTTATTCAACTAACAATTATTCGAAACGAACGAAGTATTAAAAGCGGAAAAATTTATTCTGGATCCCAAGATACCAAACGCCGCTAAAGATTATAAATTTTGGTACCAGTCGTTCGACAATTATATGGACGCTATTCAGACTCTTGGTGCAACGCTGGATAAATTCAGTGTCTTGTTGAGTCACATAGACCGAACAGTGTATAATTACATAGAAAGCTGTAGTACATACGAGGAAGAGATAAAATATTAGAAAAAAATTATGTCAAGCCAACGAATAAGATTTTTGCACGTCATCTTCTCACAAGTCGTCGCCAAAATCAATCGGCCAATTGTTACAGGCACTACAGAAGTTGTCTAAAGACTTTAACTTCATATCAGTAAGCACAGCTGCCTTAAGAAGAAACCATTCATTACGCATTCATCGACGTTTTGGACTCTAACCTTATTCAACAGAAACTCGTGGAGAATAGATCGTTAGACTTGCAGAAGTTTTCTGGCAAAAAAAAAAATTAAATCAACCCAAACAATTACATTATCAGGGGAGGCTTTGTTAGCTAAAAACTAATCTGATATATGTCAGTCTGACTGTGAAGGTGATAATCTGATATTTTCCGTAGACATCGATACATCACACAACTCTGTGTCAGCTGTACTCAGTCAGGACAATCGACCAGTTGCCTTTCATTCAAGATCACTGCATGGTAGTGAGTTAAACTATGCACCGGTAGAGAAAGAGGTTCTTTCAATAGATGACCCTGTCAAAAAATAGAAGCACCTCCTAATTGGTAAAAACTTCACTTTAAATAAGTTTTTTTTTTTTAAATATGTGCAATTTATGTTCGATGCACAAAATCATGAAAAAATTAAAGATTCTACGCTGGAGAATCAATCTTTGCTTTTTTTTTAGTTTTCACTTTCAGTACTGTGAAGGAAAAAAGAACGTGGCAGCGGACACTCTCACCTGAACCAATTTTACTACCCTCTTGAACAACAAATTATTAAGGTTGCATGAATTCCTGTGTCATCTAGGTGTGACTAGAATGATACACCTTGTTCGTAGTAAAATCTTATCATATTCTGTTGAAGATATCTGGACGATGACAACCAACGGTCAAACATGCTACATAATTAAGACAAATATCTACAAACCATCTAATCTACACTTAATCAAAGCCACCCAAACTTTTGACTGACTGAGCATCGACATTAAGGGTCGACTACCTTCTTCATCTTGCAACAAATATCTGATAACCATTATAGGTGAATTTTCCAGGTTCATTTTGGCCGTCCAATGCCCAAACATGGAAGCTAAATAACTGTATGTCCAATCTGTTCTCTCTATTTGGCATGGCTGCTTTCATCCATAATGATGGGGAATCCTCATGTCTTTCCCAAAAAAACAAAAAGCATTTCCTACACAATTACGGAGTTGTCACTAGTATAACAAGAAGTCTTGTCTGAAGCTTTGAATACTAATCGTTCATTGTTGTGCACGGTAGCTAACTCACAGCACATGAACAAGTTCAGCAGACGATCAACAAATGGTGCCACCTTACACGCATAGCTAAGACAACCTATTGGTTGATGAGGTGGAATGCCTAGAAGGAACACCACAGAATGTCCACATCACGAAATTAGAGGGGTAGCGAAGTTGTCTCACTCAAACATCTGCACCCAAAAGAAAATGGGGACGGCAGCCTTGTCGAAAATTGTCCATTCAACAAACCAGGAACAATTCTACGAAACGACATATAAGTAACCTACAAATGCTGCGTTGTCGGGATGTGCGTTGTTGTGCATTGGATATCGGCTCGGAACGAGAAATCGGGGAGCTGAGTTCGAATTCCAGCTGAATTCATTGCATTCACTTACGCGCAAATACCCTTGGGAAAGGTATTAATAAATCTGTTCCTTCCAGTTATGGGTTAAATAACAGGACAGATTGGGTTCTATAGCCTTGGTCGGCAACCAGTCTACTGCAGAAAGCAATGGCAACCTACTGCGGAATAATCTTCTGCCCAGTCAGTCATTTATCTTTCGAGACATGATCGCCCAAGGGTTTATCACGTATGGCACTTAACTGACTGACTGAATACAATAGTTGGAAACATAATTAAAACTTCTACTGGGTATAAAATAGGGGATCGGTTTTCTATTGCTATGAAGTAATAAACTGATCCCCCATTAATTACTACTTTATAATATAATACATTTCTTCTCCCTTCAGCTATGAGTCAAATAATAAGACAGATTGGGTTCTATAGCCTTGGCTGGCAAACAGTCTACCGCAGAAAGCAATGGCAACCTACTGCGGGATAATCTTCTGCCCAGTCAGTCATGTCTCTTTCGAGACATGATCGCCCAAGCGTGTATCACGTATGGCACTTAACTCACTGACAAATGCTGCATCGCTTTAGTCAAGTTGCAAAACCTCTCAATCCCTTAGATTTTTAAAGACATAATTTTATTATTTGTATTTTCTATCATAACGCACTACATATATTTCTTCTGGTTCAATGGTGATTGCGGTAAAATAATATTATTATTCTAGTTGTCTGGTCTTATTAAAGGATTATTTTCCCTTCATCCAAAAGTTTTAAAAATATCCATCTTTGTTTACACCTCGTGTGTTCTTTTAAGTTGAATAAAAACTGATTCACCCAAAGGTATTTTCTTTAGTCTTGTTATTTGCCATAAAGTCAAAAAATTAAATCAAGTTCAATTGATGATGCTGAGACAGTGCAACAGTAGAAGCGAACTAGAATAATCAAAGAAAACATTATTAAAAATATCAGTACAAATATTAAGAATGGTGGCCACAAATCTAAAAAAAAGTTGATTCGAGTAGAGACGTTCTTGTAAGATATAAAAAAAATCAATTTTATTTACCATATATGCCACCATACATAGTTTCATCTTAAAATAATTCCTGTATAAAATCATTTAATTTTATAGACTTTTGTATTATTTTTTACGAATCCATCCGAAAAGCCATCAGACAAAACCTTTTAAACTATTCTATTAAATATTTTTCTGTTGCAAGGAAAGTTGGCACATTGTGTTGTGCTAGTCATTTCTTCTTCTTCTTCTTCTTCCTCAGGACGTAGGCGATCATGACTTTCTTCTTCTTCTTCTTCTTCTGTCTTCTGTTTCTTCTTCTTCTTCTTCTTCTTCTTCTTCTTCTATGTTTGTCCTTTCAGGACGTAGGCGATCATGACTTTCTTCTTCTTCTTCTTCTTCTGTCTTCTTCTTCTTCTTTTCTATGTTTGTCCTTTCAGGACGTAGGCGATCAGACTTTCTTCTTCTTCTTCTTCTGTCTTCTGTTTCTTCTTCTTCTTCTTCTTCTTCTTCTTCTTCTTCTTCTTCTTCTTCTATGTTTGTCCTCTGTGGACGTAGGCGATCATGACTTTCTTCTTCTTCTTCTTCGTCTTCTGCTTCTTCTTTCTATGTTTCTGTCCTTTCAGGGACGTATGATCATGATCTCTCTTCTTCTTCTTCTTGTTCTGTCTTCTGTTTCTTCTTCTTCTTCTCTTCTTCTGTCTTCTTCTTCTTCTTCTATGTTTGTCCTCTTCAGGACGTAGGCGATCATGACTTTCTTCTTCTTCTTCTTCTTTGTTCTGTCTTCTGTTTCTTCTTCTTCTTCTTCTTCTTCTTCTTCTTCTTCTTCTTCTTCTTCTTGCGTTTGTCCTTTCAGGACGTAGGCGATCAAGTGACTTTCTTCTTCTTCTTCTTCTTGTTCGTCTTCTGTTTCTTCTTCTTCTTCTTCTTCTTCTTCTTCTTCTTCTTCTATGTTTGTCCTTTCAGGACGTAGGCGATCACACTTTCTCTTTCTTCTTCTCTCTGTCTTTCTTCTTCTTCTTTCTCTATGTTTGTCTCCTTCAGGACGTAGGCGATCATGACTTTCTTCTTCTTCTTCTTCTTCTGTCTTCTGTTTCTTCTTCTTCTTCTTCTTCTTCTTCTTCTTCTTCTTCTATGTTTGTCCTTTCAGACGTAGGCGATCATGACTTTCTTCTTCTTCTTCTTCTTCCTGTCTTCTTCTTCTCTTTTCTATGCTTGTCCTTTCAGGACGTAGGCGATCATGACTTTCTTCTTCTTCTTCTTCTTCTGTCTTCTGTTTCTTCTTCTTCTTCTTCTTCTTCTTCTTTTCTATGTTGTCCTTTCAGGACGTAGGCGATCATGACTTTCTTCTTCTTCTTCTTCTGTCTTCTCTTGCTTCTTCTTCTTCTTCTTCTTCTTCTTCTTCTTCTTCTTATGTTTGTCCTTTCAGGACGTAGGCGATCATGACTTTCTTCTTCTTCTTCTTCTTCTTCTGTCTTCTTCTTCTTCTTCTTTCTATGTTTGTCCTTTCAGGACGTAGAAGATCATGACTTCTTCTTCTTCTTCTTCTTCTTCTTCTGTCTTCTTCTTCTTCTTCTTCTTCTTCTTCTATGTTTGTCCTTTCAGGACGTAGGTGATCATGACTTTCTTCTTCTTCTTCTTCTTCTTCTTCTTCTCTCTTCTTCTTCTTCTTCTTCTTCTTCTATGTTTGTCCTTTCAGGACGTAGGCGATCATGACTTTCTTCTTCTTCTTCTTCTTCTGTCTTCTGTTTCTTCTTCTTCTTCTTCTTCTTCTTCTTCTTCTTCTTCTTCTATGTTTGTCCTTTCAGGACGTAGGCGATCATGACTTTCTTCTTCTTCTTCTTCTGTCTTCTTCTTCTTCTTCTATGTTTGTCCTTTCAGGACGTAGGCGATCATGACTTTCTTCTTCTTCTTCTTCTTCTGTCTTCTGTTTCTTCTTCTTCTTCTTCTTCTTCTTCTTCTTCTTCTTCTTCTTCTTCTATGTTTGTCCTTTCAGGACGTAGGCGATCATGACTTTCTTCTTCTTCTTCTTCTTCTGTCTTCTGTTTCTTCTTCTTCTTCTTCTTCTTCTTCTTCTATGTTTGTCCTTTCAGGACGTAGGCGATCATGACTTTCTTCTTCTTCTTCTTCTTCTGTCTTCTGTTTCTTCTTCTTCTTCTTCTTCTTCTTCTTCTATGTTTGTCCTTTCAGGACGTAGGCGATCATGACTTTCTTCTTCTTCTTCTTCTTCTTCTGTCTTCTTCTTCTGTCTTCTTCTTCTTCTTCTTCTATGTTTGTCCTTTCAGGACGTAGGCGATCATGACTTTCTTCTTCTTCTTCTTCTTCTTCTTCTGTCTTCTTCTTCTTCTTCTGTCTTCTTCTTCTTCTTCTTCTTCTTCTTCTTCTTCTATGTTTGTTCTTTCAGGACGTAGGCGATCATGACTTTCCCCGTCTTTTTATCCCTTGTGGCTCTTTGCACGTTTACTCTTTTACACCACGCAACCCCCGTTCTGTCATCCACCTGATCAGGTCCTTCAAATATGTTATCCGTTACTTTCCCCTGTCTCTTTTTTCCTCTCTTTGGCTTGTTAGTATCAGGTTCTCTAAACCGCCTTTCTCATTGCATGTCCCAAGAACTTTAGCTGTCTCTTCCTGATTCTCAGTATTAATTTCCTTTTCGTTTCCATCCTTCTTAAGACCCGATCGTTGCTCACATACTAGATCCATGATATTCGCAGCATCCTTCTGTAGAACCACATTTCAGTTGCTTCAATCTTTTTCTTCATCTTTGATGATATTGTCCGGCATTCACTGTCATATTGAAAAAATAGTCATTTATCTTCCTAGAATATATCTTTGACCTTTATATATATATATATATATATATATATATATATATATATATATATACCGTTCGTCCGTGTATCGAATATTGCTTTCACATCTGCTGTCATGCTTCTGATATGTATTTAGAGTTTCTTGAAAAAATACAAAAATAATCAGTATTATTACATGTCCTCACCTGGTATCTCGGCTTCGTTCTCTTTCCCACTGTGGCTTCTCTGTGCCTTTTCTATAAACACTTTTATGGTAATTTTTTGATGAGCCCTTCTTCTTGTTCTCTCAACTTCATGAATTTAATTTCTAAAATGAATTTAAATGCTAGTTTTCATAACTTTATTATTAAAATTTAAATGTAAAATTGAAAGCATAATTTCTATGCTAACTGTTTCTTCTCTGGTTCTTCTCACTTGTGGATGTCTCTTCCGTTTCCTTGCTTTTCTCTCATCTACGATCCTCAAAAGATGAAATGCAACGTCAGTCGCCATCTTCTGTATCCTGAAGGCTTTATTAGTCTCTTTCAGTCTGATTAACACCCTTACGTCTTTGTAGCGTTATTAACATGTGTAGGTGAAGTTATTATAAAATATAAGATGATGTAATTTTCACACGCCTTTTTGGACCATCTCTTCAATTTTCGATTGAGCGGTCGTGAATAGGCAAATTACTTAAAGGGCTTTCTTTACGTCTGCAGGCTTTCCTAAATATATGATAGGCTTTAAAGATTGTCATATCATTATGCACTCCGATGTGATTTTTCAAACCTGATTCTGAACAGAATAATTTGCCACAAAATTACATACATTTCCTAAGTGTCGTTGTGGATACCTGTCAACGCATTCTGTATGGAAATGCTTACTAGCTGGAGAACTTAGCTCGCAAGTTCTGCATAAAATAAAAATACCCTACTACAAAAGTGCCCAAAATGAAGAAAATATAATAAATGCCCAAAATGAATAGACAATGGTAAGCTAAATAAAATTATACATAAATGCCTAAACTGAAGAAAATTCTCGGATTGAGGTTATTCCTTGCTTTGTATAATAAACCCTCTATTTATTGAACGAGTCAACCATCCGTATCTGGTTGCAGGCTGCCGGATTCCAATCCGGCATCTGCAAGCGGATAAGGATTCTGTATCGCTCACCCATCCCGGGGGTACAGGTGAACGGAAGGCTTTTGCTGTCACGTTCGGTTCGTCGTGCAGTCCAACCCTAAGTGGAATCGCTGGTGAGGCTCGAGCCAGGGTTTTCGCATACTCCGATGACGTATCCATTTTCGTGTCGTGCCGCAGCGACATTGAGTGGTTGCAGAAGGCGCTTGCACGGTGCGAGGTGCCAAGATTGACCGCAACAAGTCTTCCGGTTTACGGCTAGATGTTTGGAAGTGCGCTGATCTACTGGGGCTTTTTGGTTGAATTGACGGGCCAGTTCACATTCTTGGAGTGTTGATTGGATTCTTTAAGCATCAACTCATGATGGAAATCGAATCTAATAAAAAGAAGTTTGTTATCGGCAGATTTCAGCAAAAGGTGGGAAAATATGGCGAGCCTGGTTCGTGTGAGCAGGGCTAAGCTTGATTTTCTCTTTTAAATTTCCTTGGTCACAATGGCGTACTTTCCCTCGTCTGGTTAACTTTGTCACGCTTTGCTTACTTATTCAATATGAGTAATTGTTGTTCCTGGCCTGTTCCTGGCATTCTTTTCTGTTATAAACCCTGTCGAGATACTCTAATTTCTTTCTTTTTTCATTTCGACTGATTCAACCTTTGACATTTTGTTTTAACTTTTTGCTCTCTAGTAGTTAGTGTGTTTCTTGATTCTGTCTATAGGCAATTATACAGCGGGCACTATTATTGTTTTGTTGGGTAGGCGGGCCCTAATAACATCTTTTTACTTTAGTTTGAAGACTTTATTATATATTTTGTTTTCTGGGTTCGTGCCCCACGCATTTCATGATCATAATATATATATATATATATATATATATATATATATATATATATATATAGTCATCCGCAGACAGATATGTTTTGCTGTTTTGCTGTATCAGTATGGTTAGACATCCGATTGCTTTTTACCCAGGATTGAAACCCGACCGAATTGGGGTCAGTTGGCGATTCTACCTCTGAGCTATGGGCGTTTGGCAGAAGGAAGCAGACTTTTAGTGTGTGATATTTACGTATTCATACGCCAGTAGTGAGAATGTTCTAATTCATTTCTGAATGAACGATGGGTAGATGCTAGAGTAGCTAGTTTTTTTTATCTGTTTTTTCAAAGTCTATCATTCTTCCAGAGTGTTCAATCAGGGTGTGAGAGCGTAAATAGTCATCCGCAGACACACACACACACACACACACACACACACACATATATATATATATATATATATATATATATATATATATATATGAACACTTCCTATTATTATATATATATATATATATTGAACTCTTCCTATTATTATGAATACCAGGGGAATATACCTCTCGGGGTGGAGTTGAGCTGGGTTGAGTCAGTCACTCTTGTATTTGTTTTCGTTTAATATATGTTTCACTAATTCCCGAGTTCGAGTTTTCTTCTGACCTATTCTGGGTCCACAATAGATAGATAGATAGATAGATAGATAGATATGGGGGGGTGTAGATAAAATAAATGTCATGTTGGGTTTTGCGTAGATTCGCTGTGAAAATGTGGTATATGATGGATTGAGTGGTGATAAATGAATTTCTTGTGGTAAAATAGTTAATTGTAATGAATAATTGGGTCATAAATTCATAAATTTGATTATCTAGATTTAGGAAAGTCAGTGTTGACAATCCCTACAGTATTTCGTCATTTTTGGCTATATGCCACATTTAATGTATTTTACATTAATAAATAAACGTCATGATGTAGTTCTTTGAAGACGATGACAAATTGAGGTGTACGTTGAATTATACTGAGAATGGCTTACAAAGTAAACCGGTTTCCGGTTCATGGTTTGGCTAGATCCAAAGAAACCTACTGGAGAACTGTGCAATATTTAAATTCACTTCTCCTGGAGTTGATGAGCGGAAATATTAATGTCCGTTATACCACAATCTGATCTAAATTCACATTGACTTTCTGGATCTTTACAGTAAACTTGTCACCCTTATGAATTAAAACCTCAATGTGAATGCCGTCAAGACCCGATGCCTTCATAATATTCATTTATTTAATATTTTTATCTTTTCGATAGAAGTAGGATGCATCATCTCAAGAAACATATCCATTTGGAGCAAATTATTAATAATATTTTTATTCATAACCGAGGGGTTGTAAAAAATATTTGCAAGAGTTTTATGTGTGCTACTGAATCTTTAAAAAGGGGAAACATTCTTAGATTTATAAGCTACCAAAACGGAAGATTGGTTACCAGAGATCTGTCTGATTAAATGTCATAATATTTTAGAGTCTTTACGATCATAATCTTTCTGAGTTTTCTTAGAAATATCTAAACCCCTTGTCGTATTTCATTGATGTCATTTGTGCTGGAGTGATGATTAAGCTTTCCTATGAACTTGTTTAAAAGATTGACGGTCTTTATCAAATGCAATATATTTTTGGGTGCAATATATTTTGGTATGCAAGCATTTGGTAATCTCCTGATTCTTTGCATTAAATCAATACTGATGTTTTTATTCTCCTGGGCCTTCAACGCCTACATTTTCGATCTCGGTCTAAAACTTATCCAAAGTTCCGTCAAATTCCAAATCTTCAATAGCTTTCTGAAGATTTTCATGTACCTTTGATTTCTGCTGTTTTGACATTTCAATCGATCTGACGAGGTAGTTCGCATCAGAGTTCCGGATTTTTCCAATCGCAAACATTAACCTGAGTTTACTTTCACGAAAATTTTGGTCGGGAAGATTTTCCAATTTGAGTCTCATTCTGTAAGTAGAATTTAATAATAAATATAAGAATAATACTTTGGTTATTTGCACTTCCGCCCCACACACACAGATATACAGGCACATACACCACACCACACCACGCACGAACATACATGTATTTGTATTTATTATTGATGGTCTTATTATTTATGGTTATTATTTTTATTGTGTTTATGGTTATTAGTAATTATTAAATTGTTTACTTTTTATTTAACCTGCATTCTTATTTATTGATTTGTATTTTTTGCTCATTGGTTTGCTTTTATTTATTTGATTTTCATTTTATTTTATATTAGTATTATTCATTCGTTTTTGGTCTTCGATTTTAAAAGAAAGGTAACAGAAGAGATTGACAAGAAAAGACTACAGATAAACTGCAAGAAAACCAAAAGCATGGTCATCAACAAAAAGGGCAGCTAAAATCAAGCAGGCACAAAAATTTAAATACCTGGAAAGCGTTATAACAGAGGGCGGAAAGTGCGACACAGAGATCCGAAGGCGAATTGGCATGGCGAAGGAAGCATTCCAGAAGTTGAGTAATGTATTAAGAAACAGGACAATTTAGCTAAAAACAAAGGAGAGAGTATTGGATTGCTATGTGATGTCGGTTCTTCAATATGGCAGTGAATGTTGAACAATATCTTCGAAGATGAAGGAAAAACTTGAAGCAGCTAAAATGTGGTTCTAGAGAAGGATACTGCGTATATCATGGATGACTGGGCAGAAGATTATCTCGCAGTAGGTTGTCATTCCTTTCTGCGGTCGACTGGTTGCCAATCAAGGCTATAGAACCCAATATGTTCTGCCATTTAACTCATAGCTGAAGGGAGAAGAGATAGATTGTATTACATTATTTTATTAAGTATAATTAGTGGGACATTAGTTTATTACTTCATAACAATAAAAAAGCGATCCCCCACTTTATGATCAATAGATGCCTTAATCATGTTTCCAACTATTATATTCAGTCAGTCAGTGTCATATGTGATACAAGCTTAGGCGAACATGTCTCGAAAGAGACATGACTGACTGGGCAGAAGATTATCCCGCAGTAGGCTACCATTACTTTCTGCGGTAGACTGGTTGCAGGCAAGGCTATCGAACCTAATCTGTCTTATTAATTAACCCATAAATGGAGGGAAGAGCCGGATTAATACCTTTGCCAAGCGCATTTGTGCGTAAGTGAATGCAAGAAATTCAACTGGAATTCGAATTCGGATCCCCGATTTTTCGTTTCGAGTCGATAGCCACTGCACCACAATGCACATCCTAAACAAAAATAGAGCATAGCTTAAAACTATAGTTTCATCAAATATGTCAATATAAATCTCCCATATCTTTATTCCTGTTCCTTTTACGCACACAGATAGATAAAAAAAAAAAGGCTGAGATAGATAGATAGATAGATAGATAGATAGATAGATAGATAGATAGATAGATAGTGTTATGGGACATACCCTTTTGGGACTATATTGAACTCTTCCTATTATTGTGAATACCAGGGGAATATACCTCTCGGGGTGGAGTTGAGTTGGGTTGAGTCAGTCACTCTTGTATTTGTTTTCGTTCAATATATGTTTCACTAATTCCCGAGTTCGAGTTTTCTTCTGACCTATTCTGGGTCCACAATAGATAGATAGATAGATAGATAGATAGATAGATAGATAGATAGATAGATAGATAAACTCAATGATAGATAGATAGATAGATAGATAGATAGATAGATAGATAGATAGATAGATAGACTCAATGATAGATAGATAGATAGATAGATAGATAGATAAATCAATGATAGATAGATAAACTCAATGATAGATAGATAAACTCAATGATAGATAGATAAAGATGATAGATAGATAGATAGATAGATAGATAAAGCTCATAGATAGATAGATAGATAGATAGATAAAGATAGATAGATAGATAGATAGATAGATAGATAGATAGATAAAGTCAATGATAGATAGATAGATAGATAGATAGATAGATAGAGTCAATGATAGATAGATAGATAGATAGATAGATAGATAGATAGATAGATAGATAAACTAAATGATAGATAGATAGATAGATAGATAGATAGATAGATAAAGATAGATAGATAAATAGATAGATAGATAGATAGATAGATAGATAGATAGATAGATAAACTCAAAGATAGATAGATAGATAGATAAACTCAAAGATAGATAGATAAACTCAAAGATAGATAGATAAATAAACTCAGATTATCAAAGATAGATAGATAAACTCAAAGATAGATAGATAGATAAACTCAAAGATAGATAGATAGATAAACTCAATGATAGATAGATAGATAGATAGATAGATAGATAGATAGATAGATAGATAGATAAACTCAATGATAGACAGATAGATAGATAGATAGATAGATAGATAGATAGATAGATAGATAGATAAACTCAATGATAGATAGATAAATAAACTCAATGATAGATAGATAGATAGATAGATAGATAGATAGATAGATAGATAGATAGATAGATAGATAGATAGATGCATGCATGGAAACTGAAACAGATTTGGCAGTACTTCCTCATTTTTCAAAAGTAGTATTGACTGATGAATTCTCTAATCTCTGCAGTTAAAACCAGGGTTTCCAAGCATTTTCTGCCTCTCCACACATTATGAAAAGAACCATTTCATTTGCACAAATCCAAAATAAATACGAGAATTTTAACATTTCTGGGAATTCAAAGACAGAAATCTCTCCCTAATGATTGAATGGAAGACTGTAGGTAAATCTCAAACCTCCAATAGTTTCAGAAACAGATGCAATTTATGCTTAGACTAAAAGATTAGAATTATCTAATTCAGAGAAACTGCCAATTATTAAATCAAATAAATGAAATTATTTTCAAATGCCGTCGTAAAATAAATTTAAATTATCTAATTAATAGAATCTGAGAATTACTCCATTTCATCACACTTTCTGATTCAGTCCTATCTTGTGTTGATCATTCATTGGAGGATTTTACGGATTGAAGAAGCGAAGGTGGATATCGAACATGTAATAGGTAGAAATGCCAGTATATGCATGCAAAAACTCTATATTATTTATGTATGAAGTTTAGAGTCTCCTATTTTGCATTGTGTGATTGTAAATATATTTTAATACAAATATTTCACGTGTATAATGGTGCATCTAGCTGTAAGGTTATATATAGGGTTATTTCGTGTATATGTGTGCACCTAATTAAGTGCATGTTCCGTATATATAGGGGGAGCGCCCAAGAATAATTATGGTTACTTGTATGATTGCGTGTATTATTGTATGTATATTCCGTGTATATGGGTGCATCTAATTATATGTATACTTCATGTATACGGGTGCACCTAATCATATATATGCTTTCCGTGGATATGGGGGGCACCTTATTATATGTATGTTGACGCTAATCTTGGATTAAGGATGTAATCGATTTCACCCTCCTGAATTGATTGTACCCTCCTGTTGTGGAGTAGTTTTCATATTGAAAGTTATAACCGTGCTATGTCGGTTGCTAATCGACTTAAAGCACCCTAAATGTTAGGAATTTGGTAATCTTAGTATTGACTCCTTAGTATTCGGCTAACTGCCAACTAATATCAACTGCCTAGTAGTTCTACTGAACTCAAATAGAACTCTAAAAAAACTCTCTAGAATTTCTAAGAACTCCCAAGAACTTCCCAAGAACTTCCCAAGAACTTCTCGAGTTGACGTCCTGTTAACTCTTACTAATATAGGACGGAGAGTCCATTATCTGAGGAATAAGTGCGCTTCACCATAACACCTCCAGTATTGATCAGTATACTTATGTATGCACGTATTGATATTGAAATCCAAATGATATATGCCGGTATATGTCTGTAATGTTTGTTATGATGTATGGAATGTGAAATATACCACCTCGTTTGTTGGGGGAAAAGTGAACATGTATGCGTATATATATGTTCGCATTGTTTTTGTATATACAAGTATATGTTTTTATAAGTATGTGGATGGAGAAAGATGATAGTGCGCAGAGATAAGAAATATATATGTATACATAGAAAAGTTTATGTATACATATATGTATACACAGGCAGGAGTGTATATATGTAGGCAGGTGTGTATGTGTATGTGTGGGTACATGGGTAAATATTTAAATGCATGTGTATTTTCTGAGTATATATGGGGTTTGTTAGTATACTTGCGTAAATATGTGTTGGTATTATTTATACGTATATAGGTCCGCTTTTCATAAATATGTGTGTGCGAACACAATAGTTACATGTGGTTATAGATGGATGGCTGCATGCGTTTATGAGTGACACATTTGCATTTACACATATATATGAGTACGGACATGTATTTAGGGAGATATACGTATATGTGTATGTATGTGTTTAAGTATGCAAATATAATCATATTTTCTGGGTATATGTGAGATTTGTTAGTATACTTGCGTAAATATGTGTTACTACTAATTATACGCGTATGGCACCGGTCTTCATAAAAATATGTATGTGAGTATGCGAACGCAATATTTATATGTAAGTATTGATGTATGTGTGTTTGTAAGTACACTACCGACCATAATTATTAGGTTACCACAGTTTTTAAAAGAAATGATGTATTTCATACTATTTTTAGTATTTGTTGCCAAGTAGATAATTCTAAATGAAAATAGATTAATCAACTTTTTTATCCAAAATATCCAATGTTCAATAGGACTGAGATCAGGGTTTTGTGGGGGCCAATTCAAATTCCGAGGCCTTCCTTCCTCTTCCTTTTTAGTTAAATAATTCTTACAAAGGTTTGGCTTTTCACCCTGTATTTGAATTTCAGTGAGATTTTTAAGAAAATCACCCATGTCCGAATACTTTTGCACACTACCGGTAGTGTTAGGACAGGGGTGATTTTAAACTTTATTTTGATGCCTCATAAAAGATAAAATATTTTTTGTCCTAATACTTTTGCACAGTACTTTATATTTACTTCAATCCTGGTTTAAAAGCAATCGGAGTCTAACCGTGCTGATGAGCTGTGATACAGCCAAACGGATCTGTCTGAGGATGACTATTTACGCTCTCACACCCTGACTGAGCACTCTGAAAGATTGGTAGACTTTGAAAAACAGTAGCTACTATGGTATCTACGCATCGTTCATTCATAAATTAGAACACTCTCAGCTATTGGGAGTGTATAATGATAATATACACGCTAAAAAGTCTGTCTTCTTCTACCGAGCGCCCATAGCTCAGAGGTAAAATTGCCGACTAACGGCAATTCGTTCGGGTTTCAATCCTGGGTTAAAAAGCAATCGGATGTCTAACCGTACTCGTGAGCTGTGATACAGCGAAACAAATCTGTCTGCGGATGACATATATATATATATATATATATAGGGATGGAGAACCAGGCATTGAAAACTCGCTTCTAATGGGCCATAAATGGAAGATGTTCTAACATAATGTAAGGCGACATGTGCTAACTTTTGATATTCTCTTTTAGACGTACCCAATTCGCATTTTAGCTGCCAATCTTCCACAAGAAATAAGAAACATACTTGGCACATGGCATTATCCGTTAACCCCAGTAAGTCAGAGATAATTAAAGTGGCCAGGTTCTTCGAGTTTAATACCAAGAAACACCCGAGGCTAAGTCAAAGAAACATACGAAGAAGGAAGAAGTCGGAAAAATAGATGAATTTGCCCAGCATGTTTAGAATATCTTCAGCTATGATTCGTGTATGTCGAAAAGGTGTCATCGATCAAGGTTGCGAAGTATAATACAGGAGATTATCAAGTATATGCCCTATGGGATCAGAAAAAGAAATTTCATTTCAAAACCCGGAAGAAATCGGTAATTTGATAGAAGCTATTGTTGGTTAGACTCATGTACACTGAAATGCCCGACATGCTCTAGTTCTCCTCGGATGAGAAAATGAATAAATAAAAAACAGGAGTACCTACAAGCTGACTACATGGAGTACCGACAGTGATATACATCAAGTTGTGTCACTTGTTATGTCTTCAAGCTTCTTGAACAATTACGTTCATATCGTAATGCTTAGTCTCTACCCTTAGGATAGACGCCACTATCTATATCGGGGTTATGGACAAAGTGTTAAGTGACTGGAGTAAGAAGATTATATTTCTGAAATTGTGGGTATATTTTACATCCGTCGAATTCGGTGTGATATGTGTACCAGGAATATATGATAGAAGTCATTAATGTCTTATGTAAATCAAGTGTTTTGAATGATACTGACTAGAGACCTTTGGTTAGAAATGTTTCAGATTTTTTAAATTGCCAACACATTCAATGCAGACTTACAGGACGCATGTTCAATATATCACATAATTTGGATTATGTTGCAACAAGGCATAGGCCATGTTAAAACGTTTAATTACGTGAATTAACAGGCTGATGATTTGCAAGGACTACTAATTGGATAAGAATTATACAAATTCTCACGAGAGTAGGTTGAATGGATGAGAAGAAATGAAGAAAGAAACGCTTTAAAATTTAAGTTTTATTGTAATAAAATTAATGTCAGAACAGTTCTATGGATAATCGAAGGCTGAATTAACTTGCTAAAATTTTAAACAGGATTGGAAACGTCTGACGTGATTCGATGTCACAGTTCAAGTTCTTTCGAGGTTATTTTATAGTTTGAGTGTGGTGCAGACCCCATTAGGCTATGGACTATGCTTGTCAACCAAACACTAAGCAAGCAGCTGATGATTCCATAGTAGCGCGAGGTTTTTTCCATAGAATGGTTTGGCTCCGTTGTTCCGTCTAAACTTATCATTGCTTACTATCGATTTTCATTCATTCTTAGACTCTATGTACCTCCAACAATAATGGGTTCATCCAGTGGAATAATGCACCCAGTCATCGGGACCAAACAGCCGGAGTGTTCTGGAGACGAATCGAACATTTATGGAATTTGGTAGATAGTTTTATTCACATGCAAGATCATTCATCTCCAAATATCAGTGTTGTAGACAGCTACTAAGATGGTATGTCTCAACATCTCTGTAGAGGTCATCCGACCACTTATGAAATCAATGTCATGTAAAGTTGCTACATTTCGACGAGTTAAATGACAGTCCTGCATAACATTATTGCTTTTGGCACGTCACAAATAATGCTAAATTATTTTCAGGCAATAATTATTATATGAAGAAATTTATTAACGGATGTTTTTTAAATATATTCTAGAATAATGAACCACTAGTTAACTTCTTTGCCACAACAAGCACTCATCTGGGAAAGAATTTGGCATGTTTTAAGGAATCGTTTCAAAAAGTACAGCTAAAAGTACTATTATTATTATTATTATTATTATTATTATTATTATTATTATGTTGTCATTTTTCATCATATTTCGGTTTCTGCTATGGCCGCACTACCTACCAAGTCAGCGGGAAGACCTAAGGCAGGTCGTGGTGTGTCGTTATGGCTCCATTTCATGTTTTTTCTATCTCCCCTATCATCCCTAACGTTATATAGACAAAGTTCTTCCTTGTGTGTGGGCTGTACTTAACAAGACAATGTTTTGAATATCACTTAAGATGGGGTTTCCAGGCATTCTTTCAATGTGTTGTTTTGTTCCATTTTTTATCATTCCAAGTGCGCCTACTATCACTGGTACGATTCTTGTTTTCAATTTCCACATTTTTTCTATTTCAATTTCCAGGTCTTTATATTTTGAGAGTTTTTCGAATTCCTTGGTTGCTATGTTACAATCCGCTGGACAAGACATATCAATTAATAGGCAAGTTTTTTTCTTTCTGGTTATTGACAATAATGTCCGGCCTATTTGCTTCAATTTTTCTGTCTGTGTAGATGGTGTGATCCCATAGAATGGTGACATCTTCTATTTCTGTTACCGGTGTTGGGTGATGTTCATACCTGTGTTTGTTTACATATTTTCCATAGTGAATGCACATTGTCCAATGTAAATATTACCCCACTCTATCGTGACGATTTTTATAATCATTTGGGGCAAGCACAGAACATCCTGAGATTTAATGGTCTGTTGTTACTTGGTATTTATCACAAAACCTGAATTTTGGATCCACATTATTATTTATAATATTTTCCTGAAAGTTTCTAGTGAAAAGACTTTGGTCTTGTGCTGCAAGAATAAAGCCTTCAGTCTCAGACATTAATCCAAATGCACGTAACCATCGATGAGTATTAACTTTATCAACATTGGATTTATTGGCACGTTTTAGATATTGGCCATGCAGAGGTTTGTCTTGCCAGCGTTGTTTCATCTGTTCAAGAGCTTTATCCTTGGCTTTCTCTTTCATATTTTTTGCCGCAATAGTTGATTCTTGTCTTTAAATTGAATTCCATTTCAATGTCTTCACTTAAGCATTTTACAGTTTGCAGTAGAGCTTCCAGCTCATTATCATTCTTCTTCTTCTTCTTCTTATTATTATTATTATTATTATTATTAATTAATTAATAATAATAATAATAATAATAATAATAATAATACATATATATATATAATTTGAAAGGTCAAGATCTTAATCTCTGGATCATGCAACTATTTGTAAAGCGAATACTCTTTGTAAGCATATGCTGAATTATATGTATTTCCTACACTGAAAGAAAAGAAGAAAAAGTATTTGTTTTATACCAGAACATTAAGTACACACAAACCATATCATTATGTAAAAGTTAGAAAGCCTATTATGTAACTGTCGTCAGTGTTGTTCCCGAGCGTAATCGAAATTGAATAACATTTGTCGATACGAAAGGCTACTTCACCAACCATCGTCTGTCATCAATGTATTTACTTCAGTGGTTTACTTTCGAAGCTCCTAAAACTTCTGTCACGCAAACTGTTGTCTCTACTTTCTAACAACTATTGTTGATGCACTTGGCAGTTTCATAACGTTCAAGCCATATCGAGAGTGACGTCGAGAGTGACGAACGGTCAGTTTTCCCGTCAATGGTGAATGTCTGATATTGGAGAAAAAGAATTTTTGTGAACATAATTCGTGACTTTAAACCGTAACCGTTGGCTTCGTTTCATTGGTTGAAGCAAAAGTATCCCCACTCTCAGGAAATTTACCACAAACCCTTAAATCAAATTTACAACTTATAAAAACGAAATAGATTGTCACATTTTATTACATCAGGCAAACATCATGTCACTTCTAATTACATATAAGCAGATATAATTTTAATGCTTCCAAAACGAAGCTGCTATCGATTAACCATCATAGACAATCACACCGACTTCCCATTAGCATAGAACAGGCTTGCCTCCCAGAGAGTAAAACACTACGCCTCCTTGGCCTCACATTCTCAGCGGACCTCAAGTGGAATGACTATATCGAATCCGCTTCTATGAAAGTCAGTTCTCTATGCAGGGCCCCGAAGTTTTTCCGTCTGAATCTATCATGCACATATATAAATCTATCATCCACCAGTATATTAAATACTGCTGCCACATCTGGTCGGGTGCCCCTGCTATTCTCCTCGGGGTTCTTGACAAAATACAACGGAGAATCTGTAATATGATAGATACCGAATTGGCAAACCGGCTGCAGTCACTCTCTCACCAGCGTGACGTGGCTTCCATGTGCCTCTTCTATAAATACTTTCACGGCTTCTGCTTTGATGAACTTAGATAACTGGTGCCCCCTAGATACGAATTTGCACGAGATACTAGATTAGTAACTACCCCCCCCCTTTACAGTGAAACCGATAAAATGTAACCGCAATTTCTACTCCAACAGATTCTTTTCTCGCATTTCCAGCCTGTGGAATTCTCTTCCACATACTTGCTTCCCCGACAGCTACAATCTCCAGGAGTTTAAATTTAAAGTCAATAGACGCCTCCTAACACACTAACTCGCATCTATTCTCTCAAACACTCTTCCCATCTACCTAACCCTCAACCACTCTTTCTCATCACTTTCCCCTATGTAACCCCCTGCGCATTAGTGGCAGTGGAATGCCTTGCTTGGGGTGAAATGATTTTTAAATAATATATGAATATACATCTACACAAAAAACCGACAGAGAATAATGATTACCAACCTAGTATTACAATTTAACAAAGTAAGTTTAACTCGTTGTATTTATCGCTGTTATTGTAGCCTACCATTAGACTAATATCTTATTTATAAATATATATTTGCATGATTCTAATAAATCAGTAATAAATGTGACATACATTTTCTGGTGTAGTAAATTACTAACTTCATGTGTCTTTGTGTCAGACGATAGCAAATATTGGTAATAATTCATATGCAAATTGTGTGTGCGGGTGTGGATTTATGCATTTGTTAAATAACTAAATTTGCTATTTGTCTGCATTCACAAAGAATTGATGGAGATGCTCGACACTCTTGACACATTTGGGAAAAACTTAAGAGTAATCAAGAATCGTTATTGGCAGCAAACTGCTTGTATACGGACAGGTAACGAATTCAGCAGATATACAAAGATAGAAAGGGGCGTAAGACAAGGATGTGTCTTTTCACCGGATCTGTTCAACTTGTACAGCGAGAATATTTTGAGAACCCTAGAAGTTATGCTTGGATTCATCATCGGAGGTCGCAATTTAAACAACCTAAGATACGTAGATGATAGAGTGCTGATAGCAGACACAGAAAGGAAACTGCAAAGCAGAAGGTAGCTGAAGAGAGTGACAAGAAAGAACTACAAATAAACTGCAGGAAAACCGAATGCATAGTCATCAGTAAAAAAAAAAGCTGCCCAATATGCCAAATACAAGTCGGGGATACTAAAATCAAGCAGGTACAAAAATGTAAATACCTGGGAAGTGTTATGACAGAAGACGGAAAGTGCGATACAGAGATCCGAAGGCGAATTGGAATGGCGAAGGACGCGCTCCAGAAGCTGAGTAAAGTATTAAGACACAGGAACCTTTCACTAGAAAAAAAGAAGAGAGGACTTCATTGCTATGTGATATCCGCTCTTCAATACGGCAGTGAATGTTGGACAATCTCATCAAGGATGAAGGAAAATCTTGAAGTAACCGAATTGTTGTTCTACAGAAGGGTGCTGCGGATATCATGGATTGAGCATGTGAGCAATGATGAGGTTTTGGAAAGGATGGAGACGAAAAGAAAATTAATACTAAGCATCAGAGACAGGCTTGGAGAACCTGATACTAACAGGCCAGATCGAGGGAAGAGGAGACAGAGAAAAGCAATGAATAACATATTTGAAGGACCTAATCAGGTAGATGATGGAAGGAGGGTTGCATGTTGTAACAGGAGAAGGCGTGCTAAGAGCCACCAGGGATAGGGAGATGTGGAAAGCCATGATCGCCTACGTCCTGAAAGGACATGGCACATAGAAGAAAAAGAAGGTTCTCCAAGAATGAGACTGACATGGAGAGGATTGATCATAAGAAAACTTTTTAGTGAAAGAAAAAATAATTTTCAAAGGTGCTGAACAGAAATTGTGGTCATGTTGAAGTGGGGGAATTGTTTGTGTATCTAATAATTAAAGTTTAAAACGGATGCAAGACTTTAGTACAACGGTTTCCGCAGCCACTCATAGATTGACGAAGATATGAACTCAGATAGATAGATAGATAGATAGATAGATAGATAGATATCAGGTCGGTGCAAACGTTTTTGCCGATTTAAAATTTTATCTTGAAAATGAAACACTGTGTGTTTTTGAAATTCTTTATTCATAACAATAACGACCTTTTCCCTCTATAACTTGATTCCATCTGTTAACGAGTTTATAAATGTCTTGCTTGTAAGATTCTTTAAGTTTTGATGTGAAATAGGAATCTAACTCATGTTCAATCTCCTCTCGTGATTTTAATCTAAGGCCATCTAAATGGTTTTATAATCCTCAAAATAAGTAATAATCCGAGGGAGTTACGTCAGGAGAATATGCAGGATAGGGCAAGATGGTACTTCTCATCACCTGTGATAAACCTACCCAAAAATGATGTCTGGAGGTGTCGTGAAAGCAATGATTCTCAACAAGAAACCCGTTGTCGCAGGTTCTCTGGAGACAGTTCGTGCGGAACCCATTTTCCGAATACTGAAATCTTCCCCATTCTTTTCAGTTGCGTGACGCAGTTGTATGGGGAGACATTAAATTGGTGTGCAAGTTCTCTTGAGGTTACCGTAGGGCTTTGAGTAACAGCGGCATTCAACACATCTGTATCTAGTTTTTTGGGGGGCGACTACCTCTAGCCTCATCTTTCAAGCTGAAATCTCCTTTCCGAAAACGATAAAACCACCACCTACAACTCCTTTCTTTCACTGCATCAATTCCATAAGTATCCTGAATGGATCGTGCTGCTGCGTTTACATTAGAACCTCTGTGAAACTCATAGAATAAAGCATGCCTAATGTGTTCTTTAGATGGGAAGAACATGGGTGAGGATATTGCAGAAAAATATGAATGATGCTTTAATAATCTAAAAAATAGTTAAAAATCAATCATGGTGATATGTCTAAGTTATGACAATATGCATAAAATGAATTAAAATGATTTAAAATGCCCCTTTTACAAACCGGCAAAAACTTTTGCACCGACCTGATAGATAGATAGATAGATAGATAGATAGATAGATAGATAGATAGATAGTGGCTATTCTGTTAACAATATTATTTGTGTGGGCCCATTCACGGGATCCACAACACCTGGACTACTAATCTTCATTCAAGTCTGTATCCTTATGTTAATACACTTATTTTCTAGTTCAATTACTGGTCGTTGTTCATTTATTTGTGCGGGCCCCATTCCCGGGATCCACAACATTAAGTAATGAATTTAGATCATTTATTTTGTCATGTATATTTTATATATAATAATCTAATGGTTTAGCGATTGCTTTTTAATGATAGCATTGAATCAGGATTATCTGGGCAATCCGCGTCTGATTAAAATGTTGCTTTTCAGGCCTCTGTATTGTATCAGTCTCTCTAGTGAATTTTAGAAATGAGAAATGCAATCATTTATCGGCCCGACTTTCTCATAAAATGAATAAGGCTTTTTGTTCTAATTCAGGTTAAAGCCGCAACTTATAACTAGCCTATAGCTTTTGTATGTGTTTATGTCTTAAGCATGCCTGTGTGAAGAGAACATATCTGTTTCATAGGAACTTAAATTATATAGTTATGCCCATTAATGGTCTGAAGATCCGATAATTTCGTATTGAGACAGAGAAGTGCTGGTAACAAATGAGCTCATAACCTGTACAGTATTGGCCTTGGTTTAGTGTAACTGATAGAAATGCACAACAAACAGAATTAACAAACTTTCAATGAACAATAACAAAAGAATTGAAAAGAACAGAGTAAAATTGAGAACTAAAAAAACTAAGTGTTGTGGGATCTCCACTTTTTCAATGATAATGGTCTCGACTTGAGTATACATATACTCCTGCCATAGTAAAATAAGATCGAAACAGTACGAGATGCGTTGGTTACCGTAATATACCGATAGATACCGAAGTTTCACAGAGAATACCGCGTCAGAAGTTATAGTAGCTCTGAACTCCACTCAGTCAGAAATGTATTACATAACACCCGTCAGTTGCCGACGTGGATATACTAATTCTAGCACGGCTTCACTTCCAAGACTCCTATATATATATATTTCTTACTAATCGTATTCCGGGATTACTAACCTGCGTTCAAGTTTGTATCTTTACGTTTAATATAACTTATTTCTCTATCTCAAATATCTGTTTTGTTGTTCATTATTTTGTGCGGTTTCTCATCCGGAATCCACAACAGGAAGTTAAACAAAACTTATCAATAAAGATAGAATTAACATATGAGCTTGCATGTTTTGGTTATTTGATAGTAAGATTGACGTTCAGGAAACTTTAAATCAATTTCAATCATTCCGAAGACGAAGGAAATAAATCCCTAGACCCTTACAGTAACATATACAGATCAAGCGATTAAATGATTTGACTCAAAAAAATTTCTGTTCAGATAAATAGTCCCAATTTGGTTGAGTAGATCATTGTTGAAATTCAAACATTCCTTAAGTTTGTGTTATCTTTATAAATTAATCTCTCTCTAATTATTATCCGCAAGTCAAGAAAAACTATTTTTTAATCGTTTCACCCCGAGCAAGGCGGTAATGCCACTGATGTGCAGGGGGCTACATAAGTGTAAAAAGATTAATTAGAAGAGAGTGAAGAGGAAGACGAACCAGTTAGAAAGGAGCAATAGAAAGGTGAGAATGCAGGTGTGATGACAGTTTCAAAAGTGGAGAGAAAGGAAAGGATATACGGGGTGGGGAAAGAACTAGAGTCAAGTGGTTAATAGATGAGTATTGACATTGCATTTAAATTCCTGGAGGTTGTAGCCGTCTGGCATTGTAGCATGTGTGTTCGGGTTGGAAAGATTTATTTGAGATATCGCTAAAAGTAAGTCATGATTTTGTATTTATTTATTTATTTACTTTTGCTTAATTTTAAACGTTTCATGGTCATTTGAACGAGTGTTTTTTTCTCTTTCTTTTTTTTTCAAAGAAATTTCTTTGACATTTAACGTTGCAGTTTCAAGTACGATTGTATAACAGAGGATTACTATAGCAGGAAAATATAGAGAGAAGACTTGCAAGAATGAGATACTGGTTCTTCTTCTTTTTATGTGTCATGTCCTTTCAGGACGTAGGCGATCATGACTTTCCACATCTCCCTATCCCTGGTGGCTCTTAGCACGCCTTCTCCTGTTACACTATATAACCCCCGTTCTGTCATCCAACCTGATCAGGTCCTTCAAATATGTTATCCGCTGCTTTCTTCTGTCTCTTTTTCCTTCTATCTGGCCTGTAAGTAACAGGTTCTCGAAGCCCTCCTTCCTCACTGCATGTCCCAGGAACTTCAGCTGTTTCTTCCTGATGCATAGGATTAATTTTCTTTTCATCTCTATCCTTTCCAAAACCTCATCATTGCTCACATGCTCGGTCCATGATATTTGCAGCATCCTTCTGTAGAACAACAATTCAGCTGCTTCAAGTTTTCCCTTCATCTTCAAAGATATTGTCCAACATTCACTGCCATATTGAAGAACTGACATCACATACTAATCCAGTACTCTCTTCTTTGTTTCTAGTGAAATTGTCCTGTTTCTTAATACTTTACTCAACTTCTGGAATGCTTCTATTGCCATGCCAATTTGCCTTCGGATCTCAGTGTCGAACTTTCCGTCTTCTGTTAGAACACTTCCTAGACTGGTTATTGTTCCAAAACAGGAGCGTTGACCTTGTGTGTAGAGATGACTCATATATAAGCCTTGCAAGCTATTCGTAGTAATATCGATATTTCCAGTGTCCCGCTATGAACGCGGTGTCCTACACTTTCATGAATAGCACGACGCAAGAGAACAAATGTTAGCTTCTATTCTATGTTCGGAATGGTTGTAAATAATAAAGGCAATATTTCAAATTTTGTTCCGAGTAACTTCTACCCTACTGTCTAATGAAATATTCTTATATTCATAAAATGATTTTGATTGTTTGAAACAAAACTAAAACCATGTTTTTCTCATTTTGTTACGCATTTGTTTTGCTCTACCGTCATATAAAACCAACTGAGTTATCAGTAAAATCATTTTGTTTGTTTGAAATGAAACAAAAAGCAATTTTTCAGATTACAAAATAAGTCCAGAACCAAAAGAAATTTATGTTTACGGCAATCAAAAACAAAAGTTGCAAACACTTCGCCTGGAAAGTGTAAATTCAGTGGTTTTCATCCGAGCCAAGAAATGAAGTTTTGTCTGATTCAGATTCAGTTGCTCTTTTTATCTTTGCCCAACCAAGATGAAACTTTGACTATTGGCAATAAAATTACGACCAATTCCGGACGACGACGTATAAACGACGAAACGATAATGGATTTTGAAGAAAAAAAGAGAAAGAAGTTTTCACAGCGTAAAGATTCTTGTCAATGAATTGGTTTCGGTGAAAGGATGTGGAGAACACCGACTTACAGTATCATTTGCCAATTGATAAAAATACTTATAAACAGTTGTGACATGTAAGTCGTATATTTTTCCTTATCTGGAGCCACACTTTCGCCAAAATTCTGATTTAATATCCTACCGAAAATATTTCACGTTCTTTGCCACAGCGAATAAAAATATCTTCACGATGTCGGTGATCAGTGAATAAGGATTTTGTCCAGGCGAGAGAATTTTTCTTGCCTAGTAAATATCAAGAGGCCATATTTACTGTAACCTTTCTTGAATCTGTGGCAAGAAGGCTATTTTGAAAATGAATTCTCTGTCTTTTTCTTTACATCTGATTGCCTCTTCTTTATCATTGACTAAAGCAGGTTGTTAGCCAAGAGAATATTTATGACCCTTGTCTTTTCTCGTCGCTACCTTCAATCTGACTCTAACCCTCGTGACAAATGAATTTGTTATTTATTTTCAAATCTCAACATTTTTCAATTACCCACGGAGCTGCCAACTAAGTAATGTAGTAATTCCGGACTTTTCATGACATTAATCCTGTCAGACTAATCAATGTAAATCTAAACAAAAATAAGATTGTGTTCCGAAGATCGAGATCTGTTTAATGCAAAATTCAAGAAACAGATCAATGTTACTTGTCTGTAAAACACTGCGTATTATAAAATCTGTACTTACCGACCGACGTAGGCAAGTCCCATGTGAATCAAATGCAAAACATGAACAAAAGTTTTTGCATTTTTAGGCTTGATTACAGTAACAATTTGGCATTGATTTGGTTGCTTTGTTGAACCTGATCCAGAAAACGTGAAAGGTAGAATAAAATGTTAATTATAATAATCACAAAACTGAATCAAATTTTTATTTACCACTGAAAAAAAAAGCTTAAAAATTAAAAATAAAGATAAATTCTCCATTTCATGTAAACTGACTTTTTTACATATATAAATAATCATATCAGCCCAAGCAAGGCATTTTACTGCCACTGTTTTGCATGGGATTACATAGGAGGAAAGTTATGAGAAAGAGTGAAAAGTTATAGGAAATTAATAAGAGAAGGATTACGGTGGCCATAAAATGGGGGATCAATTTATATATTGATTGTAATATAAAATTAATCCCCAACTTTATATTTACATAATAACTGATAAGCCTTAGTGGCATTTTACTGCCACTGTTTTACATGGGTTACATAGGAGTAAATTTATGAGAAAGAGTGACAGGTTATAGGTGGTGTCAGGAAGTGGGTAGGAGAATGGTGAGAAGACTGATGAGAGTAGAGTGGACGAAGAAAGGAGAATGAGAGAGAGGATGCAAGTTAGTGAGATAGAAGATGACTATTGACTTTACATTTAAATTCTTAGAGATTGTAGCTGTCGGGAAAGTAAGTAAATGTAAGGGAATTCTACAGGCGGAAAGTGCGAGAAAAGAAGCTGGTGGAGTAGAATTTGCGTTTACATTTTATTGGTTTCACAGTAAAAGGGTGGCCCGAGTAAATTTATATATAGAGGGCAACAGTGAGCTAAGTTCAACTGAGCAGAAGCCGTGAAAGTATTTGTAGAAGAGACACAGGGAAGCCATATTGCACCGGTGAGAAAGTGACTGTGTCTGAGCTGCCAAGTCGGAATCTATCACAATACAGATTCTTCGTTGGATTTTGTCAAGGACTTCGTTAAAAAAACCAATCTATTGCTTTATTCTATATTTTATTTTTTAGAATCAAGAAGGCTGAATAACATATAAATCAAAATGTCGAAAAACAGTATCAATAAACATATTATACAGCCATGGCCGTCAGATAACTTCTGCTACCATATCAAGTTTTACATTTGACTACCTAACATCCCAGATTGCAATCGCCCTGATCACTATGTATGGGCCTCAGTTAAGAAACAAAACAAACAAAATCTCTTTGTAGCACCAAAGATGGACTGAAGGCAAGGATTATGGCAGCATTCACCAACTTAAATAAGGAGACAGTCCAGAATGGTGATTTTATTGAATAAATTTTCTCTTTGGTATTTCTTGAGAGTTTTGCGCAATTTTGGTAAATCTAATCAAATGAGATGTCAGTGTTATTTTCCCTTTCTGCGGCATTTAGGTGACATTTATCTATGTATTTAATCAATACCTTTAAAGATCATTCCAACCAGTTTTGATCTTTGTTTGCTTGCCTGCTTGCCTTCTACTTTAAAAACTGGTAATGAAATTAGTACTTTTGTACTAACATGAGTAAACTACCAGCATCAAAATCAAGATTCTGTATGGCCTGTGGCAAGGAGAACCACTGCCGCAACACTGATCGCCTTTTTCATTCAAAATGTCAAGTTCACGCGTGACCTCCAGAGATTTTCTTTTAAAATAACGCTAGGTTCGCTAATAGGTGAATAATCAATCAATCGGTAAAAACTCATTTTGGGAAATTGCTGACAAGACGAAAAACTTCTAAAACAAGATAAAAATGGTTTATTTCTCGGCATTTCGTAATAAAGTGCTTGTCGATGAAACTACAAAAAGGCGAACATCTTTAAAACCTTTCTCTTTAACTCATGTATAGAAGGCATTTTATCGTGAAAAGATATTTAGAGAGATTTCTGCCTGACTAATGATGATTTGCAGTTGATATTGGAGGTTTGCTTGGGCAGAATGGTAATTGTATTATCAGCTGTTATCTTCTAAGAAAATGTTTGCCATTCATTAATAAAACAGATAGTGCTACTTTCAATTAAAATTCATAAAATCTTTCTCTTGGAACAATTTTCCAGAAAAATAGCTTTTCTCAATTCAGTGTTATTTTTCTTTCCTTTCGAATCTTTTGAAGTCGTGAAGAACGTCAACATTTTGATTATGGCATTGTTTTCTCTTTCAGTTGAAATTTATAAAATCTTTCTCTTAAAACAATTTTTCAAGAATATAGGTTTCTCAAGTCGAATAGCTGTTATCGCTCTTTCCAGTATTGATGGGCGTTTCCTTCCTAACCTTTTATTTGAAGCAGTGGGGAATATCAACATTTTGATTATGGCATTGTTTTCTCTTTCAGTTGAAATTTATAAAATCTTTCTCTTAAAACAATTTTTCAAGAATATAGGTTTCTCAAGTCCAGTAGCTCATATTGCTCCTTCCAGTATTGATGGGCGTTTCCTTCCTAACCTTTTATTTGAAGTCGTGAAGAACGTCAACATCTTGATTATGGCTTTATTTTCTCTTCGTTTTACATGTATTAATCATTTTGCTACTGTTAAAGGTGATGTAGTTTTTGTTATTTTGTGCAGTTATTTTATAGCGTCATCTCACAACATTCGAAGATTTACAGGCTTCATTCGACCGAAACCCTTTTAATCTGAGAAAGTGCTTTTGTATATCTGACAGTTTAGATATTTCTAAACGTTTGTGGCACCATTAATGGTACCAATATTAAACGAAATTTAAGAAAGTGACATTAGTTTTTTAGGCTCATGTTTTTGCTTAGTAGTGATTTACAGTATTGGGCAAAACTATGCCTATGTTTTCTTATCTTTTATCTAAACTTATTTATAAATGGAACTTTGTCTCTGTGTGTCTGTATGTGTGCGTGTGTCTGTGTGTGTGTGTGTGTGTGTGTCCGTTACATATAGACTCCAAAACGGCTGAACCGATTTTCTTGAAAATTTACACAGTTGTACTATAAGCGTCTGCGAGTGTTCTTAGCTAGGTTTTGTGTTGAGGTATCCCCGATAAATACCGAAAATCGATTATCCAAAAAATCGGGTTATAGAAGGAGTGGTTCCATTTTAATCAAATTTGATACACTCATAGACAAAGACATAAGAAATGATATTCAGAAGTTTCAAAGTTTCAGTTCTTACAATAGTGCAGAAGATCGATAATATATATATATATATATATATATATATATATATATATATATATATATATAAAGGCAAGATGTTTGTGTGTGTGTCTGTTTATCTACCTGTATGTCTATTTTTCAGCTCTTTTATATTAATTTTTGCTTCAGGTTTGGCTCTAAGTAGGTATAATTGTATTTCTTAGTCTCAGCCATGATACCATTTACTCAGAGGACTTATTTAGCCTTCAAAATTCAGTTTACGACAAAAAAATTTATTTGATATCGATACCAGGAAATCAAAATTTGACTTACATCGATCATTTTTCTTTCAGTCTACGGTTTCGATTTAACTGGAAACGACTAGTGCCAACGTCCAAAGTCTTTCGTGCCAACGTCCAAAGAGTCTGAGCTCCAGAACCATCGATTAGTTTTAAAGCTTTCATTACACCAGAGCAACGAGTCTTTTTTATTTACTAATTCCACATCCTCGACTTTATAATGAAACAGGTTAGCTGCCATCACAGCATCCATTCCACTTCCAGATTATAGTTTCTGTTGGAGAAGGCATTACTTTGCGTCTTATTTCTTGGAACATTTGAGAGAGATCAAAATTATTTCTAGCCGACGCTCATCATCAATATACTAGCCTCGGATGGAAAACAGGAACGCTATTTGCTATTGGTATCGTCGTTTGAGATGTTGTATGGAATGTGTATATTATTAGTATCCTTTCCTTTACATCTGTGTTTCTATATGCCCAGGGTAAGATCTAGGAAACATTAAATTAATTGGGGCTATGATTTCTTCCTAGCTGTACTCCTGAAGGTGTTTTAAATTAATCCATTTTGGGGTTTTTCGTCAGACATGTAAGATTTATATAGACTGATATAATTCATCTAACAAATTTAGACTTTCGTTTTAGTTAGAGTTTGGAAAGGTAGTTTCTAATAGATAAAAGAGAAATTCTCTATTGATTTGATCATATGATACTGGGAGGTAGACATACCAGGTATACAATTTTCCATTAGAGAGGTATGCAATTTCCCGGAGTTATTTGATGAAATGTTTGTCATCATTACACCACTTACCAGAACGGAAACTAAATTCGGTTGTGAGAAGATTACAGTAATGAAACTATGAAAGCCTAATAATAAAATTTTCATTAGAACCGCCACCAGAATGAATAGAATTAAGATATTTCTGTAGGTATGTGATTCTTGGAGTCTATCTTTTTTCCATAAAGTAATAATGGGCTATAAATTCCACTTTTGTTATGCGTTTCTGATTCCACAATTTCTTCATGAATTTGAGAAACTTGTTAAAGAATCGAGTAAAAGTCAAATGTTCAGCCACAGTGTCATTTCTTAATGATTTTTTTAACTTCCCCATCACTAAGTTTGGAGAAAGACTTTGTAATGATCGGTTTTATATTGGTGCCAGTTCTATTTCGGTGAGTATGTTTTCTATCTAGATATTCGTGGAATAATTTTCAAATGCTTCGGGATGATCAAACTTTGTTGCTATTTGTACGACGTTTTGACTGTTGAAAGCTCCGGCCTTCTTCAGGTGCTAGGAATTTTGAACCAAACCCTTTATTACAAGCGCTGGTATATATGAACTCCATTCCTTGCGTTAAGTCTCGATTGGAAGTCATTTGTTATATACCCCAGTGATTGTAATAAAGGGTTCGGTTCGAAATCCCTAGCACCTGAAGAAGGCTGGAGCAAACAACGGCCGAAACGTCCTACAAATGGCAATAAAGATGAGGACAATAGTCCGAATAATGTAAATAATGTAAACACTTTTTCAGTTAGATTTTACAACGACGGACAACAGTGTCTTTCTGACGGGTATAAGATATTATCCATTACAATATCTAATGATTTTCAGTTCATAGCTGCCTTTTTGCCTTTAAGCGAGTCTAATAGAAGCTGTTTTTCAAATCTGCTATTAAGCCACTACTATGTCGACGCACCTCTTGTATAAAAATAATATCAAACATTGCAATATTTCATTCTACTAAAATCCTCACTGAAAATATCTGATCCAGACTGGATGGTGATTTGCCCTACTTTCCACTTGAAGAGGTTTAAGCATAATTTTATTCGCTTTTGTTGTTGTTGCTGTTGTTGCTGTTGCTGTTGTTGTTGCTGTTGTTGTTGTTGTTGTTGTTGTTGTTGTTGTTATACAATTAGACGACTGACTAGAGTTTTTCTTAATAGCGGTAAAAACATTGTGTCAGTCCTTTGAATTCTGTGTAATTATTGTAATATATTATAATATACAAATATTATTTGTGCAATCTGTATTATATGTGAGTAAATGGAAGAATGTCACTGTTATATTAAAACAATATTAGCCAAACTTCTCTTTGCGTGATTGTGTATTCGGATTGTTCTTACTTCTAATGACCATTTTAAGCCTTGAATTTTAGTTTATAATTATCCTTACAAGTCTTAAAAATCTCTGAAATTGAACAAGATCCTTGTAAATAATTCATAGAGTTAGGTGCCAAAATTCTTTAAGAAATTTATTTTCTTTCTAAACTGATTAATTCCGGAAGTGGAAGAACGTTTTCTTAAACATCTTGTTTGTAATTGAAAGTTAAAAAAAAAGAGTTTTTTTTTTCTTCAGATGAAATATATCATGATATTTTCTTTATTATTTTAATCATATCACCTCGTGGAGGCGATAACACCACTTGGGGGCTACATAAGAGTAAAAAGATTAAAGGAGAGTAAAGAGAAAGACAGACCAGTGAGAAAGGAGCAAGAGAAGGATGGGAATACAGGTGTGATGACAGTTGCAAATGTGGAGAGAAAGGAAAGTATATACAGGGCGGTGTGGAAAGAAGTAGGGTCAAGTAGTTAAGAGATGAGAATTGACCTTGCATTTAAATTCCTGGAGGTTGTAGCCGTCAGGAAAGCAAGAATATGGAAGCGAGTTCCACAGGCGGGAAGTGCAAGAAAAGAAGCTGCAGAAGTAGAATTGTCGTCTGCATTTGGTTGATGTAACTGTGAATGGGTGAGACCCAGTTGCCAGTCTGGTTGCACGAGTAAACACCTGTTGCAGAGGCACCAGTGACTTAAGTTCGTTGGAGCAGAAGCCATGGAAATATTTATAGAACAGACAAAGGGAAGCCACATCTCATCGGTGGGAAAGTGGCTGTAGTCGAGACGCCAAGTCGGTACCTATCACATTACTGATTCTCCTTTGGAGCCTGTCAAGAACACGGAGATGAACAGCGGGGGCACCTGACCATATATGACAGCAGTACTCTATGCACGGACGAATGGTTGATTCGTATATATGCAACATGGTTTCAGGTGAGTACGGTTTAATTCTGCTAATTATATTTCCTATTCTTTCCGCTTTCTCTCTCTCTTTCTTTCTCTCTCTCTCTCTCTCTCGCACTCTCTCTCCCTCTCACACACACAAACACTCCTACTACCTTTCATCTTCACACAACCGTTGTTTATTTATCTACCTGTGTGTGTATGTCTGTGCGTGTGTTAAAATAAATCAATTTATTCTATTAAACAAGGTCTTCCTCTGCTAAAATGAATCTTTGATTCCAGTTCTATTATCAAAAACGATTTAAAGGCTCGGTATCTTCGAGCACTTTACGAAAAAAAGAAATTGTTTCTTAGTTCATTATAATTCTATCTAATCTTTTTTTTTTTCTATTTCATAGTTTTTGAAGGACAACTATCAATTTCGTAAAAGATCTTCATCATCAACCCGCTACTTGACTTGGTATGATTGGCTATTGAGCGGCGAACGGCATCATTTCAAAGGAAAAAAGCACGTCGGATGAAAAAAGCGTGGGTCACCGAAAAGATTTTTGGTCTGATGCGGAAGAGACAGAAAACGATGCCAAGACATGGAACGAAATACAAGAGACTACACAATAAAATACGGACCAAATGTAGACAGGCGAAATAAAAATGGCTCAACGACAAATGCATGCACCGAAGTAGAGAAACTGAGCACATCAAATACAGAATGATTTCTATTTATTAACTGCCTTTATTCACTGACGAAGAATTGAATATTAATCAAGTGAGCAAATGATTTTCAAGTCTTATTAATATTTTTCTTTTTTTTTTCCATCGTATAGAATTTTCCTTTGATTAAGTTACCGCTTACATATTTGGTGGCTTACGGCCATATCTCGTTAAATACACCGGTTCTCGGTCGATCACCGAAGTTAAGCAACGTTGAGCCTGGTTAGTACTTAGATGGCTGACCGCTTGGGAATACCAGGTGCTGTAAGCGTTTAGTGACGGATGTACGTTTTGGTGCAGTGGATATCGGCTCGGAAAGAGAAATCGGTGAGCCGAGTTCGAATTCCAGTGAAATACCCTGCATTCACTTAAGCACTGGTACTCTTGGGAAAGGTATTAATGCGTCCCTTCCTTCCAGTTATGGGTTAAATAACATGGGTAGGACTTGGGGACCCAGCTCTTAAAAACAAACCCCAATAAATCTTGATACTCGAAAAGAAAAAAGTATTACTAGACACAAAACATATAAAAAACAACAATAATTTGTTGAAAGTAAAAGGTATTACCAGTAATAAATAAATAAAATTTAGTTGGCAATAAATGACCCGCCGAGGTTGATATGCCATAAAACAACGAACCAACCAACATATTTGGTCTAGGAGGTCAATATTAGAGATTATTGATTTGTGCTGAAAATTTCATATTCATATCAAACTAGTGCCATCAAAAACGAAGAATTTTAGCGAACGACTATTTTAATCCTTTGTCAAAAACAACGTTTGTTTCCCCGTATGAGCATGTCAAGGGTGCAGCCTGATCGCACATGACACTTAAAATGAAATCTAAAACTTTTTAATGGCAATACAAATTCTTTGAGAACTGAGTACTACTTGTTACTTAGTAAAGCTTATCAATTTCGACAGCGCGTAAAAGATTAAATCGCGGAAATGTTTTTTAATGATTTGATAGAATTAGATAAGTTGAAAGATGCCGTTTTTATATCGACAAAGCTCATCTGCCACAGAACGCTAGGTCTAAAAGGTTTGCCTCATAGACTATTTGTATAGTGTAATGAGTTCGATCTTCAATGCATACAGCAATACGGGGTCTTCTTTTGATATGGTATAAATATCCCTGTGTGTGTATGTCGTGTCGTAAACCGGGTTAAGAGTCCAGCAAGATATAATACAACAACAACCAAAATATGATATATATATATATATATATATATATATATATATATATATATATATATATATATTAAAAACAGCAAAATACAAATACTTGGAACTCTGTTCAGTCAGTTAAGTGCCATACGTGAAACACGCTTAGGCGATCATGTCTCTTTTGGGACATGACTGACTGGGTAGATGATTATCCCGCAGTAGGTTGCCATTGCTTTCTTCGATAGACTGGTTGCCAGCCAAGGTTACAGAACCCAATCTGTCCTATTATTTGACTAATAGCTAGAGGGGGAAAAGATGTATTATATTATTAAGTAGTAATTAAAGGGAGATCACTTTATTACTTCATAAGAAAATAAAAGAAATCACCCACTTTATATCCAGTAGAAATCTTAATCATATTTTCAACTATTATATTCAGTTGAGTCAGTTAGGTGTCATACGTGATACACGCTATGAGCGATCATGTCTCTTTTGGGACATGACTGACTGGGCAGATGATTATCCCGTAGTAGGTTGCCATTGCTTTCTGTGGTAGACTGGTTGCCAGCCAAGGCTATAGAACCCAATCTGTCCTGCTATTTGACCCTTAACTGGAGGGAAGAGACGGATTAATACCTTTCCCAAGGGTATTTGTGCTTAAGTGAATGCAATGGATTCAACTGGAATTTGAACTTGGCTCCCCGAATTCTCGTTCTGAGCCGATATCCACTGCACAACAACGCCCACCTAGAACGTTAGTAGAACGATAAATACGGGTTAGGTAGTAATACTAGAATTGGGACTTGTAATAGTCGTACAGTAGCAGTGTTGGCTATCTCTGCCTATCGCTCCTGCTTATCTGCTGATCTTCTGATCTGCCCTCTCCTCTTGTGAGGGGATGTATATGTAGTTGTAGGAAGAGTTCAATCCATTGAATGAGTGATGCCACCATGACAGTGTAACAGTGTTCATTGTGTGGAATTCTGTGACGAGCCATTTTAAATATTCCACAACTAATGCACTCTAGTAGACTTATTTTTTGTTTTGTTTTGTTTTCTTTTTTTTTCTTTTTCTTTTTTTTTCTTATAACATTTTGTTCAGTGCAATGCATACCTAGCTTATAACAACAGTTTCTCTAAACGACGTCAACTAACATCGTGGACGACCGGGTTTGAAATCGGCTGAAATGCTGAGAAATGGTCGTGGACCCGGTTAAGAAGTCCAACAAGAAATAATATAACAACAACCAAAATAGGAAATAATATATATGAACACAGCAAAACACAATGCGTAGAACTCTGTTAGTAGAGCAATAAATACGGGTTAAGTAGTAATACTATAATTGGGACTCGCAATAGTTGTACGGTAGCAGTCTTGGCTATCTCTGCCTATCGTTCTCCGCTGATCTGCTGATCTCTCGTGGATCTCTCACTCTGGCCACCTCTTGTGAGGGGAAGTATATGTAGTTGTAGGAAGAGATCATCCGTTGTAATTGGTGATGCCACCATGACAGAAATGATCATCACCAATGAATATAATACTATAAATAACTGTCACATTATTATATCTTCTTTTTTCTGAATTGTCGCATCAGATTAACAAGTCAAAAAATGTGATTTGCTTGAAAACTACTATCGACTCCATTTTTAAGCTCAAATACACTTTTGGCAATCTTCCGTTGCGCACGGGAAAATATTTTCCACATTTTTCTTTTAGAATTTTAAAAATTAACAAATCAGACATCGCACATACAAAAAATATCTTGACAAACTTTTTATAAGAACGACTTCTGCTAAAATGCAGAAATTTTCTATCAATATTTTTTACTGTGACAGTTACTGCCATTCATCATTTAGTTTTTAAGTGGTCAAAAGTTCCAAATAAAAGTAACTCTGATAATTTTTTTATTTATTCAAATGACACATCCAAGCAATTAGAAGTGAATTGCATGTTTACCTAGTGTTGCCCAAGATAAAGCTGAATTCAACACAGAACAAAATAAAATCTATATAATATATTTCATCTTCAAAATAACCAATAAAAATGACTTACAAATACAAAAATGTTGTTACTCTAAATGTATTCTGATTCATCAAAGGAAAATTCTTGGTACACGATGTTTTTGTTTATTCTCTCAATACTGAAAGTTTGTTTAGAGATCTAACCCTACAATAACCATCATTGAATAAGCAGTTTTGTTGAGGAGAACAATTTTATTCATTATGACTTGATGGCCATGGTGAGTTTGAGCCATAATGGAAATTAAAATCTCTGGTATTCAAAAAGCAACTTTGTCGAAATTAAGAAATGCTAGAATATGGACACCAAAATTGCTTCAATTGACTATAAATGACATATCGTTACTAGGAAACCTTTGGGAATCTCAAATTACCTCAGAGCTCAACCTTCTTCTTTTTCTTCTATATGCCCTGTCCCTTCAGGATGTAGGCGATCATGGCTTTCCACGTTTCCCTATCCCTAGTGGATGTGAGCACGTCTTCTCTTGTTACACCGTGCTATCCTCGTTCTGTCATTCACCTGATTAGGTCCTTCAAATATGTTATCCGTTGCTTTCCTCTGTCTCTTATTCCCTCTATCTGGCCTGTTAGTATCAGGTTCTCCAGGTCCTCCTTCCTCACTGTGTGTTCCAGGAACTTCAGCTGTCTCTTCCTGATGCTCAGTATAAATTTCCTTTTGGCTTATTTATTTCTAAGACTTCATCATTGCTCACATGCTCGATCCATGATATTTCCAGCATCCTTCTGTAGAACCACACTTCAGTTGCTTCAAGTTTTTCCTTCATCTTTGATGGTATTGTCCAACATTCACTGCCATATTCACGTAGCAATACAGTACTATCTTCCTAGTTTCTAGCGAAATTGGCCTGTTTCTCAATACCTTACTCAACTTCTGGAATTCTTCCTTCGCCATGCCAATTCGCCATCGGATCTCTGTGTCGCACTTTCTGTCGTCTGTTATAACGCTACCCTGTTATTTAAATTTTTGTACCTGCTTGATTCTGGCATTCCCGACCTGTATTTGACATTTTGGGCTGCCCTTTTTACTGATGACCATGCATTCAGTGTTCGTGCAGTTTATTTCTAGTTCTTTCTTGTTACTTTCTTCTGCTACCTTCTGTAGGAGGTCTTGTAGTTTCCTCTTTATGTCTGCAATCAGCACTGTATCATCTGCGTACCTTAGGTTATTTAAATCTTGGCCTCTGATGACAAATCCCAGGCATAACTTCTAGGGTCCTCAAAATATTCTCGCTATAGCAGAATATCTTATGAGTCTTTATGACAAAAATTTAGGTCAGTAGGTCTAGCTGTAAGGGCTCACAAACACAAGCTTTTAACATTAGTATAGTTACTCTGTGGGTTTATGTATATCGACCCTCATGTATGACTTTAATTTCAGAGAGTACTGTTTGGCAATTGAGGTACTTTAGCGTTCTATCGCTGTTAGTATTTGACATCCAATCCCAGGAAAAAAATCAGACATTGCAATGCGACTTTGCAAGATGGGAAGACATTCCTTGTCTTTAAAATACAGTCTTTCTTCGCTCATATGGATCTGTCAGACTAAACCAATATTATTATTGACTCATCTACACTCACGCATACACAAAAGCTCTTCATCTCTGACATCTATGAATGCAAATATATATTTTAAGTAACATAAAATGTTAATTAATTTTATTAACTAATAATAAAAGTAATTTTTTATTCACATTCATTTAGTGAAAAACATAATTACCATTTTGTCCCAATATCTTCAGACGTCTTTCAGGTAACTTCATAATTCTATTCTCCCAGAATTTGTTGCCTTTCTCAACGAAAACACTGTTCTGGGTGCCTTTGCAGTTTCCAAGAAA
>JBBBDQ010001098.1:915000-917500 GCA_037127315.1 Ascarosepion bandense
ATAAAGAGATTCGGATAGCTAGCTAGCTAGCTAGCTAGATAGATAGATAGATAGATAGATAGATAGATAGATAGATAGATTCGGATAGATAGATAGATAGATAGATTCACATAGCTTAGCGCTTAAGCAGTGAAAGGAAATTATCAAACATAACAAGACATACCTGGTATAGTAAAAACAATTTATTTGTCTTGCAAAAATATGCTGAATTTTGCTGCTACAGTGTACGTTGGTATAGTCTCCTTTCTCTGCTTAGCTTGGTATAGTATCCTCCGTTTAGGAGTGGGATGAAAAAGACACAAGGAACTGCGATCCGCGACGTACAGGAACTTTCTTCTGGGTCAGCTTCTTTCACAGTTTCTTAGAGAATTTTTCTCTAGGAAGGCAAGGCTTTGCCCATAGGGTATCCTTTTTAAGGTAAGAAGGGTAACAAGAGATTTTCTCTGTTACAAAGTTGTGGCATTAGCCTAAAAGATTACAAAGAATTGGTAAGATGGTCTCGATATAGCGAGACAAGTGGGCGCCAATTTAGGCCCTGCTGCAACAAAAATCCGGACCGGCACAAATACGTCCGATACTGTTCGTGCTAGCTGAAAAAAGGAGAGAACAAAACCATCGTGTAAAAAAAACATAAAACCTCTGGTAAAGCCAGCCTAAAGTTCAAAACGAGGTTCGGGTTAAATCAGCCAATCAGGAGACCCGTTACATCTGTAAATTTCCGACAAGATAGATAGATAGATGAAGAGATTCGGATAGATAGATAGATTGTTGAAGAAGATTCGGATAGATAGATAGACAGATAGATAGATAGATAGATAGATAGATAGATAGATAGATAGATAGATAGATAGATGAAGAGATTCAGATAGATAGATAGATGAAGAGATTCAGATAGATAGATAGATAGATAGATAGATAGATAGATAGATAGATAGATAGATAGATAGATAGATAGATTCGGATAGATAGATAGATAGATAGATAGATAGATAGATAGATAGATAGATAGATGAAGAGATTCAGATAGATAGATAGATGAAGAGATTCAGATAGATAGATAGATAGATAGATAGATAGATAGATAGATAGATAGACAGATAGATAGATGAAGAGATTCAGATAGATAGATAGATAGATAGATAGATAGATAGATAGATAGATAGATAGATAGATAGATAGATAGATGAAGAGAATCAGATAGATAGATAGACAGATAGATATATAGATAGTTAGATAGATAGATAGATAGATAGATAGATAGATAGATAGATAGATAGATAGATAGATAGATAGATAGATAGATTCGGATAGATAGATAGATTGTTGAAGAGATTCGGATGATAGATAGATAGATAGATAGATAGATAGATAGATAGATAGATAGATAGATAGATAGATAGATAGATAGATACATGAAAAGATTCAGATAGATAGATAAATAGATAGATAGATAGATAGATAGATAGATAGATTCGGATAGATAGATAGATTGTTGAAGAGATTCGGATAGATAGATAGATAGATAGATAGATAGATAGATAGATAGATAGATAGATAGATAGATAGATAGATACATGAAAAGATTCAGATAGATAGATAAATAGATAGATAGATAGATAGATAGATAGATAGATAGATAGATAGATAGATAGATAGATAGATAGATTCGGATAGCTAGATAGATAGATAGATAGATAGATAGATAGATAGATAGATAGATAGATAGATAGATAGATAGATGAAGAGATTCAGATAGATAGATTCGGATAGAGAGATAGATAGATAGATAGATAGATAGATAGATAGATAGATAGATAGATAGATAGATGATAGATTCAGATAGATAGATAGATAGATAGATAGATAGATAGATGAAGGGACTCGATAGATAGATAGATAGATAGATAGATAGATAGATAGATAGATAGATAGATAGATAGAGATAGATGAAGAGATTCGGATAGATAGATAGATTGACGAAGAGATTCGGATAGAACGATAGATAGATAAAGAGATTCGGATAGCTAGATAGATAGATATGTAGATAGATAGATAGATAGATAGATAGATAGATAGATAGATAGATAGATAGAGATGGATAGATAGATAGATAGATACATATGAAGATATTCAGATACATAGATGAAAAAAATTCAGATAGATAGATAGATAGATAGATAGATAGATAGATAGATAGATAGATAGATAGATGAAGAGATTCATATAGATAGATAGATTGTTGAAGAGATTCGGATAGATAGATAGATAGATAGATAGATAGATAGATAGATAGATAGATGAAGAGATTCGGATAGATAGATAGATAGATAGATAGATAGATAGATAGATAGATAGATAGATAGATAGATAGATAGATGAAGAGATTCGGATATATAGATAGATTGTTAAAAGAGATTCGGACAGATAGATAGATAGATAGATAGATAGATAGATAGATAGATAGATAGATAGATAGATAGATAGATAGATTGTTGAAGAG
>JBBBDQ010001098.1:957500-960000 GCA_037127315.1 Ascarosepion bandense
TAGATAGATGAAGTGATTCAGATAGATAGGTAGATAGATAGATAGATAGATAGATACATAGATAGATAGATAGATGAAGATATTCAGATACATAGATGAAACCTGATAGATAGATAGATAGATAGATAGATAGATTGTTGAAGAGAGATTCGATAGATAGATAGATAGATAGATAGATAGATAGATAGATAGATAGATTCGGATAGATAGATAGATAGATAGATAGATAGATAGATAGATAGATAGATAGATAAAGAGATTCGATAGATAGATAGATTGTTGAAAAGATTCATAGATAGATAGATAGATAGATAGATAGATAGATAGATAGATAGATAGATAGATGAAGTGAATCAGATAGATAGATAGATAGATAGATAGATAGATAGATAGATAGATAGATAGATAGATAGATTGTTGAAGAGATTCGATAGATAGATAGATAGATAGATAGATAGATAGATAGATAGATAGATAGATAGATAGATAGATAGATAGATAGAGAAATAGATAGATTCGGATAGATAAATAGATTGTTGTAGAGATTCGATAGATAGATAGATATATAGATTGACAGATAGATAGATAGATAGATAGATAGATAGATAGATAGATAGATAGATAGATTCGGATAGCTAGATAGATAGATAGATAGATAGATAGATAGATAGATAGATAGATAGATAGATAGATAGATGAAGAGATTCGTAGATAGATAGATAGATAGATAGATAGATAGATAGATAGATAGATAGATAGATAGATAGATAGATAGATAGATAGATAGATAGATGAAGGGACTCGATAGATAGATAGATAGATAGATAGATAGATAGATAGATAGATAGATAGATAGATAGATAGATTCGGATAGATAGATAGATTGATGAAGAGATTCGGATAGATCGATAGATAGATAGATAGATAGATAGATAGATAGATAGATAGATAGATAGATAGATAGATAGATAGATGAAGACATTCGGATAGATAGATAGATTATTGAAGAGATTCGGATAGATAGATAGATAGATAGATAGATAGATAGATAGATAGATAGATAGATAGATAGATGAAGAGATTCAGATAGATAGTTTCTGGATAGAGAGATAGATAGATAGATAGATAGATAGATAGATAGATAGATAGATAGATAGATAGATAGATTCGATAGATAGATAGATAGATAGATAGATAGATAGATAGATAGATAGATGAAGATAGATAGATAGGTAGATAGATAGATAGATAGATAGATAGATAGATAGATAGATAGATAGATAGATAGATGAAGATATTCAGATACATAGATGAAAAATCCAGATAGATAGATAGATAGATAGATAGATAGATAGATAGATAGATAGATAGATAGATAGATAGATAGATAGATTGTTGAAGAGATTCGATAGATAGATAGATAGATAGATAGATAGATAGATAGATAGATAGATAGATAGATAGATAGATAGATAGATAAAGAGATTCGATAGATAGATAGATTGTTGAAAGATTCGTGGATAGATAGATAGATAGATAGATAGATAGATAGATAGATAGATAGATAGATAGATGAAGTGAATCAGATAGATAGATAGATAGATAGATAGATAGATAGATAGATAGATAGATAGATAGATAGATAGATAGATTGTTGAAGAGATTCGGATAGATAGATATATAGATAGATAGATAGATAGATAGATAGATAGATAGATAGATAGATAGATAGATAGATAGATAGAAAGATAGATAGATAGATAAATAGATAGATAGATTCGGATAGATAAATAGATTGTTGTAGAGATCTGGATAGATAGATAGATGTATAGATTGATAGATAGATAGATAGATAGATAGATAGATAGATAGATAGATAGATAGATAGATAGATAGATTGATAGATAGATAGATAGATAGATAGATAGATAGATAGATAGATAGATAGATAGATAGATAGATAGATAGATAGATGAAGAGATTCAGATAGATAGATCTGGATAGATAGATAGATAGATAGATAGATAGATAGATAGATAGATAGATGAAGGGACTCGATAGATAGATAGATAGATAGATACATAGATATATAGATAGATAGATAGATAGATAGATAGATAGATAGATAGATAGATAGATAGATAGATAGATAGATTGTTGAGATGGATAGATAGATAGATAGATAGATAGATAGATAGATAGATAGATAGATAGATAGATTCAGATAGATAGATAGATAGATAGATAGATAGATAGATAGATAGATAGATAGATAGATAGAGGAAGAGATTCAGATACATAGATGAAAAAATTCAGATAGATAGATAGATAGATAGATAGATAGATAGATAGATAGATAGATAGATAGATGAAGAGATTCATATAGATAGATAGATTGTTGAAGAGATTCGGATAGATAGATAGATAGATAGATAGATAGATAGATAGATAGATAGATAGATAGATAGATAGATAGATAGATAGATAGATAGATAGATAG
>JBBBDQ010001098.1:975000-980000 GCA_037127315.1 Ascarosepion bandense
GATAGATAGATAGATAGATAGATAGATAGATGAATGATATTCAGATAGATAGATAGATAGATAGATATATAGATGAAGATTTTCAGATAGATAGATAGATAGATAGATAGATAGATAGATAGATAGATAGAAAGATGAATATATTCAGATAGATAGATGATAAAATTCAGATAGATAGTTATACGAAAGAGATTAAGATAGATAGATAGATAGATAGATAGATAGATAGATAGATAGATAGATAGATTCAGATAGATATATAGATAGATAAAGAGATTCAGATAGATAGATAGATAGATAGATAGATAGATAGATAGATAGATAGATAGATAGATGAAGAGATTCGGATAGATAGATAGATAGATAGATAGATAGATAGATAGATAGATAGATAGATAGATAGATAGATAGATTGTTGAAGAGATTCGGATAGATAGATAGATAGATAGATAGATAGATAGATAGATAGATAGATTGTTGAAGAGATGGATAGATAGATAGATAGATAGATAGATAGATAGATAGATAGATAGATAGATAGATAGATAGATTCAGATACCTAGATAGATAGATAGATAGATAGATAGATAGATAGATAGATAGATAGATAGATAGATGAAGTAGATTCAGATAGATAGATGGATAGATAGATAGATAGATAGATAGATAGATAGATAGATAGATAGATAGATAGATAGATAGATAGATAGATAGCTAGATAGATAGATGAAGGGACTGATAGATAGATAGATAGATAGATAGATAGATAGATAGATAGATAGATAGATAGATAGATTGATAGATAGTTAGGTAGATAGATAGATAGATAGATAGATAGATAGATAGATAGATAGATAGATAGATAGATAGATAGATAGATAGATAGATAGATAGATAGATAGATAGATAGATAGATAGATAGATGAAGAGACTGGATAGATAGATAGATTGACGAAGAGATCGACAGATCAGATAGATAGATAAAGAGATTCATTACTCGATAGATAGATAGATAGATAGATAGATAGATAGATAGATAGATAGATAGATACATAGATAGATAGATAGATGAAGATATTCAGATACATAGATGAAAAATCCAGATAGATAGATAGATAGATAGATAGATAGATACATAGATAGATAGATAGATGAAGATATTCAGATACATAGATGAAAAAATCCAGATAGATAGATAGATAGATAAATAGATAGATAGATAGATTGATAGATAGATAGATAGATAGATAGATAGATAGATAGATAGATAGATAGATAGATAGATAGATGAAGAGATTCATATAGATAGATAGATTGTTAAAATAGATTCGATAGATAGATAGATAGATAGATAGATAGATAGATAGATAGATAGATAGATAGATAGATAGATAGATAAAGAGATTCGATAGATAGATAGATAGATAGATAGATAGATAGATAGATAGATAGATAGATAGATAGATAGATTCGGATAGATAGATAGAGACGTTGTTGAAGAGATTCGGATAGATAGATAGATAGATAGATAGATAGATAGATAGATAGATAGATAGATAGATAGATAGATTGTTAAAGAGATTCGAATAGATAGATAGATAGATAGATAGATAGATAGATAGATAGATAGATAGATAGATAGATAGATAGATGAAGAGATTCAGATAGATAGATAGCTAGATAGATAGATAGAAGGACTCGATAGATAGATAGATAGATAGATAGATAGATAGATAGATAGATAGATAGATAGATTGATAGATAGATAGATAGATAGATAGATAGATAGATAGATAGATAGATGAAGAGATCTGCATAGATAGATAGATTGACGACGAGATTCGGACAGATTTGATAGATAAAGAGATTCGATAGATAGATAGATAGATAGATAGATAGATAGATAGATTCGGATAGATAGATAGATAGATAGATAGATAGATAGATAGATAGATAGATAGATAGATAGATAGATAGATGAAGAGATTCAGATAGATAGATAGATAGATAGATAGATAGATAGATAGATAGATAGATAGATAGATACATAGATAGATAGATAGATAGATAGATAGATAGATAGATAGATAGATAGATAGATGAAGAGATTCGTATATATAGATAGATAGATAGATAGATAGATAGATAGATAGATAGATAGATAGATAGATGAGATGATAGATAGATAGATGAAGAGTTAGATAAATAGATAGTTGATAGATAGATAGATAGATAGATAGATAGATAGATAGATAGATAGATAGATAGATAGATAGATAGATTGTTGAAGAGATTCGGATAGATAGATAGATAAATAGATAGATAGATAGATAGATTGTTGAAGAGATGAGATAGATAGATAGATAGATAGATAGATAGATAGATAGATAGATAGATAGATAGATAGATTCAGATACCTAGATAGATAGATAGATAGATAGATAGATAGATGACGAGATTCAGATAGATAGATTCGATAGATAGATAGATAGATAGATAGATAGATAGATAGATAGATGAAGAGATTCAGATAGATAGATAGCTAGATAGATAGATGAAGGACTCGGATAGATAGATAGATAGATAGATAGATAGATAGATAGATAGATAGATAGATAGATAGATAGATGAAGAGAGATTCGGATAGATAGATAGATTGATTGAAGAGATTCGGATAGATCGAGAGACAGAGATTCGATACCTAGATAGATAGATAGATAGATAGATAGATAGATAGATAGATAGATAGATAGATAGATAGATAGATAGATAGATAGACAGAGATTCATATAGATAGATAGATTGTTGAAGAGATTCGGATAGATAGATAGATAGATAGATAGATAGATAGATAGATAGATAGATAGATAGATAGATAGATAGATAAAGAGATTCGGATAGATAGATAGATTGTTGAAGAGATTTGATAGATAGATAGATAGATAGATAGATAGATAGATAGATAGATAGATAGATAGATGAAGAGATTCAGATAGATAGATAGCTAGATAGATAGATGGATGGACTTGGATAGATAGATAGATAGATAGATAGATAGATAGATAGATAGATAGATAGATAGATAGATAGATAGATAGATAGATAGATTCGGATAGATGGATAGATAGATAGATAGATAGATAGATAGATAGATAGATAGATAGATAGATAGATAGATAGATAGATGAAGATGTTCAGATAGATAGATAGATAAAGAGATTCGGATAGATAGATAGATAGATAGATAGATAGATAGATAGATAGATAGATAGATAGATAGATAGATAGATAGATAGATAGATAAAGAGACGGATAGATAGATAGATTGTTGAAGAGATTCGGATAGATAGATAGATAGATAGATAGATAGATAGATAGATAGATAGATAAATTGTTGAAGAGATTCGATTGAATAGATAGATAGATAGATAGATAGATAGATAGATAGATAGATGAAGAGATTCAGATAGATAGATAGATAGATAGATAAAGGGACTCAGGATAGATAGATAGATAGGATAGATAGATAGATAGATAGATAGATAGATAGATAGATAGATAGATAGATAGATAGATAGATAGATAGATAGATGAAGAGATTCATAGATAGATAGATTGACGAAGAGATTCGGATAGATCGATAGATGATAGGATAGATAGATTGATAGATAAGATAGATTAGATAGATAGATAGATAGATAAAGATAGATTCGGATAGATAGATAGATAGATAGATAGATAGATAGATAGATAGATAGATAGATAGATAGATAGATAGATAGATAGATTAGATAGATAGATAGATAGATAGATAGATAGATAGATAGATGAGATAGATACATAGATAGATAGATAGATAAGAGAGATAGATAGATAGATAGATAGATAGATAGATAGATAGATAGATAGATAGATAGATAGATAGATGAAGATGATTCAGATAGATAGATAGATGAAGAGATTAGATAGATAGATAGATAGATAGATAGATAGATAGATAGATAGATAGATAGATAGATGATTAGATAGATAGATAGATAAGAGATTAGATAGATGAGATAGATAGATAGATAGATAGATAGATAGATAGATAGATAGATAGATAGATAGATAGATAGATTGTTGAAGAGATTCGGATAGATAGATAGATAGATAGATAGATAGATAGATAGATAGATAGATAGATAGATAGATTGTTGAAGAGATGCGTGGATAGATAGATAGATAGATAGATAGATAGATAGATAGATAGATAGATAGATTCAGATACCTAGATAGATAGATAGATAGATAGATAGATAGATAGATAGATAGATAGATGACGAGATTCAGATAGATAGATAGATAGATAGATAGATAGATAGATAGATAGATAGATAGATAGATAGATAGATGAAGAGATTCAGATAGATAGATAGCTAGATAGATAGATGAAGGGACTCGATAGATAGATAGATAGATAGATAGATAGATAGATAGATAGATAGATAGATAGATAGATAGATGAAGAGATTCGGATAAATAGATAGATTGACGAAGAGATTCGGATAGATCGATAGATAGATAAAGAGATTTGGATAGCTAGATAGATAGATAGATAGATAGATAGATAGATAGATAGATAGATAGATAGATAGATAGATAGATAGATAGATAGATAGATGAAGATATTCAGATACATAGATGAAAAAATCCAGATAGATAGATAGATAGATAGATAGATAGATAGATAGATAGATAGATAGATAGATAGATAGATGAAGAAATTCATATAGATAGATAGATTGTTGAAGAGATTCGGATAGATAGATAGATAGATAGATAGATAGATAGATAGATAGATAGATAGATAGATATTCGGATAGATAGATAGGATAGATAGATAATAGATAGATAGATAGATAGATAGATAGATAGATAGATAGATAGATAGATAGATAGATAGATAGATAGATAAAGAGATTCGGATAGATAGATAGATTGTTGAAGAGATTCGGATA
>JBBBDQ010001098.1:982500-1130000 GCA_037127315.1 Ascarosepion bandense
TAGATAGATAGATAGATAGATAGATAGATAGATAGATAGATAGATAGATAGATAGATGAAGAGATTCGGATAGATAGATAGATAGATAGATAGATAGATAGATAGATAGATAGATAGATAGATAGATTGATAGTTAGATAGATAGATAGATAGATAGATAAAGAGATTCGGATAGATAGATAGATAGATAGATAGATAGATAGATAGATAGATAGATAAATAGATAGATAGATAGATAGATAGATAGATAGATTGATGAAGAGATTCGGATAGATATTGAAGTACTTTTAAATATCTATTATCCCAAAAGAGTTAAAAAGAAACATCTTTCCACATTCTCATTTGTTACTGAAGATCACTTACTGTTTAAAATGACTGTCTCTTTATTGAAAACCTATGCCACTAAATCAGTTCCATAGTTCAGATTAATGACTTATATTCATGTATACCAATTATTGCTATCCACCAGCCATTCTTCCTCTCTCTATGTACCCTGTCCTTTCAGGATGCAGGTGATCATGGCTTCCCATGTCTCTCTCTCCCTGGTGGTTCTTAGCACGCTTTCTTCTGTTACCCCATCCAAACCTCGTTCTGTCATCCACCTGCTCAGGCCCTTCAAATATGTTTTCCGCTGCTTTCCTCTGTCTCTTTTTCCCTCTAACTGGCCTGTTAGTAACAGGTTCTTTAAGTCCTCCTTCATTGCATGCCCTAGGAACTTTAGTTGTCTCTTCCTGATTCTCAGTATTAATTTCATTTTCGTTTCCATCCTTTCCAAAACCTCATAATTGCTCACATGCTCCGTCTATGATATTCGCAGCATCCTTCTATAGAACCACATTTCAGCTGCTTCAAGTTTTTCCTTCATCTTCGATGATATTGCTTAACACTCCTTGCCATACTGAAGAACTGACATCTTACAGCAATCCTGTACTCTTTTCTTTGTTTCTAGTGAAACTGTCCTGTTTCTTAATACTTTACTCAGCTTTCCGCCTTCTGTTAGAAACCTTCCCAGGAATTCAAATTTTTGTACCTGCTTGATTTTAGTATCCTCCACCTGTATTTGGCATTTTGGATTGCTCTTTTTGCTGATGACCATGCATTCGGTTTTCTTGCAGTTTATTTGTAGTCCTTTCTTGTCACTCTCTTGAGATACCTTCTGTAGGAGGTCTTGTAGTTTCCTTTCTGTGTCTGTTATCAACACTGTATCATCTGCGTAACTTATATTGTTTAAAATGTGGCCTCCGTTGACGAATCCTGGCATAACTTCTAGATTATAGCTTTAAAATATTAGCTGTCATTCTTTGAGATTAGTCTGTGTAAGTTGGTATCAACAACAAAATTTTAGATAATGAATCCCGAACCTCTGCGCTAGTAATATTAAGTTTTTACCCTTTAACTACACAACCAAAAGGAACCTCTTTTATGTATCGTACCCCTTTAGAGTGTTCGTGATCATGGCTCTCCGCAATTTCTTTCCTTTTCAGCTCTTAATAATTTTTTGTTATCTATCTTAAACCTTGTTCTGCCATATATTTACTCAAGCGCTCTAAGTATGCTGTGCGTTGATTTCATCTGTCCTTCTTGCCTTCTATCTGACCTGTGAGTATCAGATTTTCTAAGCCCTCTTTCTTCATTATGTGCCCTAGAAATTTTCCTTTTCGTTTTCAATATCTCTAAAACTTCCCCGTTGCTCATATATTCCTTTCATGGTATTCTCATCCATCTGTAGAACCGCATTTCTTTTAAAGCAAGTCTCTTCATCTGTGGTGAGCTTATATAGTATTCACTGCCTTATAGAAGGACTCATATTATATAACAGCTCAGTACTGATTTATTTGTTTCTAACAAAGTTTTCCTGCATCTTAATACTTTGCTTAGGTTATTGAAAGGCACTCTCACTTTCTTTATTTTCCATTTTAGACGACCTTATCCCATAACACGTTTTTTTCTGTTCATTATATTTTAGCCAATAAAGAAAATAACATTCCACCTGATTTGAAGTTGTTTCAAATCAGCCATCCGTCCTTGCATAAAATACGGTTGTCATATATGGTCAGGCGCCCCTGTTGCTCATCTCAGTGTTCTCCACAGGCTCCAAAGGAGAATCTCTAATGTGATATGCCCCGACTTGGCAGCTCGACTCCAGCCACTTTCTCACCGGCGAGATGTGGCTTCCCTCTGTCTATTCTACAAATATTTTCATGGATTCTGCTTCGACGAACAAGAATTTACTCGTGCAACCAAACCGGCAACAAAGTTTCACCTATTTACAGTTAGATCAACCAAATGCAGTCGAGAGTCCATCAGCTTCTTTTCTCGAACTTCCCGCCTATGGAACTCCCTTTCACATACTTGCTACAACTTCCAAGAATTTAAATGCAATGTCAATACTCATCTCTTATCCAGCTGACTCCAGTTCTTTCTACATCAACCTGTATATCTTATTCTTTTTCTTTCTCTCTATCTTCAAAACAGTCTTTACACCTGTGTTCCCATCATTCTCTCACGCCCCCTGTAACTGGTTCGTCTTTCTCTTCACTCTCCTCCTGTCTAAACTTTTACTCTTATGTAGCCCCCTGCGCATCAGTGTCGGTACCGCCTTGCTTGGGGTGAAACGATTTTAAAAAGTGTTCATCGGGACGATTTTAAAAAGTGTTTATCGGAACTTGTGCGTTGCTTTTCAATTATACAAGTATCATTTTCACAATTGAGAAGGGCTCAAACGTTCCCTGACATCTATTTTCTTCAAATATTTTCTCCAAACATTCTAGCACTAATCAAGCAATTATTCAAACTTTAACCAATCTACCTACATCTATTTTATGTCTAAGTATTCTGCTTGAAAACTTTAAACCTCCAACCATTTCCCCTCTCAACAGTCTGTCTTAAACGATTTCACTTCCAACCGCCCGCATCCAAATATTTCAACCACTACCATTCCACTTCCAACTATTCCAACTTCAACATCCCTCCAAGTTCCATATTCAACAATTTCTCTTCCAACTTTCATACAATCTTTCTGACTCCAGACTGATTGTTTTCGATGAGATCTTCAGAAAAGCCTTAATATATCTCATTCTAGTTTATAATATAATCTCCCACTTTATTAAAAATAGAATTTTTGAAAAATTTGTCTTTCAGTTTTCCTACTGTGTAGTTTCCTCTTTAAGGTGATTTTAGAAGCCATTTTAAATTAAGAATTTGAATTTTGTTGGATGCTTAAGCGGCGATTTACTGATGTGGAAGCTTCACAAAAACGTGTTCAGCGACCATATATGAAGAGCAGATGTTACTTTGTTGAAGCAAATAAACAAAATTGCCAAAGGATTATACCGTGTATAATGCATACTACCTTTAATTTTGGTTTTCAATTTTGATGGCGGAAAAATCTCGTATTGTTCATGAATAATTAAGTGTATTTTTTCTTACTGTTTATTGGTCTGATGAGCCATGTTTTTTATCTATTTTGCTTCATAATTCATATTGTTTCAAAGAATTTGACTATCGGTCGCACAAGTTTTATTTTCCCTTTTTGCCAAGCTAAAACGAGTTTTCTTTTCCCCACCTTCTTTCGTTTCTTACTCTCTGTTGAAACATCAACTCTCATTTAGCATTTGCCGGTCATTTAGGCTCCTTCAATTTCAATTCGGTTTGGATTTTGTGCCTCTTTTCTCAAATGTTCTTTATAATTCATGGCTTTATTTTTATTAATCTATTTTTATCATTAGATATTAGGAAACTAGTTCTATTGTTTAGTATATATATATATATATATATATATATATAGAGAGAGAGAGAGAGAGAGAGGAAAAACTGCTAAAAAGTTGTAGGTTTAAAAATATATATATATATATATATATATATATATATATTATAGTTTAGAACATGTACAAATTACAGTTTACTACAAAAGAGTACATTTTGTTTCGACGTCGAAAGAACAATGTCTCATCAGGTAGTTTAATGATGAAAGTAAACGTTTATTATCATTATTAACTACCTAATGAGGCATTGTTCTTTCGATGTCGAAACAAAATGTACACTTTTGTAGTAGATGATAATTTGTACATGTTCTAAACTATAATTTATAATAAATATTCATAGCTTTATTTCTATATTGAGCACTGTTTTAAATTAATGTTTTGAAAGTTGTTAACATTTTTTTCGTTTTTTATTCAGAATTTATATATATATATATATATATAAATTCTTTTTACTGCCACACCAATTAACAATTATTTTTAAAAAGATCATCTTTTTATTAAGAAAGATACCACCGTATCTCAATTAAAAAGGGAAAATAAAAAAAATATATGAGGGGGACTTTAGACGCCTTTCGGCCGACACGTCTTCATAAATAAATCGTCGGCAATTAAAACAAAGAAGTTGTCATAAATTCTGAACAACTTCTGAGATTAAAAACACAGGATTGATTAAAAAAGGGCCATTACTTATGTTGGGCGGTAGTTATCCCCCAAAAGTTCTAACTTGTATTTCATGTCTTTCTGTCTGCACAGGACAGGTCGTTGTATGTTAATGTTCTGGGGAATATTGTGTCCTGCAGTCGCTTGAGTTCAATAGGTGCACGCCGATTGCTGACTCATGAGTCTGCAAATGCCCAGATGTTATAGGCTTCTGTCTATATATATATATATGTGTGTGTGTGTGTGTGTGTGTGTGTGTGTGTGTGTGTGTGTGTGTGTGTGTGTATTATAATCGTTTCACCCCGAGCAAAGCATTCCACTGCCACTATTGCGCAGGGGTTACATAGGAGGGAAAGTGGTGAGAAAGGATGGTTAGACATAGGAAATGTCAGAAGAAGGGTGATAGACGGGTAAGGATAGTGAGAATGAGGGTTGGGTAGATGGTGAGTGTTGGGAGAATAGATGCAAGTTAGTGTGATAGGAGGTGTCTATTGACCTTACATTTAAACTCCTGGAGATTGTAGCTGTCAGGAAAGCAGACATGTGGAAGGGAATTCCACAGGCGGAAAGCGCGAGAAAAGAAGCTGTTGGAGTAGAAATTACGGTTACATCTTATCTGTTTCACTGTAAAAGGGTGGGACCTAGTTACTAATCTAGTATCTTGTGTAAATTCGTACCTAGGCGGCACCAATGATCTAAGTTCATCAGAGCAGAAGCCGTAAAAGTATTTATAGAAGATGCATACGGTAGCCACGTCACGCCGGTGAGAGAGTGGTTGCAGCCGGTCTTCCAGGTCAGTATCGATCACGTTACAGATTCTCCGTTGTATTAATCAAATGTATACCGGTTTTGAAATAAATGGCGTACTTATACTAGTATGCTAGCTTATTACAACACTAGACCAGATAAGAATGAAAAAGAAAATAAAAAGATTGTACATATTTTTGAAAATATACATAAAAAAAGTTCAGCATTTTAATAGTAATCAAACACCGACCCCCAGCAACATACACAATTATCTTAACTTTTTATGGTGTTGTTAAGTAGGCCACTCATCAATTTCTTCTTGACATTTGATGCCGGCGTTCAGTGTTGTTTTGTACTTGTTTTCGTACAAGTTAACACGTTTTAAGAAAATATTAGTATTTTTACATGTTTGTGTCACTGTTTTCGCTAACAATCAGAAAGAGATATTTTAAATTCTTATGACAAATAAAGTAGAAAGAAGTTTGGGTGATTATTTAACGGTGTCTCAAAAGAAAGAGAAGCTTCGGAATATTTGGGTAACCTACGTGACACGTCTAAACAAGCAGATGGCGGAACAAGTATCACAAAGACAAATATGGATCTTAAATGAGAAATACTGCCGAAAATAAATAATGGGACCTGTAGAGAGCCATGGTCTTAAGAAAACATGGCACATAGATGAGTTTTATAATTACACTCTGTTGATGACTTCAGGGGTTAGCGTGGCAATCTTTGGCGCCTATCTTTTTTCTTATTTAATATAAAATAGAGTAAAGAAGAAATATGTTTTCTCATCGGATTTATTCAATCTCTACAGCGAGCGAGACATTCCTATGACTTACTGGGATGTATTATTCGCGGACGTAATCGGTAATCTCAGAAATAAATTGAAAGAAATCTCAGAAAAGATAGTGAAGAAAAGCAAGAAGAATAGACTAATTATTAACTGTAAGGATGTTTGTTGTGGTGCAGTGGGTATCATCTCGGAACGAGAAATCGGAGAACCGAGTTCGAATTCTAGTTGAATTTGTTGCACTCCCGCGCAAAAAAAATTTGGAAAATATATGAATCCGTCGTTTCTCTCTCCGGCTACAGGTTATATTGGGTTCTATAACTTTGGTTAGCACCGAGCCTACCGCAGAAAATAATGGCAACATACTTCGAGATAATTTTCTGCCTAGTCAGTCATGTCACTTTCGAGATATGATCGCCCAGTGACTGACTGATTAACTGTAAGAAAATAAAATACTTGGTTGTCAGCTTAAGATATATTTTAACTTCTGAGAAAGGTGCTAGGGTAGATATATCGCACATTCACATGGCTTTGATTTTCTCGGTTGCGTTGTTTACTGGGCTACATTCCAAGACGCACATTTGGATCTTAATCTGATAACAAATTCGAAAAGAGTTGAATGAGTCTAATGGTGATTACAAAAATCACTCATCGTGGTCACTAGTGATGATGATGTTGTGCCTTAATTTATCATTCCACAGGGCCTTACATTTCTTATAATCATTTCACCCCAATCAAGGCAGGACCGCCACTAGTGCTCATGGGGTTAGAGTGAGAGAAAAACCAAGGTACAGAGGATGTCGAAGAAAAGATAAGAGATGGATGGGAATCAAGTAGATAGAAGATGGCAGTTGACGTTCTATTTAAGCTTTTGAATATTGTAGCTATCAGGGAAGCAAACAAATGATAGGGAATACCACAAACTGAAAATGCGAGAAAAGAAACTGGTAGAATAAGAGAGGCGGTTACATTTAACTACTTCGACGGTAAAAGGGTGGAACATAGTAGCAATCTAGTAGCATGAGTAAATACTAGTGGTTGGAGAACCAGGAAAAAAAGATCATCAATTTATTTGGCATAAAAATACTTGTAGTAAAGACAGAGGGAAGCCACATCAAATTAGTGAGAAAATGACTGAAGGCAATCTTCTAAGTCAGGATAGATTATATTGCAAATTCTTCTTTGGGTTTTGTCAAGAACCACAATAGGAATTGCAGGAGCAACCGACCAGATATAGCAACTGTATTCAATGTACGAACGAATGATAGATTTCTAAATGTACAAAATAGATTCGAACGAGAAAAAATTCCTTGGCCGACTCAGTGACCCAACCTTCCTAGCAGTAGATGCAGCTATGGACTCAATGCTGTCATTCCATTTGAGATCATTTGAAAATGTAAGACCAAGGAGGCGAAGTGTGATGTTCTCTAGGAAACTTTCATCATCCATTCTGATGGCAAGCAAGAAAGTTTCTCTGTGGTAGTTAAAGAATTGAAGTGTCATTTTTGGAGGCATTAAAATTTACGAGCAATTTCCTACCCGACTTAATTAGAAATCATAGTTTCTTTTGAAGGGCAGCAGCCAGGTTTACTTTGTCAGCTTTGACAGATTTCTCAATGAGGCGGGAATAAATGGTGGTGTCATCTCCAGAGATGTTGCTTGTGAACTGACTACATCAGGAAGATTATTGATGAAGATGAGAAAAAAGTAGGATAGAGCCTTGAGGGAGACCTGCGTTCGTTTGAAAGGCTCTCGAAGTTTGGCAGGTCAAAACAATCTTCATTGAACGATTTGATTGTAACGATTGAATTAAATCAAACAATCGTCCAGAAATATTGTAGCTCTCGAGCTGGCACAAATTATTTTCGAGATATTAAGATCAACAGCACGAGCTTTGCCGTTCTTTTCAAGAGCCTGTTAGATATATACAGTGATGGTCTTTAGCATATCAGCAGTAGACCCGACCAAGCGGAAGCCATACTGTTTGTCAGAGAGAATACTGAAAGATGTGAGATGCCTATTTCAGCATTGATGTGGTATACTACACCTAGACGTTATAATCTGCAACCAAAATGACGGTGTTTTTCTCTCATAAATGGTGATACAAAAGCTTCAATCAAAATAACGAAAATGTAAATTTCGGCGAGAATACAAAACTTAAATCAATTCGGTCAGAATAAAACTTGAATCGTTGACGAAAATTAACTGCAACCCATTTGGTGAGAATAAGCTCGAACCAAATGTTAATTATCTTTCGGGAAAAATGATGAATTATACCCAAAGTGGTTTGCTTTTCTACACTGCAAAATGACGACATCAACACTTATATATATAAATAAAAATAGACAATATTTTTATTCGTTTTCCTTCTTCGGTGACATTGGCTGTAAAGTGGAAGGTTTGATCAAGAAGATGGCTGCTAGAAGGCTCTATGTCTAGCAACAGGTCTCTTCACCATGCTACACAACCAGAATATCCCAGTTATAGCTATCAGACGATTTCAGTGATCACATAAACTCTTGAAATATAGCCACCTAACTCTCCAGATTATTATATGTAGGCGCAGTTGAGTGAGAGACCAACAAAACTTCTTGTAAAACCAAAAAGGAACTAATAGGTACCGACTTGGCGGCTCGACTACAACCACTTCTCCACCGACGAGATGTGGCCTCCCTTTGTCTGTTCTATACATACTTTCATGGCTTCTGCTCCAACAAACTTAAGTCACTGGTACCTCTGCAACAGGTGTTTACTCGTGCAACCAGATTGGCAACTGGGGCCCACCCATTCACAGTTAGATCAACCAAATGCCGACGACAATTCTACTCCTGCAGCTTCTTCTCTCGCACTTCCAGCCTGTGGAACTCGTTTCCATATTCTTGCTTTCCTGACGGCTACAACACCCAGGAATTTAAATGCAATGTCAATACTCATATATTAACCACTTGACTCTAGTTCTTTCACCACCCCATATATCCTTTCCTTTCTCTCCACCTTTGCAACTGTCATCACACCTGTATTCCCAGCCTTCTCTTGCTCCTTTCTAACTGGTTCGTCTTCCTCTTCACTGTCTTCTACTTAATCATTTACTCGTATGTAGCCCTCTTCACATCAGTGGCATTACCGCCTTGCTCGGGGTGATACGATTAAAAAATAAGGCTGTGGTTGAAATCAATGCCGATGTTTTTAATAAATTTATTATTTCAAGATATTTTTGTGTAATTTAGTTAAAATATCTGTGAACATGAGATGTTAGTGTTATTTTTATTTTTTGAGTAATTTAGACTACAATTCATCCATCGCACTCTGCATATGGGCAGTAACCTCTAGAGACGACGTGAAAAAGGACACAGAAAACCGAAGGAGCATAAGAATAAAGAAATATGTCTTCTAGAAACGAAGTAAATATTAAACATAGGAAAATGTTGTTAGAAAGGAGAAAGAGAACTGAACTGCTATGTAATATGCAATTTTGTAATCATTTCACCCCAAGCAAGGCAGTACTACCACTGGTGCTCAGGGGATTACATAAGAGAAGAGTGAAGGATTACATAGAAGCAGAGCGAAGAGAAAGAAGAACCGAAGAGGAAGCGGTTACAGGGTGTTTCAGAGAATGGGCAATAGGATGGGAATAGTGGTGAGAAGAGAGTTACGTGAGGTTAGAGTGAAAAAGGGAGAAGAACAAGATTCAGGGGTTGTTGGGGAAAGGATAAGAAAAGTATGGGAGGTTAAGGGAATAAGAGATGGAAATTAACATTGTATTTAAACTCTTGAAGGTTGTAGCTATCAGTCAAGCAATTATACAGAAGGGATTTCGACAGGCGGGAAGTGTGAGAAAAGAAGCTGGTAAAATAGAAGTGGCGGCTGCATTTGGTTGTTTTGACTATAAAAGGGTGGAACCTTGTTGGCAGTCTGGTTGCTCTAGTAGAGGAGTCACCAGGGATCTAAGCTCGTTGGAGCAGAAGCTATGAAAATATTTGTAGAAAATACAAAGGGAGGCCACATTCCATCGGTGAAAAAGTGACTAGAGTTGAGCTACCAGGTTGGAATCGACTATATTGCAGATTCTCCTTTGGATTCTGTCAAGAATCCCGAGATGAATAGCAGGGGCATCCGTCCAAATGGGACAGCAATATTCAATGCACGGGCGAAAGTTAGATTTGTATATGTGTAAGCCGTGTATTGAGTATTGCTACCATATCTGGTCGGGTGCTCCTGCTATCCACTTAGTTATCCTCGACAGAATCCAACGAAGAATCTGTAATGTGATCGATCCCGACTTGAAAGCTAGGATACAGTTGCTTTCTCACCGACGCAGTGTGGCTTTCCTGTGTCTCTTCTCCAAATACTTTCACAGCTTCAGCTCCGATGAACTTAGCTCATTGGTACCCCCTATATATGAATTTCCTCGAGCAATAAGATTAGCAACTAGGTCCCACCCTTTTACTGTGAAGCCAATAAATTGTAAACGCAAATTCTACTCCATCAGCTTCTTTTCTCGCACTTCCCGCCTGTGGAATTCTCTTCCACATACTTGCTTTTCCGACAGTTACAATCTCCAAGAATTTAAATGTAAAGTCAATAGTCATCTCTTGTCTCACTAACTTACATCCTCTCTCTCATACTTTTTTCTTAATCCACCCCACTCTCATCAGTATACTCTTCCTTCTCCTACTCTTTTTCTGACACTCCCTGCAACCTCTCACTCCTCATAACATTTCTCCTATGTAACCCCCTGCACAACAGTAGCAGTAAAATGCCTTGCTTGGGGCGACACGATTATTAAAAAAAGTATTTAGACGAGAAAATCGCCGTGGCCTTTCACAGTAAGCAGATCTTCCTAGCAGCAGATATAGCTATTGAGTCAATGTAGTCGTTCCACTTGAGGTCGGCTGAGAGAGTGAGGCTGAGGAGGTGCAGTGTATTGCTTTCAGGAAGACTAGCCTGATCAATGCTGATTGCGGGTAGTAGAAATTGTCTGTGGTGATTAAAGGATAACAGCTTCGTTTTAGAGGCATTAAAATTTACGAACCATTTCTTACTCCAGTCCACCACAGATTGGAGGTCTCTTCCTTACCGACGTAATGCGTCTTTCTTTTGTCTCTTCTACAAATACTTTAACGACTTTTTCACCTACGAACTTAGCTCCCTCGTGCCTCCTCTGCATGAGTTTACTCGATCAACTAGACTGGCAGCAAGACCCCCCTTTTTTTTAAAGTAAAACCAATCAAATGTAACCATACCTTCTACTTCATTAGCTTCTTTTCTTGCGCTTCCCGTGGAACTCCCTTCCGTTTACTTGCTTTGATTAAAATGATTTTCTAGTACGTTCGATATTGTTGCCCTTTTATACAAAAGTAGGCCTTCTTCATTGGATTTTCCTTTCGAAACACTGCATTTGTCTTTTGTTTTGTGCTGGTAAGGTTAGAGTTAATGAATTGAGTTCGCTTTTGCCAGGAAAAAAAGACGTAAATTTGGTTTCGAGAGTTAGAAATTTGGCGACTTCGTGGTCTTGCAAAGGAAAAGCTGAATTGCTCGTGAGTGCAAAAAAAAATAAAAGGTTATAAAGAAATTCGAAAAAAGAAGTGGCTTAATAAAAAAATAAATGAATGAAAACTAAAATAATAAAAAGAAGTGGAAAGCGAATGAGTAAGGAACAGAATTTTGGCTGTAAACAACGGAACGAATGCAAAAAGGAAGAATAACTAAAATATCAAAGGAAAAAAAATGGGGTGAATTTGTTGTAAATGGAAAATCTTTTCTATTAATTTTCAAAGTGATGCTGAAAAGTTCTCGGCGCATCTCATTTCTAAACATATGAACAAATGACCAAACATTGATTTTCCTTTGTAAATTTCTCTTTTGGTCGAACGCATTTCAGTACTTCTTCATTCACCTCTGCTTTAGTTCTATACTTTATGGATAAACGTACGTATAATGGACGTTTTTTGTATGTAGAGAAAGTTAATTTATCTCTCTCGCTCTCTTTCTCTCTTTCACTCTCTTCCTCTCACTCACTTTCTCTCTCTTCCTCTCTTCTTCTTTCTTCCAATATAATTCCATTTCAGTATTTTCCTGTTATCTTCCTAATCTCAGTTTGTTTATATCTATCAGCCGATTACTTTCTGTTTATATCTTTATGGTTATTCATTATTTGTATTGGTGGGAAAGCGTGCTTTTGTGTGTCTATATTATTATTCCGCTCATAAATGTATGTCAATGTGTAGAAATCGGCATGTGTAAGTGCGCATTTGCGTAAGTACTTGTTTTTGTATATTTTTTCCACATTTTTGCTTGCAACGGCGTAAACGAAACGTCGTTAACATGTCTGCAGTTTCTTGAAAAACGATTTTGTTAAAAAAAAATGCACAGATTAACAAAAAACAGATTCTTTCTGTGTTTTATATTTCAATATCGGTCATCAATGTAAAAAAAAGTCTTATTGATATGAATAATGCACGGCCATAAGTGTTAAAACTAAATTTATTTCACTGCTTAAAAGTTTTCAGAGAATTCCAGATGGAAGTTATTTCATGACAAGAAAACTATTTTCGCCTTGCTGCTGTATATTCAGTTGCAGAGGGTGTATAATATATAATCGATATTGAAATGATATCTAAACTTATTTATAAATGGAACTTTGTCTGTGTGTGTATGTGTGTGTGTGCATCTGTGTGTGTATGTGTGTGTGTATGTGTGTGTGTATGTCCGTTACATATAGACTCCGAAACGGCTGAACCGATTTTCTTGAAAATTTACTCAGTTGTACTATAAGCGTCTGAGAGTGTTCTTAGCTAGGTTTTGCGTTGAAGTATCCCCGATAAATATCGAAAATCGATAATCGAAAAAATCGGGTTATAGAAGGAGTGGTTCGATTTTAATCAAATTTGATACACTCATAGACAAAAACATAAGAAACGATATTCAGAAGTTTCAAGGTTGCAGTACTTACAATAGTGCAGAAAATCGATAATATATATATATATATATATAAGGCAAGATGTTTGTGTGTGTGTGTGTGTGTCTGTTTATCTGCCTGCATGTCTGTATTTTTCAGTCCTTTTATTTTAGTTTTTGCTTCGGGTTTGGCTGTAAGTAGGTATAACTGTATTTCTTAGTCTCAGCCATGATACCATTTACTCAGAGGACTTATTTAGCCTTAAAAATTCACTTTAGCACGAAAAAACTTATTAGATATCGATACCAGGAAATCAAAATTTGACTTACATCCATTCATTTTCCTTTCAGTCTACGGTTTCGCTTTAGCTGGAAACAACTATTGCTTTTTAGTCTTTCGTGTCAACGTCCAAAGCGTCTGAACTCCAGTACCATGGATTAGTTTTAAAGCTTTCATTACACCCGAGTAACGCCGGGCTATAAATAGTGTGAGGACATATTTATCGTATCTGATTAAATTTAAATTAAATTTTCTGTGCAAGTTAACACTGTAGATAAGCTAAGTTAAATTAGTTACTATTTTTTGTATTTCAATCTGTCTATATCTACCTAATCCTTGCTACTCATGGTTATCGATTAATCTAAATCTGTTCAATTCTCTCACAATCTGTTTATTGTCAAGTAGTAATTTGCGAAGCGTTTTTCTTCTTATCATTAATTCAAGTCTCTGGCTGGCGATATCACTTCACTCCAATTGGAGTTTCACGTTTGTGGCGATTCAAAATGTCTTTGTTTCGTTTCACACCGAAGTTTCACACCGAAATTGCCGAAGAACTGACTTTGAGTGCGGTGAGTAAAACTGGCGACGGTGGTAAGACGTCTTCGGTCCCGTACTTCGGACAGGCTCTTAGATCCGAGCTGGATCTCAACTGTATCTGCAAAATCACTTCTTATCTGTCTTTAACTCTAGTTGGCCGTTTCGGGACTTCGTCTGCAAAATCATTTCTTGTCTGTCTTTAATTCTGTTTGGCCGTTTCAAACTTCGTCTGCAAATCACTTATTGTCTGTCTTTAATTCTGGTTGATTGTTTCAAACTTCGTCTGCAAAATCGCTTTATATATATATATATATATATATATATATATATATATATATATATATATAACTTTAATCCAAAAGGAAAAACAGGTAGGTAAATCTCAAAACCCGATCCTAATTAATATTAATTACATTAATATTAAAACTGATCAAGGTAGCGGGATAAATGCAATTTATATTCAAATTACAGAGCCAATTATAAAATAAAACAAATTTCGATTTTCAAATTCCGCTGAATGGTCATTTCTCCGAGAAATTTCTACGAGAAATTTCTAGGAGAAATTTATTGCATCATCAGCAACGAATTTATTACAAAATAAATAAACAAAATGAACAAAGATATTTTACCGGCGGAAGTTCAAAAAACATTTTCATCAAGGAAAATTAAAGGAGTGGGATTAATAAGAAAGCAGACAGAAATCCATGTCTATTTTTATTTTTAGATTTTTTGAAAATCCCTACTCCGAAACTGAGTCGAGAGTTAAAAGTTGAAATTTAGCCTTGTCCAGTCGAAAGAAATGGAAGGGGGAGAAGAAAGAAAAAGGAAGAAAGTAAAACGGAAGAAAAGGGGAGAGGGGGGTGGTTGATGTAAGATAAGAAAAGAAAAGAAAAAAGAAAAACTCTGTTTCTATAGAAACAAGGGAACTTGTATCAAACGTGATTGGAAAATAAAACATAGCGGTTTTTGGTTTAAATAAATTAATTTTTTTTAGAAAAATTTGAAATACAATTTAAATTGAAATATATTTAAATTAAATTGAAAATAGAAAATTAAAATTAAGATAATTAATAAAAATTAATAAGACATAAAAATAAAAATAAAATATAAAAAGATTTTAACTTAAGGAGTATATCAATTCAACAAGTGTACACACATACACACACACACAAACACGGATATATATATATATATATATATATATATATATATATAGACAAATATATATACACAAAACCCACACACACACACACACACACACACCTAACCACACGCGTACAAAGGCCTACACACACACCCATACACTTATATATGCGCACACTCACATTCATGAACATAAATTACTTAAAAAGCTAAAGGATATTCGCAATTTATGAGTTAAATTCGATTAAAATTATATATGAAGACTTTAAGAAGCTAATTAAAGGCGGTTTAGTACGAAAGGAACGAAAGATTTTATTATATTTAATGTATTTATTGTAAGGGCCCTCGTAAAAGAATCATCACAAAATCAAAAAATACATATAAAAATGTGCAGGAAAAAAATATATGAAGGTGCAGGAAAAAATAGGGAGAATTATTCTTACCAGTTAAATGGTAAATACTAAGATAGGAAAAAGGAAGAAGAAGGAATCTATAAGCTTGGAATCAGTCAATGGTAGTGGAGTTCAAATTTACTCGTTAAAAATTAAATTAATTGACTGATTAATTTATTTATCAATTAATCAATTAAAAATTAATTTATTTTGCTGGATTAAATTAAAAATTTAAATCTAAGTATAAACGTTCACAAATTTCGTTAAATGGCGGCATTTGCTAATGAATTGTTTTCTTAAATTCAAGAGTAAGTGTGGATTAGGGTATTTTAATATTTGTATTTTTTCCTGTAAACATAGATTGCATCTATCGTGAAAATTCCCAGGGATACGAGCTGAGCCTATCAGTTTCCAACTAATTATAGGGTTAAGCTCTTCTTCTTTCATTTTCCAAAATCTTCGTGAAAGGGCTGTTTGGTATTTCTGATTGGGTTGGAAAAGGAATACCTATAATTGTAATAACGTTGCTTAAAGCCCCCCGCGGAAATACCAGTATAGGTCCGGTAATCTTTTCTGTCGTTGGATGGTGAGATTTGAGCCTCGTAGATTACCTGGTTGGCTTTACACTTGCCTGCCACCGGACAGATACTCACGGAGCTACAGTTGCATTCATTAGAAATTACAGATCTAGAGTCGGTATTATATAAATCCTTTAGAATCTGCTTATTGTGAGAATTAATGATGTCGTCCATATTTGGGGTACAGGAATAGCTAATTTTTAATGTGTTCCTATTAAAGAATTTCTGTAGGAGATTGTTATTATTGAAATGTTTATCTATTAACCTGAGAAAATATTTTCCTATATTAATATTGGTTAGTTTGCAGTATTTAATATATTAAGTTTCTTTTTGTACACTTATTTTTATTTTTGGTATTAGATGGTTCGGGGTCAACAGTTGATTTTAATTTTTTAATTTTTGGTTTAATTTATTTTTGTATCCGCTTTTTAGAAGGGCCTTGTTGTAAATTTCTTTACTTTCATTGAAAGTTTTGACGTTCAATGATAAACGGTTAATCCTGTTATTTACGATTTTGGGTATCTGTTTTAAAATATTTTTCGGGTGTTTAGATGAGATATTAATGTAAAATGGTAAACTGTTTTCTTTGAGATAAGGCTGGTTGGACCCATCATTTAGGTTAAGGGTAATATCTGCGTAGTTTACAATTTTAAGTTTGGAAGAAACTTCAACCTTAAAGCCGAGAAAATTTAGGGCTCTAATGATCTTTTTATGAATTCTATTTGTGAAGGGTCCATTGGAATTGGGGATAAACATTAACCCATAATCCCGATATAAACCTATCTGTTTGTGGTTCAAAGATCTATTTAATATGTCTAAAATATAGATTCCTAACAGATCCGCCACCTGGGCTGAATCATAAGCTCCCATAGGAACATCAAAACTATCATTTGGCCCTTTCGTTCATGTAGAATGTTCAAAGATAATTATCCATTTCATAGCGGCTAAAATAATCTTACTATCCCTATAGAAGATTTCAACATAATTTCCAGTAAAATTTATACAACTTTCAAGAAGGTCCTTATATACTGAAGAGTAGAAATCTACAATATCAAATTTAAGAAAGGTGGATTTGGATTTATTTTTGATATTATTAAACCAATTGATGGTATCAGTGGAGCTTTTCCAGAGGTTTGGGTGCAAAGTAGATTGTAACTTCTCAATTAAGTTTTTTTTAAATTTCTCTAGAAATTAAACCTAATTCGCTTTTAGTCGGATTAATTAGTCTACTTTGCAACCTATTATGGAAATTAGGTTCGTGATCTTTAAATAAAATATAAGCATCTTTGGTAGATACTTTACCTATTCTATCACCAATTTTTAGATCATTTGCAGATTTAGCTGTGTCAATGTCTATTTCAGATAAAGTTTGTTTCCTCTGTCTATTTTGTATTGACTGGTTATTTTATTTTTAAGGAGATTGGTGTAACTGGAAGGTTCACATTTATAAATATTGTTGGATTTATCCGACTTAACCCACAGGACCTTAGAGTCTTTTAAGGTTATAATATCCGTTTTTAATAAATCTTGGAAACCATTTGGGCATTTTCGTAATTTAATTTTGAGGATCAAGTTCATATATATATATATATATATATATATATATATATATATATATATATATTTACTATTATTCAATATTTATAATATAATAATATATATATTATATCAATATTTGTATTATCGGCCGATAAAAGGTTTTTCAGGTATACTTATATCTGATACATTTACCATGTGAACCTAAGTTTATAATTTTAGTTCATTAGAAATATTTACAATAATTTATTTGATGGTGGGAGATTTTATTACGCAACTAATGCTTTGTTCACAGTTTAGAAAATAACTAAATATAATGATATAATTAATGATCTATGTTTTAGCTTCAGGTATATAGAGATTATCATGCATAATGAAAGAGATATGATACTAAAAGGGAAATAAGATACTGCGAATTAATTCAGTGTTTGAAATAAAATGTTGATGGTTTTAAAAAGATGAGAAGAAAATGAAAAAAAAAATATGTTGAAAAAAATTGACAAGAGGAAGGAAAATTACTTTAAGAATGACACCAAAAAAGATTTGAGGAAAAATTAAAGCAGTAATCACTATGCCCATTCTGTGGATAGGTACATATATATATATATATATATATATGTGTGTGTGTGTGTGTGTGTGTGTGTGTGTGTGTGTGTGTGTTATAATTTATATATATATATATATATACAGTCATCTGCAGACAGATCTGTTTCGCTGTATCACAGCTCATCAGTACGGTTAGACTCCGATTGCTTTTAACCCAGGTTTGAAACCCGCCCGAAGTGGCGTCAGTCAGCGATTCTACCTCTGGGCTATGAGCACTCGGTAGAAGAAGGCAAACTTTTTAGCGTATACATTATCATTATACACGCCCAATAGCCAGGATGCTTTAATTTATTACTGAATGAGCGATACGTACCTGCTAAGATAGCTACTGTATTTCAAAGTCTACCATTCATCCAGAGTGCTCAATCAGAGTGTGAGAGCGTAAATAGTCATCCGCATATATATACATATATTTAGAAATTAAACATAAATATGTTATAATATCAGTATAAAAGTAGATATTTGGTTTCGACCCTACTTGTGACTTATCAAGTGATGAGGTTTATTTCAATTTGAAAAGGTTAAAAACAAGCCAAACTCCCTTAATCAGAGAGACATTGTTGCATAGATAGATAGATAGATAGATAGTCCTTCCCGCTTATTTTTTTGTTTTTTGTTTTTTGTTTTTTGTTGCTTTTGTGTTTGTTTGTTTTTTTTGTTTTTGTTTTTTTGCGTCGTGCGGGAGGAGGTGATCACTGATACACAAATGAGTGTCACGTACCGGGAAACTAGGGGGGGGGTGTTGTTCGAGCCTTGCTCTTAACCAATCATCAGTCATAGCTCAAACAGCGGCTAAGAAACATGGCGTTATCGAAGCTGTTCTTTTGAGATCCTCTGTTTTATGAATTTAAAGCGACCTTATCTGCAGGCGCATCAAGTCGGTCGCAATTGGGTATAATGCTGTATATGACAACACAGCCAGATTCCAGAAGTCTGACAGCATGTCCTCGATGATGAGCCCTTTTCGTGAGAGTGGCCAGGGATACCATATTGTAACTTGGCTTAGAGATACTTACCTGACACCCTATATTCTACGCCAACAGATTACCACCTCTTCTGTTCCCTGAAAAACCACCTTGGTGAGAAATTCTTCGGAAATGCGGTAGTTTTTCGACAGGTACACACCGATTTCTTTGCGTCCAAAACACACTCGTTTTAGCGCCATGACATTGCACAGACGCAGGTAGGGTTAGCAAAAGGTTATGGATGCCGATGATAATTACTTTTGGGACTAACGCTATGTTAAATCTGCTGTATATCCATTTTTAATAAATCAAAAAACAGCAAGAACTTTTTTGCTTACCTTTTGGATAAATATCATAATTTCGAACAAGTCCAACGGTCAATTGTAGTGGTTTTTCTTCCTTTTAAAAATTGCATTAGAAGTTAAGTAAAGTATTAAGAAACAGAATAATTTCACTAGAAACAAAGTGGAGAGTACTGGATTGCTATGTGATGTCGGTTCTTCAAAATGGCAGTGAATGTTGGACAATATTTTCGAAGATGAATTAAAAACCTGATGCAGATGAAATGTGGTTCTACATAAGGATGTTGCGGATATCATGGACCGAGCATGTGAGCAATGACGAGGATGGAGACGAAAATTGGAAAGGATGGAGACGAAAAGGAAATTAATATTGAGCATCAGGAAGAGACAACTAAAGTTCCTGGGACATGCAACGAGGAAGGAGGGCTTGGAGAACCTGTTACTAACAGGCCAGGCAGAGAGAAAAAGAGACAGTGGAAAGCATATTTGAAGGACCTGATCAGTTGGATGACGGAACGAGAGTTGTATGTTGCAACAAGAGAAAGCGTGCTAAGAGCCACCAGGGACAGGGAGATGTGGAAAGCCATGATCGCCTACGTCCTGAAAGGACATGGCACATAAAAGAAGAAAGATATCTGAATACTTGATAATTTCTTCAATCTTTAAAGCAAATGAATTAATTGTATAATGATATACATTTGTTAATGAAATGAATGTAAATTGGTAAAATGCCAATTAACTGAGGTGAAACGAAATTATTTCCGAAGTCACGCGAGATCTTAGAACAAGAAGTAACATTGGATATAAATGTCTAAAAGTCCGTTGTCTCGATTTGATTAATCAATCTTTTCACATATAAGTGGCAATTTGTAGAAAACATTGCAGACTCCCAAACATTGTAGCTGACGGCTACGTTCAATATAGCACTTAGTTAATTTAGAACTCGCTTTTGCAATTTTGTTCTATTTTGCAATTCTCATAATTCAATTGACCCCTTTAATTCATTCTTCACTTGTAATATTTGTCCAACTGCAAAGAATCCGAGCAACATATAATACGTTATCCAGTGAAATACGACGCTGAATATAACATCGATTTGTGCAATGATAGTGCTTAGTGACAGGAAAATATTCCAGCACGCAATGGGAAATCCGGTCGATTGTAAGACTTATAGCACAACACTGATCATGTTCGGTACTATTTTTGACACGCTACGATTGCTAACCAGGAAGACATAGGGTTGATGATAGAACATTGATTTCAAAATGTTCGAAATTCACAAAATAAAAACTGATGTTATATTTGCAAAGCGTATCAGTAAAAGTAACTTCTTGTTCTTGTGACATATTACAATATTCTCAAGAATGGTTTGCAAAAATTCTACATCTTTCTTAATATAAATTTAATAATTATCTAAAGTGATAATTTCTGTCTTTGGTTTTCAATTTTATGATAGGAAACATAATCAAGAAGTTCTAGGCCCCAACCAGATATTTACACTAACTCGTCCGCTTAATGAAAAAATAACTTTAACAAAGTCCTCTTTCATGTAAATTTCTAATCAGCAAACTATGTGGCAGCGTCATAATTAATATAGAAATTTAAACATAGTCATGTTAATTTGATGAACTTAATTTCGTTAGCATGATAAAGTTAGGAGATTTGAACTGACTTTGAATGCGAAAGGTTCGTTAGTGACAGAGGGAAGTCTTGATATTTCAAAATATGCTGACCTACTAAGATTTTTACGCACCACCAACCCTAGGGTTTACGACGAATAGTCTGAAAAAAGAAAACAATTCCAGAAAACGGCAATTTTAATCCATTGATGATTGAAAAGATCGGAGTAAAAGGTCGGACTGGTTCATGTTAATAGAAAAGCAACAGTAGCTCAAATAATTACTTTACTTTGACAAAAGAGTATATTTGAACGTACCATATACCCATCTTTGAATCAAATTGGCTGCAACAGCAATATACTATGTTGGATGCCACTCCTGCTAGATAAATACCATAAACTTAGAGTCTTCACACTTTAACTTTTAGCACCAATAAAAGATCGTTTAAATGCTACAGCCCACCTATATATTCACTTGATCTCTTGCTAGATGCGAGCTACGAGAAGAGGATTAGTTTGGGTAGTTGTGTTGACCATGTCCACCACAGTTTACGAATATAGAATACAGTGCAGATCGTAATCTGTTCAATGAAACAACGTCAAAGATTAACACTCACGAGTCAGACACTACTGAATCGGACTATATCGCCAATACTCGGGAAAATATGATCGTCTTTTATACACGTCGCATTGAATATTTTGAGCCTTCTGATTGATTAACCCTTCTGTTGGCAAACTATAAAATGTGTCAGATGTCTAGCATTCGGGTAATGTTTCGGGCTATGAAGTCAGTCGTGAGTCACGAGGTTTTCTCAGCTCTCCGTTTTTGCGCGAAGGAGACCTTCTTTGTTGGTGATCCGGTCCTGTCACTTGATCCGCGGGATTTGACGAACTTTTGTTTGATGAAATCTGTCAAGTTTGAGGATATCTCTTCGGTAGAATATCCAGGTATCACAGAAGAAACGTCTTTGAGCATAGAAGGCTTAGCTGCGAAAGGTTTGATGTCGTCCATGGGCCCCAATTGGAGAAGAGCAGTACACGAAAAAACAATATCATTTGAAAACATCGGAAGACAAATAAAGAGACGAAGAGAACTCAAAGAAAACCGAAAACTCTCTATCCCCTGAATCATCCTACCCTACTATGTGATGGCTGCGATTGTCTCTTCAGGTCAAACATAAAACTCATTTCCCACAGAAGGAAATGTCTATGACCACTTTACTACTCGGCAATGTGTTTCGACAACGACTTATGTATTGTGACTGACCATGTATCTCAATTTATATCTACAGGGTATGTCATATTTGGTACTGACCTATAATGTTCTTGTTAGTCCTTGGTATATTATGGAATCTTTTTGTGTAGATTATGGAATCTCCTTGCAAAATATTAGTAAAGTTAATATTCATATGGAACAAATATTAATACAAAAATATATCTTTTGTTTCGTGATTAGAAAAATTCTCTTTTTTCCTTCATATTTTTTATTAGAAAATTTTTTTTACTTCTATTTTTTTAAATTAAATCTATATCCACAAAAAAATAGTTATATAATTTTGTTTACAGTTAAGTATTTCAGTTTAATAAATATTAATAACACTATTATAAATGTAGGTTGTGATCACAATAAAAAAAGTGGAAAACATTTGTTATTTTACCCATAGCTGGGCCCATAAACTTTTTTGATATTATCCGCCATAATTTATGGATATAGAGCACGTAATCTGTTCAAAGATTAACATTCCCGAATCAGACACTGTCTTGAATCGGATTTGATCTCGAATAATCGGAAAAAATACGGCCGCCTTTTATACACGTCGCATTGAATATTTTCAGCTCCCTGATTGGTTAAGCCTTCTATTGGTGAACTATAAAATGGGTTGACCCATGGGGGTCTGCACATTATATACATGTCCCAAAAAAGTCCAACAGGGTACCCATCCTCTGGTGGTCACTTTAAGCAAAAAAAACACACTGTATCACAAATAAAACAGACTGAGTCATGAAGCGCAATATCCATTTTGTATTAAAATGACCAACACATTCACCGGGTCAATATAATATAGAACACCTCTGGGATGTTATGAAAGCAAAATTCAAAACCTTGTTGTGCAGACAATTAATAAAAAAAAATGGAGGCTAATTGCTATAATATCAGCATGACTCCAGCCTTCGAAACAATGCTTTCAAAACATAATCCAGTTCATACCGAGAAGAATCGAGGCTTTTCTAGGAGCAAAACAGACTCCATCCCGGTTCAAGAAAAGAATTGACTTGTTATTATTCATTCTAGATACATTATGTAAAGTTGAACGCAATATGAATCACTGTAAAATAGTTTATCGCAACGAATTTATTCCTACTGATAGTTTAACTCAATTGATGCTATTTAAAAGTAATTTTTTAGGCATATTGCGTTACGGATTTAGACGAAGAGAGTCAGGGTTACCTCCATTGAACTGTAAATCAATTTCATCATCGGTTTGTATCACAATAATAAAAATAAGTCCTCTACCTCCGGATTCAATTTGCAACACGTGGATCTAATAGGGAATTGAATAATAGAGTGGCCATATAAACAAGGTAATATGACAATTTTTATTAGCTATCAATTTTATTATCAACAGAAACAAACAACATAGAAATTGGTAACCCAGACCTGGGTAGATGATTAAAAGGAAGTCTAGTGATAGCAACTAGCAATGCTGAATGAATAAATATGTTATAACAGTTCAAGGAGCTCTTAATATACTTATGTAATGATGTATGCGTTAAATACTTTGTGATTATCTGGATGTATGCTGTAACATTACAGAATGGTGAGGGATATATAAACTTATTTGCGTGTGAGTTCTTTTCTGTTCTTTCTTATTTTTGGTTCTGTTGTTTCGGAATTATATTTAAATATAATTCTATCTGGGGGCTTTCATTTCTTTTTCATTTGGTTCCGCTCAAGTTCTTGACTTTTCTTTAGATGAAAGATGTTTGAATTTCTTGTTTTGGAGTCGCATATGGCAATCAGTCTTTTTGAAGATAAACATTTCATTTATCATTAGCAGAGGATAGAAGTCTTCCCCGATTCTGCCATACTTCGACCCTTTCGACTCTGGTTCGGATTCAATGTACCTCTAGCTTCTCACTGCCCCAGGTATCTTCTTAAATAGATTGTGATGACGTTTTTACGGTTTCAACTCATTTCTGAAACTGCTTATATTTTATTTTTCCTCGTGGTTGCTCTTCCTTGGTGCCTCCATTCCGCCTTCTGATTGGCTGTTTTTGTCTAATCAGTGTTAGTGACAGTTTTTGAACATTCTTGTTCTGACCCGGTGGTTTGCTTAAGTTGCTGCTGATTATCATAATTCCAAGCTATAATTAGCATGTTTGTACACTGTTGCTATGAGAGGCTAGTGTGAGGATATGGAAGCTATGTTTCCTTATAAGCATCCATTAATCTTCAAAAACATAGTCTTGCTGTGTAGCGAAAATCAGAATTACAAGTGGAATCGGATCATTGCTTTAGTTCAGTACCAGAAAATATTGTTGAATATAATATAGGCAGAGGTTTTCAGACTGATTTTCAAGAGTGACCTTGGAATTCCGAATTATTTTTATTTTCATCAACAATCCTTAATCTGGAACTCTAAGTCTTTTTATCTAATAAGCCTGCTTCATTTTGTTCACACAAGATAAAGTTTTCATCTTATTTTGTGTCTAAAAGATAATACGTTTTTGGATTTATTAATAATTAACTAAAGCTCGCTATCCTTTTTCTCTCAATCTCTCTTTCTTTCTCTCTCAAACACACACGCACAAACTCTTTCACTCTCCTTTCTCTTTCATTCATTGTGTCTTTTCTCTCTTTATACTTGTCTCACGCTCTGTTTTTGTGTTTTCTGCGATAAAAAATTCCCCGAATAAATCACGATATAAAATTACCCAAATAAGTCTATGAACTCGCAATATTTGTCAGCTTTTTAGGTCGATTTTAATGGCTGAATTGAATTAATTATTAGTTGTTAATGGATAATTTAAAATTTGTTTTTCCTTCTTAACAACTGTGAGAGAAAAGAGTTTCTGCCTTAAGAATTGGTGTGGAAAGGATTACAAAGGATATGAAATCGTAGTTTGTTGTCTTCGAAACGAGCAGAAAATGGAATATCGGTGAAATTTGCTTAGAGACTTTCAAACTGTTCTTTTATTTGTTGTAAAGCCTTGAATCAAATTTAGATGAAGATAATTCGCAAATGACAATCGAATAAAGCATGAAGGTTAGGCTGGTTCAATCTCATTTGTTTCTCCTTTAGTCTCATTTCTCACTTCCATTTCTGTCTCTTCTTCTCGCTCCCACTCTCTCTCTCTCTCTCTCTCTCTCTCTCTCTTCGTGAAACAATATTCTCAATAGGTCATTTTGAATCCACTAATATATTGATATTTCTCAAATGATAACTTCAAATGGAGCATAGAGAGAATGAGACTTGACGGTGTGTTGCACCAATCTTTCAAGTAGAGAGAGCATGCCGGCCTTTAAAATCAGATGTTTCGAATCTTTCTTTATATGTCTCAGCTTAATCATTGACCGCTGTCACTTGTGAAAAATTGCGCACCTCCTTAAATTAATAAGTAAACACAAAGCTAATTCTATATTGGTATCTACTTTCTTAGATTTATTTACTTTTTTCTCTTTGTTTTCTTTCATGTTTTCTTATTCTCTCTCTTCTCCCTATACACACTCTCTCCCTCTCCCTCTCTCTTAATTCTTATTTTGCTGATATTAAACTTACGCTTATTCTTCATTTTCCATCGAAATCTTTTGACTGACGCAAAGGGCATAATAAGCTTCCTTCTTTATTTTATAGATTTTTACTTTTCTCCTTATTTTTCTCGCTTCTCCAGTCTCTATTTTACTCTGAATCTTCTCTTTTACTTCTATTATCACTCTCTCTCTCTCTTTCTCTTTCTTTCTCTCTCTCTCTCTCTCTCTCTTTCTCTCTCTCTCTCTTTCTCTCTCTCTCTCTTTCTTTCTCTCTCTCTCTTTCTCTCTCTCTTTCTCTTTCTCTCTCTCTCTTTCTCTCTCTCTTTCTCTTTCTCTCTTTCTCTCTCTCTTTCTTTCTTTCTCTCTTTCTCTCTCTTTCTCTCTCTCTCTCTTTCTCTTTCTCTCTCTCCATTTTTCATGAAAGAAACTTTTTTTCAACATCCATTGAACCAAAGCATTGAATGGCTGAGGCTCTTATCGGAACCACTGGAAGCAGATTTATGGAACGCCCTCGGACTCAAGACTCGTACAACCCGTCCCCATCGCACACACTCACACACACACTCGCACATACACATCTCACTCCACACACATACCCCTACAAAATGCTTCGACGCAAACTCTTGTAACTTTGCAGATAAATCAAAGGTATTCGAGCTGGGGACGAAGGAGGCTGCAAATTCCGGATTTGCTGAAGTCGTCCAAACGAAGAATCGGTAATCGTCTGCCACCGATAAAAACGCAGTAAAACAACATGAAGAACTAACGAGAAAAGAACTGAAAATCGAGAGAGAGAAAAGAGGAGAGACAGATTTTTTAAAATCCAGTAAAGTTGTGAAAAGGGGGAAAATAACAGAGAAAAAGAAAAGAAGAAAGTAGAGGAGAAGGAGGAGGAGAAGTTTCGAATGCGAGAAGTGAAAATGGCAGCATGAAATCGAAGCAACTGGAAGAGACGCAATATAATTAGAAAGAAAGAAAGTTAAAGTAACACTACTGTCAAGAAGCCTGAAAAATGAAAGAAAGTAGATTATAAAAGCGAAAAGTAAAAAAGATCAAGACAATAAAAAACAGTAGACATCAGGGACAAGAAATGTTTCCAGATTATTGTCTTGAAGAAGGTAGGTCTTAAAATGTGTCTGACACGTACAGAGCTGGGGGTCTCGGGGTTAAGTCTTCCTTGGGTCACTGATCGTAGCCGACTGCTAGGTGAAAGCTGGTTGTGGTGAAAAGTAACAGTAAAAACCGAACTTCTACAAATAAAAGCATTCAGTTATATAAAATACAGCCATGTTTTATTTTATGTTGTTTTCTTCTTTTTTTCTTTGTTTATTCACCTTTCTTGGCTACAGAGAGTCGAGAAACTGATTCCCTGTCGTGTTTGATAGATTCACTGGCTTTTGGTTGCTGAGGTAAAGCTATACACCACTTCAAAGTTAACCTTCGTAGGTCGAGATAAATTAGTAAGCAGCCGTTTCAATACTTACTGCCTATCATATATTTTACAAGAGTACGAATATACTAGCTGCTAATAAATACAGCACTATACACTAGAATAGAAAAATATCTCAATTGATATTCTGAATTTTAAATGTTGCCTTTAATACAAGCAAATTAATAAGTTGATAACTGAGAACATGATGATTTATCTTAGAGAGAAACAATAAAAAAAATCAGATATGAAGCTATCTTTGCGATTTTAGAAGCAGTCATTTGAATTTCAAAGCTCAGTAAAAGATTTTATGCTGAAATTTAAAGTCTCGTTCTTCTTTACCAATGTTATCGCCAATATATTGTCATTAAGAACCGACATTGTCTTCAGAGAGCGGAAATTAGTGCAATTAACTTAGTCAGAATTCGAACTAATTTCGATAAATGCAATTTTTGTGTTGGCGTAAAATGTTCCGCACTTACTGACCTATACCTCTTTTTTTCTTTCACCTTTCATTTTTTCTCTTTTTATTTTTCTTGTCCTATTTTGTTTAATTTTTTAATCTGAACAGACAGCATTCTTTTATATATTTTTCTTTCTAGTCGTTTCTCCAATTTCAACGGGAACATCTCGAATATTTCTGCCTATTTCTAATATTTACATTGCAACTTAGTTTCATTTATAACTCCGAATTTAAATTTCTCTCTCGTCTCCGATTTTCTTTATTGTTCTACTTGATTATAGGAGCAACGAAGGAGTCAGTATGTATTATATAAACAAAGTATATTTTTCTTAATGGGTGAACATTTTCTATATCCGTTCTATATCTATTATCTATTCTATATAATGGGTGAACATTTCTATATCCGTTGATCTTTGGTGCAGATATTAATCTGGATTACAGTCATGAAGCAACTTAAATACATGATCATGAATGGTTATAATTCACTGCAATCGATAAATCTCAGATGTATCGAACGAAAATAATGTTACTAACTTAAATAATTGTCATCTCATAAAATGTCTGACTGTAAATTAGATATTTTCTAACTTTAGTCTAGAAAGAATTTCCAATAATACAACCCCCTGAGAATCAAACTCATTCCGTCAGTGACTACCCTGCGATATCGCTTTAAATAATTAAATTCATAGTGCAAGCACTAAATATTAAAAAAAATGACCCGACGAAATTTTGATGGTTAAATTTGTAGTAACGTTTAATTTAGGTTTTAACAGTTGTGCTAAGGAGTACCTTCCAAAAACGGAACTGAATATTTACTTTATTATTTTTTCTTTAATAGAATAGAATATCTAATTTACTATTTCCCTCACTCTTCTCTCACTTTTTGTTCTCTCTCTCCTCTCTCTCTCTCTCTCTCTCTCTCTTCTCATGGGCAAAAATATAGATTTAACTGATGTGTCTAGTATGATTTACGTAAAAGAAATCTCGTAAACTAACTTTTAACTTTAAAATATTTCATCATTGAACTTTACTTCTTTTGTAGGTACCAATAATCACACTCATACATAAAAAATATTGATAACATACCTAAGTATCATTGTTTCGTGATTTCTATATACAGCCGATCAAATTACTACCTACTTCATTTGAAAGGTTTGTTAATGTATATCATCAAATATATTTGTGGATACGTCAGATTCATACACAATACGCAAAAAAAGAAATCGTAAAAAAAGTTTAAAATCTTCAAAAATATTATTAATTTCTCGTTTCTCATTCTTTCAATATTTTCTGCTATTTTATCACAACAAATTCTGCTTTGTATTCATGGATTTAACTGCATTCATTTATGCTTTTGAAAAATAAAAAATCTTTATTTCAGTTTTTTTAAATATATAGTTTCTGTTTTTAACTTTGCGAAGTGTGCGTTGTGGTGCAGTGGATATCGGCTCGGAACGAGAAATCGGGGAGCCGAGTTCGAATTCCAGTTGAATTCATTGCATTCGTTTACTCGCAAATACCCTTGGGAAAGGTATTAATCCGTCTCTTCCTTCCAATTATAGGTTAAATAATAGGACAGATTGGGTTCTATAGCCTTGGGTGGCAACCAGTCTACCGCAGAAAGCAATGGCAACCTACTGCGGGATAATCTTCTGCCCAGTCAGTCATGTCTCTTTCGAGACATGATCGCCCAAGCGTGTTTCACCTATGGCACTTAACTGATTGACTAATTTGAACATTCTACCATGTTTGGTCATACCATTTCGATCCGGGTTTTTTTTTTTACATACTTTTAATTTTCGTTTCTTTTCGTACCGTCTTCTGATTGAAGACGACACAAAGAAAGACAATATATTTAAGACGATATTTATCACCGCCATCTTGTGGTTTCTTTTCCAGAGCGAATTTTCTTCTATATTTTAGTTTCACAGCACTTCTCACTCGTTCACTATTTTACCTGCCGTTTACACGACATAGTCTGGAAACCGTTTGAGGTATAAAACCGGCAATCACTAAACAGTATTGATTTCTATGTTCGCATTTTTCTGTTTTAATAAACAAAAAATGATGAAAAGGCAAATAAATTAAAATATGAAAAGTTCATACGAAAGACTTACTCTTAAAAGTTGATTGCGATACTTAAAATCTAAAAAGGGAAAGCTCATTATACTTTTTAATTATTTATAAAGATTATGTCAGCCCTACCGCATGAGAACAATGAGAATTGAAGAAATCACAGGTTAATGACGTTATGTTGATGTTGATGGATGTGAAGACCAAACTGAGGCGCACATAGCCGTCCACAGGTTCGACAATGAATGACAATACCTGGTAGCGATGGACCATACACCAGGCGATCATACGGGCGAAATGGCTGGAATTGTGTGCGGTTTCAAATATTTTAATGAATTGACGGCATAGTGTCCTTCAACTGTTGCGATTGGTTGCTCTAACTTCCAGTTACGCAGGATAACATCCCCTTGGGGGGTCGATTTCACAACTGGTGGAATTAAGGAATGTAGTTCGTATGAGCACTTTCTATAGAGGTAGCCACAGAACTCGAAACATTTCGTCAGTGAGAGAGAGGTTGCAGGGTGGATTATCATTTTTCATATTAAAATCTGACGTAAGATTGATACTGAACAAAACTGAATAAAAAAAACTTTAACAAAAGACATGACTTACCTCGGAATTCGGAAACGAACACGAACGTGTCTTGCCTGCAAGATAATAACAAAAAAGAAAGATAGCCACTATTGAAGACACAATTTATGCGTGTCTATCTCGTCCAAAACAAGACAATATTTGCACACATTCAAATTTTGGCTGTCTTAGAATGGCATAAAAAGCGGGTGCCAGCGCTGCTGTGAGAGAAGAGGATTTTTTCGGCGGCTTGCGTGTACCAAAGTTGCTGATTGACAGTCAGACTGACAAAGAGGAAGTAGGAGCGGCTTAGTTGGTATCTGTTTCACAACTGCCCTGTGTAACGAACTAAGAAAGGGAAAACTGAAATCTATTTCCTTGAGGCAACCAAAGAAAGAAAGAAAAAACAGCTGGCCTGCCGGCAAGTGAGAATCGCACTGCACTTTTTGGACACCCCTCATCTGCATTCATTTTTCTTTTTCTTTTTTTATTACAAAAACAATGGAATCAGATGTTACTAGAGGTACTCTTTACTTTAATGACTTTCGGAGTCGATAAGATTATCTCAATAAGAATTGAAATATATGACAGACGTGAAAAAACAGAAGACTACAAAATTTATATTTTAACCTTATTCTTTTATCTTTTATCTCCACAACACTTTATCTCTTGTATGACAAAGAAACGGTTCATTCTTTACAGTTGTTTCATGTTAATGGTCCACTATATATTTACACAAGATTATTAGATATATTACTCCCTGTTTTGCTTTGCTATTCTAGTCTTCAGTTTCTCCTATGAGCATCAAAATCTCAAAGTCTTCTTTCTAGACGCACTATAAATTTTCTTTTTCTGATCATAAGCAAAAGTTTCCTTTTTGCTCCCCTTTTTCTTAAAACTTCGTTGCTCACACGGTTCCACATATGGTATTCTCAGTATCATTCTGTAGAATCATATCTTTGCGACTTCAAATCTTTTAACTATGAGGAATTTGTCCAAAGTTCACTGCTACATAAAAGGATTGATATTGCATAACAGTTTAGCCCTCTTACTTTTGCTTCTAATTAAATTTTCATATTTTTTAATATTATGCTCAGTTTCTGGAAGGCATATTTTGTTACTCTAATGAGTCTTCGGATTGTTGTCTCATATTTTATATTGTTTGTTATAATATTTCCCATGCACTTCGTCTCTGCTCATAGCGTTTCCAATGATGCGACATCTATCGGACAATCAGCGCATAATGGGCCACATAATGGGCCACATAATGGGCCACATAATGGGCCACATAATTTTATCATAAAGATTCTAACGAAGAGAAAAATTAGATCGAATATAAAAACAAGAACAGTGTTACTTTCTTCAGAATAAGAATACCATCCGTGAAAGAAAGAAAGAAAGAAAGAAAGAAAGAAAGAAAGAAAGAAAGAAAGAAAGAAAGAAAGAAAGAGTAAAACAAATACAGAAACACCCATATATTGTTGTGGATCTCGGGAATGGGGCCCGCACAAATACATGAACGACCAGTAACTGAGATAGAAGATAAGTGTATTAACGTAAGGATACAGACTTGAATGAAGATTAGTGGTCCAGGAATGCGGGTTAGTAAAAAGTGGAAGTGAAGCCGTAGTATATTGAGTATGTCCGCGTCGGAAGCTGACGGGTACTGCGTAATAATTTTCTTGATGAGTGGAGCACGGAGCTACTATGAACTACTGTATACGGACTGTTAATCTCTCTTCGGACTCTCGGTTAATTCTTTGTGAAAAGCTCGGTATTCTCCCGTCTCGCTTTTATAGCAGTAGTATAAGTATACTCTGGACGAGTCCATTTTTATGAAAAGGGAAAACCCCACAACATATATGGTTCATATATTACGCAAAATCAGTTGATAAGATACGATACAATTGATTGATTGACGTGTTTGCTTTTTATGACTCAAAGGGTCGATAAGCCAATCTAAGTACAGGTACGCTACAAAGATATATTGAACAGATGTGAAAGTTCGATTTATAAAGCCAAAATATTCGAATAACTCGTAACGCTTACTGGAAAAAGAAAATAGTCCACATGTGAACTGAAAACTAGTTGCATCAGTACACAAAAACAGAAAGAAAATTAAAACAGGGATACGTTTATTCACCGGATTTATGTAAGTTATCCAACAAGATCATCCCAAGAGAATTTCAATTTTCAATTAGATCTACTAGAGTTTGTTTCATCGACAGTTATAATTTTAACAATATAAGACAAAGAGACGACACGGTGTTGATAATTAACTCTGAAGAAACACAAGAAGAAATGACTATCAAATATAAGAAGGCAAGGCATGAGAGAAGCAGTCTAAAGTGTAATTGACGAAATAGAGACGTGAAACCTAAGCAGGTAGAGAAATGTAATTATCTGTGTTGTATAGTAACAAATGGCGGAAAAGTTGACACAGAAGATCAAAGACACTTTGTAACCGTGAAAGATGTCTTCCCGAAAATAATCAAAGTATAACGAAATAGAAAAAATTCATGAGAAACAAAGAAAGATTTACTGATATGTCATATCCCTCCTCCTATGTGATGCTGGGAAATTTTCTCACAGAGGAAGAAGAGATTCAAAACGACAGACGTATTTCTACATACGGATGTTGGAAATACCATAAACTGAAGATGTGAGCAACAAAAAAGTTATAAGAAAAATGAACACTATATGGACACTAGTATTTACAATAAAAAAAAGAGTTGTGAAATTTCTGGGGCACAATGAGAAGTGCTGGCTTAGAGAATTTAACACTCACATGATTCACAAGGACAAGAGGGCTAATTCGAAGGATTAAATAAGTTTGTGTGAATGGGGAACAAAGCACAGACAAAGTGTAATAAAAATTAATCAAATATTTATCTTTTTTTCTATTTTTCTTGCATATAGCATTAAATAAATTATATTTGTGTTAGTCAAGATTTCATTTACCGTTTTTAGTCATCCTGGCAGCAAAGGTTGATTTTATGTTTCCTTTGAAGTTATACGAACCTGAATTCTTGTTAAGAGTAGTTTTCGGATCTCTCTCTCTCTCTCTCTCTCTCTCTACCTCTGTGTGTGTGTGTGTGTGTGAATATAATGTGTTATGGCCAATGAAGCCACTCGCCGACTAAATTAATAAAAACTGATTAAAAGGTCAAATGGATTTTATCTTGATGAATTACACGTTTCATTCAACTCAGTTAATATATTGATGGCAGCAGATTTCGTTTCTGCTGAGATTGATTGAGTCTTATTCCGAACGATTAATTTTCAAAAATATTTTTCTAGTATATAGGGTGTATAAATTTTAAAATATAATTGTGTCAGTTAAGATTTCAATTAGTTCTTTTAGTCGTTCTGGTAGCAAAAGCGGATTTTATTTTTTCATTTTCCTTTGAATTTCTAAGGAAAGATATCTTAAAATTCTCTTGTAGTGATTATTAAGGGATCTCCTGATTTAAACTATGTTAAAACTTAGTAATTTTTTCATTATACTTTTTTTAATAGGAATAAATAAACTCTACTATCGCCCTGTTCGTACCCCTCCTTCTTCTTTTGAACTTGAGTAGAGGTCATGGTCTTAAAAGTAGTGCTGTCCCAAGCTTTCTTAATGTGTTAGAATGGTCACAACGTCTCTTCATTCTGAGGGTAGCGGGTTGGCAGTTTCCTCCTTAATCCTTCCGACAGGGTAGGTCGGAGCCCGAACTCTTGCGTGTCGTCTCCAGAAGCTGCTCTGATCAACAGTTGTATAATATCGGGGTTTCTTGTAGTGCCATGTCGTGCATGGATGGGTGTCCCTTCAAATGCCTCCAGTGGGCAATCCTGAGGCCACATTATGCTGCAGTCTGCGCCAGTTTTCTTCTTACACATGTTGCTTTTGACGACCGACTGATACTAATACTCTAGGCCTCTCCTTACCAAAATTATGTAATCATGACATCACAAAGTAAGAATTAAAACTAAACCGGCTAAATAAAAATCACCTAAACCTGTTAATATATCTTTCTCGAACATCCGTGGTATCCGTACAAACTTACTCCAAGTAAACTCACCTGACATCTTAACTCTCTGTGAAACTAACCTTGACCTTTCTATTTCTTTTCCTCTGATTTCTATATCCCTGGTTATCCTCCTCTCTTTAGGAAGAACTCCAAATCATTGAATTGACGTTTATGTCAGCTAACATCTCTCTCTAGCTAGGGGGACTTCTCTTGAATCTCCAGATCATTTCTGCCTGTGTGTCCGTCTCTCTTTACTAAGCTCTGTTAGCTATTTTTTCTTTCTCTACCGCTCGCTTTCATCTCCTTGCTGTTCTGTACTTGATAGCATCTCAAAAAATGTAGATAAGGCCATTTCCTCTCGTTTATTTGTATATTTGTGTTTAGAGGCTTTAATACCCACCACGCCAAGTGGCTGGAAAACACTGTCACAAACCTTGCTGGTGTCTATACGGTGAACTTTTTAAGCATCCCTTACGCAAGTGGTAAATTTTCCCACGCATTTCTCTAATAACCCTAATGGACCTGACTCACTGCTAGATCTTTGTGTCACTTCTATTCATGGTTCTTGACATATCGCGCAAATTTGCCATCTTGTCAATTCTGATGATACTCTTACCTTCCCACAAGAACGTCCGACCAGCAGAATATCTTACTGCTCCTAAAGAGCAGACTGGGAGTCGTTCCACGATTTCCTGTCTAACGTCCATTAGAACAAAGTTTTTAGTCTTCTCGTTGATGACTGTGCATCCGAGGCATCCTCTTGGTTTAAAACTGGCATCAATGCTTTCATCCCAGCCAGGAAGTTACGACTTAAACCCCATTCATCCCCTTGGCTCTCCCTTGCTTGCTTGGCCTGTATTGCCCACAGGAATCACTTCTTCCGGCTTTATCAGAGCCACACTCCTTACCATAATAGGCGCCTTTTTGCCTCTGCTCGTAATAAGTGCAGGATATAAGCTGTTGTCTGCTGAAAGAATGAAGCAGCGTATAGCATCCCGCAAATTCGGCTACAAAAACTACTGGCAGCTCTGTAAAAATGTGTTCAATAACATCAGGTTCTCAGTCCCCACCTTTAATCAATAAATTTGAGTTCCTCACATGTTCAGCGGACAAGGCTGAGTGCTTTGCTCGCAAATTCTCTACCAACTTAAAATTTGATTTGTCTGGGGTTTACGCACTCGACTTCCTACTATAAGACGACCTCAAGTCGATTCACTACATTGAATTTATAACTAAATCTGCTGCTAGGAAAGTCCGTTCATTGTGTAGTGCTAGGAAGCTTTTATCGTCTGAATCCATTATGCACATGTATAAATCTACCATTTGCCTGTGCACTGAATCCTACTGTCACATTTAGACGAGTCACCCTGCTATACATATCGGGGTTCTTGACAAAATCCAACAGAGGCTTTGCAATGTAATTGCTTCCGACCTGGTTGCTCACCTTCAGTCACTTTCTCACCGACATAAGAGAAGAGTCAGAAATAACGTCTAAGCTGATATTAGAGATTTTCTATAAACACAACTTGAATATTGTTGTGGGATCTCCCCTTTGTATATGATAATGGACTCGACTGAGTGTACATATACTCCTGTCATAGAAACAACAGTAATTGCAGTCGGCATTGGAGAGTAGTTCGTAGAGATGCGTGCGAGTTATCGGAAAGTACCGGAACTGATACGATACGTAAGTTACCGAAGTTACCCAGAGACTACCGCATCAAAAGTCAGAGTAGCTCTGAACTCCACTCAACTAAAATAATATACACGGATATACTATTTCCAACGACTTCACTTCAAGACTTGTATATATCTATTTCTACTAATAATATTCCTGGATTTACTAACCTGCGTTCAAGTTTGTATATTACGTTCAATATAACCCATTTTTCTATCTACATGCCTGTTTTTTGTTCATTATTTTGTGCGGTTCCTCACCCAAAATCCACAACAAATATGTCTTTTTAAGAACGTTACTCGTTATTATTCTAAATTATAATTCGTGATTCTGGTAAAACAATTTAATCTCAATATAAATGCTGTCTTCCTGCTCAAAAAAACAAATAATTTATCAGTGACTGATTTTTTTATTTTTTTTTTTACTGTTATTTTATCATTCGCTAAAAACAGATGTTTTGATGTGCAAGAATAAAACATGCTTCTTTGTTGCATTTTCGTTAAAAGAAATGTTTAAGTCTCTTGAGAAATAACTTCTCAGTTAATTGAGATCCAATAAAAATGCTGCAATGTAAGGGAAGAGTTTAGATGATAATGCCGTCACCTCAACAATTATAATAATCATTTATATAACTATTAATTATCATGAAGATTATACACAGTATCTTTGCAATTTAAGAATAAGAAAGATAACTCTTTTATATTCTGTTTTGCTTGTTATATCGCCAAATGTGCGTTATGGTGCAGTGGATATCGACATGGAACGAGAAATCTGGAAGCTGAGTTCGATTTCCAGTTGAATTCCTTGCATTCACTTACGCGCAAATACTCTTGGGAAAGGTATTCATCCGTATCTTCCCTCCAGCTATGGGTTAAATAACAGGACAGATTGGGTTCTATAGCCTTGGTCGGCAACCAGTCTACCGCAGAAAGTAATGGCAACCTACTGCGGGATAATCTTCTGTCCAGTCAGTCATGTCTCTTTCGAGACATGATCGTCCAAGCGTGTATCACGTATGGCACTTAACTGACTGATATTGCGAAACCATAGTGAGCCAATTTCTTCTACTTGTTTTCGATGTCTTGTACTAAGTAGCAAAAGCATTTTAGCTGTCAGAATTTAAAAACGGTTATAAATATTGGCACAAAGGACATGCATGAGGCTTTTCCCTTTTACAACAACTCAAACACCTGCGCCAAATACTCCAGCCAACAAACGACTGCACGCCGTTTATACTCTTGACATATTACTAAAGAAGAATTGATAGTACCTGGAACAAACCCATTCTCAAAGAATGGGTAGAAGTTAAACTTTCTAAAAGGAAAATGTCAAGAAGAAAAGAAGTAGTAATGACTAGACTTCAAATAGACCACACCACTTTCAAGCATTCACACCTGCTAAATGGTGAAGAGACACTAATTTGCATTCCATGTCAGGAGCTCTACACAGTGAAACATCTACTAATAGGCTGCATAGATCTTGAACAAATGCGATTAAGATACTATCAAGAAAAAAATCTGAAAGACATCTTCAACAAAGCTGACCCAAATGACCTTTTAGAATTTCTAAAAGCAACAAAATTATATCACAAAATATAGTTGCAAAAGAAGATAGCATATAACCATCACATATCAAATCACAACATCTCTACTTATATCTCGACAGCAATACTCACAAAAGATCAACAAGCAGTAAACAAAAACCAAACAAATTCTTCAGCATTAAATGACACAAAAGGGCAGATATGCTGGTAAAACAAACAACTAACCTAAACCAAAATTTTAAATAATAGCTGATCTATATAATAAATAATTACCTTGTTTCAAAATATCATTCGTAACTTTGAGCGATTTTATGAAAGATATCTTTATTAATGTAAAAAGTGTTTTCTTGCTTTGCAGACATCTTCTAGATTTTGTCAAATGTGCAAAGCTTTGGAAGATAATTACGAACAAAATGATTGGCTAATTGATAGCAGGGTCATGTTTTCAGCAATCCAATGGCCAGCTTAAGAGTCAAATATTGGTTTTCAAAACATAAAATGTTGATTTACAAAGTATTCAAGCTCTCCGCTACTTATAAAATTCTCTTAGCACCCCTTCTTAGCAGTTATCTAAAGTTTACTTGCAAAAATGTTGCATATCTTTTCTTAAGGTCAAGTATTTTTTAATTCAGAGCCTACATAAAGGGCTTGAGTTCCAAGCGTTGAGTTCCAAGAGAAGAGTAATTCCTCTACCTTATTTGCCAGATTTTAGTGAAAGGTTCATCCACGCTTAATACATTTCTAAATCAGCACGAACAATCATGTTGATATACAATTCGTTTTCGTTGTCTCCAATGTTCACATGATGGGATCCGATACTAAAAAAGAAGCTTAGTGTGCGACAAAGCATCCTCAAAATAGCACATCTCTACTAAGAAGACTAAAATCAAAAGGACGTTGTCTTGGCTGCAACAAAGACCAAGGAATTTCAAACCAGCTGCCCGTGATGTTTTGTCTCTCTTTTCTTTTTCTTTTTTTTTTCTTTTTTTTTTTTTTTTTTCATCCCGGGGTACTCAAAATAAATATATCCGGTAATTCTCAAAGAAGCTGAAGAAGAAATACAAAAATGATAGGAGAAAATAAGAAGTATGAAGAATTAAAAGAAAAACAAAAAGAATTGGAGACAATGAAGTAAGAGAAGAAGAAGAGGAGGATATGGGAAATGAGAAAAATATAAGGAAAGACAAAGAAGTGTGGAAGAAGCAAAGAAACAAGAAAATGTGACTTGGAGAGTGAGGAGAAAGTGAAAAGTAGAATGACGTAGTTGAGGCAGAAATATTACAGTCAGTTAATGATGAGCCCAAATCTTTATTTCCGTTTCTTGTTTTCTTATAGTTTTTTTTTTTATTAACAAAAGAGAAAAATATATTTTCTTGACCAACTATTGAATTTGCTGTAAATTATATGATTTTGCTTTCATTATTTATTTATTTTGCCTTTGCTTTGTTATTATTTTAGCTTTTCATTGTTTTTCACCATAATGCTTATCTACGATACTTCCGCGAGATCTTTTCTTTTTTCAAACATTCAGCCTCATTTTTTCTCGCTATATTTGGCTTTGGTGATTAACAAAAAAAATATTTTTATTTTATTTTGCTGCACTTTCAGTTTTTTGTTTTGTTTTTTTATTTATCTTTTTTCATATCGCCATATTTGTTGTTTTTATTTTCAGTCTGTTATTATTACCATTATTTATATTTCAAGACGAAAATAATTTTCTAGGATATCACCATTCTATGCTTTTTAAAGGATAATTTTATTTTGACAATTATGAATCATTCGGTAATTCATTTATTTTATTTCGGGCTCAAATTGCAGAGAATCGTCGACTGGGTAGTGTCTTTTATTTTATCTTTTTTTCTTGTTTATTTCATGATTTGTCTCTTTTTTTTAATTTCATTCGTTTTCCTTTTTTTTTTCTCTCTAGTTTTCTCAAAACTGGAAGCAGTGGAAATGTGGTTCTACAGAAGGATGCTGCGGATATCATGGACTGAGCATGCAAGCAACGATGAGGTGTTGGAAAGAATGGCAACAAAGAGGGAATTGATACTGAGCATCAGGAAGAGACAACTGAAGTTCCTTGGGACACGCAATGAGGAAGAAGAGCCTGGAGAACCTGATACTGACTGGCCAGATAGAAGGAAAGAGAGACAGAGGAAGGCAGCGGATAACATATTTTCAGGGCCCGATCAAGTGGTTGACGGAACGGGGGTTTGATAGGAGTAACAGGAGCAAACATACTAAGAGCCACAAGGGGTAGGGAGACGTGGAGAACCATGATCGCCTACGTCATGAGGGAACAGGGCACATAGAAGAAGAAGAAGTTTTCTATATCTTTTTACTTTCATTTGTTGTTCTTTACTTTTTCTTTTCTTTCTTTTGTTTCTCTTATATTTTTGTCTTTTCTTTTATTCACTCTTTTTTAACTTTTCAATCCTTCTCGATAATTTTTGGAAATTTTTCCTATTTTTCTATTCATTCTTTTTTATTCACTTTTTACTTATTTTCTTTCTTTCTTTCCTATTTTACGTTGTTTTGAACTTCTTCTCTATTACGTTTTTGTCTTTCTTTATTCGTTATTGACTTTATAACCATTTTTTCTTTCATTCTCCATTTTCTCTAAAAGAATGATTTTCTTTCGCTTTTTGTTTTCTTTCTATCTTTCATTCGCTTCATTTTTCTGTTTTTCTTTCGTCTCACAAATGTATAAGTCTTCTTTTTCTCATTCCTTTCTCTTCTTCGTTTTGTCTTCGCAGTATTATTCGTAATTCCCAAATGTTTCTCTTATCTTTTAGCAAATAAATAGAATCGCATCAGCCCTTATCAATTCATCCTTCCCATACTTTTCTCCAACCAACTGGAATTTATGTCACGTCTGAGCCATAAACAGCGTTCACAAATTCTCACGTGTCTCGCGTTGTTTTTTAGACACAATTTGCTTGCACTTTTCTCAATCCATTTTCCCAAACATGACTCCGATATTTCAGGTATAATGCTAGTTACTCTGTTATCGGAAAATGTTGCAAATTCAGTTTTCGTGGTAATTGTAAGCTTAACTTTATCAAGACGACAATACTGGCGGCACATACTTGGGCCTAACTTCATGCCAGCAGGGGTCTTCAGAACGCGCATGCACGTTCAAATGAACGAAAACGAAATTGTATAGAAAAATTTATTGAAATTGTTTCTTTTTCAGATGAAGAAAAATGTCCGCATTTTTCAAGTTTTACATTGAAGAACAACTGCTCATTTGTAGAAGCATTTTATATATACCAACCTAAGGTGCTTTGCTTGAAAACGTTATTTGTCGATTTTCGGAGAACCTATCAATCTTTAAAGAAGACAATTCAGACAATTGCAAGATAATTGTAGAGAGGTTTGTAGAGGGTAGGTATATATGGGTCCGCATGTTTCTTCAGAAGTAAATTTGCGTGATTAATGTGTATATATGTGTGCGTGTGTGTGATACGTGATTCTGAGACATTTTACCAACAAGATAAAAATTCGTATCTTTATTAAATATACTTTGAATATGATCTTCTAAAGCAAAAATAATTGTTCGTGAATTAAAACTTTTTTTCAGATAAAAACTTCAGAATAATTGAAATTTTCAGAAGGGAAATGAGAATGAAAATGCTTTAGAAAATCACCTTTTCTAAAGAGTTTTATAAAACATGGTGTCGGCACCAGACCCTGACTGTCTCTCAGACAATAGGATTCAAATGAAACAGATTATGATTCAAATATACAAACTTATATTTAAAAATATATTTTTCCTACTTATAATCATTCATTCCATGCGAAAATAACATCATGTGTGTGTACGCACGCATGTGTGTGTGTGTGTGTGTGTGTGTGTGTGTGTGTGAAGAGGTGAATGAGATTTCATACGGTCAAGTATGAAGGCAACGGGTAACTTTTTGATTTGTTCCCCGAAGGCCTTTACCTCGTCAAATCTTTTAAAAGCATCCTTAATTCCATGCAAATGTATATGTTGAACTCAAATCGATAACTGTTTATTGAAGAAACCTCCCTTTTTTCCTGGTATCGACCAGAAGAAAATCGGACTATATCTCACCCCTTACCACCGTTCTCATATCTGATTAACCGCTGAATGACTTGAGGCGTAGGATACTTATTTGGACCTATTTACTTCCTCTGAGCAAATACTCCGCGATTTGTTTGGTTTCGGAATTCAATTTCCGCGTAGTAATTGCAAAAAGAAAGTAAAAAGGCCGAAAAAACGGCAAACTTCGCGTGAAGTCATTCTGCAGTGAATAACATTTTTGAAGCGTTGTTACGGGGTAAGATAAACAGCGACAAGAAGTTAGATATTTTTCTGGTCGTTAACGTGAAAAAAAGTAGGTTTCGTTAATAAACAATTATCGATTTGTGTTCAGCATTTATATTTTCACGGAAATAAGGATGTTTTGGAAAGATTTGAAGGGGTAAAGGCCTTCGGAGAACAAATCAAAAATTTACCAGAAAGCAATACATTACGTTGCGGATTTACATTATTTTTTTTTTATGAAAATGTAATCAAAATAAAAGGTTTCATTTCTTTTATTAGTCTTTTTTTTTAATTGGTCACTTACCTGCACTGCTCATAAATATTTGAACGCAAGAATTATGAACACGTACTTTGTGGTACAGTGGATATAGGCTCGGAACGAGTAATCGGGGAACCGAGTTCGAATTCCAGTTGAATTCATTGCATTCACTTACGCGCAAATAGCTCTTCGAGCTATGGGTTAAATAACAGGACAGATTGGGTTCTATAGCCTTCGCAGGCAACCAGTCTACCGCAGAAAGCAATGGCAATCTGCTGCGGGATAATCTTCTGCCCAGTCAGTCATGTCTCTTGCGACACATGATCGCCTAATCGTGCATCACGTATGGCACTTAACTGACTGACTTTGTGCTCGCCTGGGTGTTGAGAGTGTACTTCTTTTTTTTTTTCAACCTCTGTTATAGTGGAACATCCTGCCATCCCCGAGAACAGAATGCTCTACTTTATAAAAGACGGTAACGAGCGGTACGACGAGGGAAAACGTCTTAGGCATTCGCCTGACTTTTCTATGGCAGTCAGCGCTCTGACTTCGGGTGGAGGGCGCTCTCTGCTTCCGAGCAGAGAGCACAAATTCCAGTCGTGGTTCCACCAAAGGGTAGAACCACGACTGGGGATAAATAGACAGAGATTTTTTGGCCCGGCTACATGACCGGGAATACCCACTATAAAATGACCATGTGTCACATCTGGCCTTGCGTAGGATGGCTAGTATATACAAAAGCTCTTAGGCATTCGCCTGACTGCTCTATGACACTTGTCAGCACTCTGCCTTCGGGTAGAGGGCGCTCTCTGCTTCCGAGCAGAGAGCACAAATAAAGTCGTGGTTCCGCCGAAGGGTAGAACCACGACTGGGGAAAAATAGAGAGAGATTTTTTGGCCCGTCTATATGGCCGGGAATACCTACTATCAAATGACCATGTGTCACATCTGGCCTTGCGTGGGAAGGCTAGTAAATACAGAAAATGTCTTAGGCATTCGCCTGACTGCTCTATGACATTGTCAGCACTCTGACTTCGGGGAGAGGCCACTCTCTGCTTCCGAGCAGAGAGTACAAATAAAGTCGTGGTTCCGCCGAAGAGTAGAACCACGACTGGGGAAAAATAGAGAGAGATTTTTTGGCCCGTCTATATGGCCGGGAATACCTACTATCAAATGACCATGTGTCACATCTGGCCTTGCGTGGGAAGGCTAGTAAATACAGAAAAGGTCTTAGGCAAAGGCATTCACTATTCGATAGTCCATTCCGCTCCAACTCGTGGCTTGCCTATTTGTGTATGCTTGTTAATTGTACCTTAGTACCATCAATCTGTATTTCTTATTCCTGGTGTGGAGTTCCATTCTTCAACTGATCATTTTATACTGTATTCCTTTTCGGGATATATCAAAGAGAATGGCGAGGATTGTGGACTTGTACACATTAGCGTATAATAACATTTATATTTTAAAACACGAAGAGAAATTATGAAGGAAATAGGAATATGGTTCGATTGTTCAGAAGATCGTCTCGAAACCCATTGCTTTAAGGTAGCGAATTCGATGCGCAAAGAGGATCTTCTACCGTGGCCTTTGATCAGTTTAATAAACAAATGTTATTTTTATGTAGACAAATATTTCATATTTAACCTAAAAAATTCAGTTTTGCATATCAAAATGCATAGTTATTTGCAGCTACCTAGGTTTTAACTTTGTGCATGAATGTGTGTTCGTGAGTGTTTCTGTAAAATTTGTCCTTTTTATCAAATAAAAATAATATATTGCAGAGCCAGTAATGTATTCGTGTCTATTATTTGAAGACTGACTCCAACTTTAAAACCAATTTAAGTTAATCTACCTATTCTGAAGGTTTTTTCCTTTGCGTTTACTTTTTTATTTGTTTTTTATTTTCTTTTGTAATTCCTTTCTTTAGAACACAGAGTCGATATAGGTCAAAATTTTACCGAGATAAGTAGAGACCAGTCGGTGCGTCCTCTTAGTAAAAGCACTTCCTGTTCCGGTGACTTTGTCGTTAAACTACCATCACAAAGGCGAATTTCAAATTCCAAAATGAAGAACCGATAAATTTTTTTTAAAAAAGCGTATTCTGAAAATTCTCCAAATTGAAAAAAAATGTCCATATAGTTTAAATTGACTTCAGAAAATTATATTCTCTTTTTTATTTATTTGTGGTAGTGGTGGATTAGGCTAACCCTAATTAGCATATACGCATGAGTAAACGTTATGTAGACACTCGCTACGTAAGGTTGTGGCAATGGTTCTAGACTATTTACAGTGGTACGAGCATTGCTTTGTATCACAGGCAGAGGAGCGACTTTTTCTGCCGAGAATATTGTTCAGACCTAAGAGGCCCATTTCTCCACGGGAAGGGGCAAGATTTATTGCCCGAGCAATAAACCCAGTCCCTTCCCGTCGAGGAATGAGCTCCTTAGAAGCGAACTTCTCTTCTCTGCCTGTGATATTTCTTTCTCGTCTCAATTTTTGATGACTGCGACTGTTATATATATATATATATATATATATATATATATATATATATATATATATATATAGTTTACACATTTGTATCCACCCTTTGGTTTATATGCTAAAATCTACGCAAGCATTCTGACACTTCACATGTGTATAAAGAAATATACATTTATATGAGAATGTAGTATTACATACATAAATTTGATAACATATATATACATATATACATATTAGATATTCGAAGAAACTCAAACGTAAAAACCACAAATTTATTCGCCTGAAGAGAGTCAATTTTACATTCGAAACACGTGTAGCATCATGGACAATTTCATAACTTGTATCATTACAAAAACAATAAACATAGACTTTAAAGAAAACGTTCACGGCTTCTCACACTTTTTATTCTCTCTCTCTCTCTATATATATATATAGGTACAAATATTTTATCTCTTTAATAAATACATTTTATCAGTAATAAACACTATATATATATATATATATATATATATAAAACTTTTATCCAAAAGGAAAAGAACATATATATATATATATATATATATATATATGGTAACAACAAATAGACATTTTCCCTCACCTTTGGCACAAATCTGATGTTCGTGCATATTGCAAGTCACCTGACGATTGCGTTGTGCATGAAAAACATATGTATTTATTAATTTAAATTATAATTCTATTATTATACATCGAGCACTATTTTATTGACACCAGCCCTCAATGTACACTATTTTATACTTCTATCTGTCTATCTACATATATATGTGTGCGTGTGTGTGTGTATATATATATATATATATATATATATATATATATATATATATATATATATATATTCTAGAAAGCTTAAATGGCCGCATTACTCTCAACTGTGAGGTCGATAGTTTAAACATAATGACACAGTGATTACAAACGATAAAAAAATCTACAAATCATTCATCAAATATGCACTGAATTAGAGCAGAAAAATGAAACTTGCAACTAAAAATGAAGACAGACGATGTGTTTGGTAGGCGGAGGTTGGGGATTTCTCAATGACCTCAATATAAATGTTCAAACCTTGGCAAAAAGTAAGATTTCGAAAACTGATGTTCACAGACCATCTTCAACTGGAAAAATTATGCAAAAATATCTATTTTCTCTCATTTTAGTCTTGTGCTAGAATAATGTAAGAAAGAATTATGCGAACTGAATAAATATTACTGCCATATCTGGTCGGGTGCTCCTGCTATCCACTTTGGTGTCCTCGAGCAAATCCAACGGAGAATCTGTTATGTGATTAATCCTGACTTGGTAGCTAGAATACAGTCGCTTTCTCACCGACGCAGTGTGGCTTCCCCGTGTCTCGTCTACAAATACTTTCACGGCTTCTGCTCCGATGAACCTAGCTCACTGGTACCCCCTATAGATGAATTTCCTCAAGCAACAAGATTAGCAACTGGGTCCCACCCTTTTACTCTGAAACCAACAAATTGTAAACGCAAATTCTACTCCATCAGCTTCTTTTCCCTCACTTCCTGCCTTTGGAATTCTCTCCCGCATACTTGCTTTCCTGACAGTTACATTCTCCAAGAATTTAAATGTAAAGTCAATAGTCACCTCCTGTCTCACTAACCTGTATCCTCTCTCTCATGCTTTTCTACATCCACCCTACTCTCATCAGTACTCTCTTCCCTCTGCTACTCTCTTCCTGACACCTCCTGCAACCTCTCGCTCCTCGTAACATTCTTCCTCGTCCACCCTTACTCTCATCAGTAATCTCTTCCCTCTCCTGCTCTGTTCCTGACACCCACTGCTACCTTTCACTCTTCATGACATTCCTCCTATGTAACCTCCCTGCACAACAGGGCAGTAAAATGCCTTGCTTGGGGCGACACGATTATATATATATATATAATTCTGACAACAGCAATAACAATGTATTACGTATGTGTTTATGTGTTACTGGGGACGATATGTCAAGGGTCTTGTTTATTGCTGAAAGCTATTCGCTTCTACTGACAATAAAATTGATGAGAATTGCTCAGTTCAGTCAAACGACTTTACAAAATACGTTTTTAAATTCTGCAAGTTTGACTTTGAAATTGGTAAAATACATTTTTAAAGAGATTAAGGACAGATTTTATAAGAAATTGTAATTTTTTTTTGGTAAGTAGCGATTTTAAAGTTTTGTAATTATGATGGGGATGTGCGTTGTGGTGCAGTGAATATCGACTCAGAACGAGAAATCGGGGAGCCGAGTTCAAATTCCAGTTGAATTCCTTGCATTCACTTACGCGCAAATACTCTTGGGAAAGGCATTAATCCATCTCTTCCCTCTAGTTATGGGTTAAATAACAGGACAGATTGGGTTCTATAGCCTTCGCAGGCAACCAGTTTACTGCAGAAAGCAATGGCAAACTACTGCAGGATAATCTTCTGCCCAGTCAATCATGTCTCTTTCGAGACATGATCGCCCAAACGTGTATCACGTATGGCACTTAACTGGCTGAACTATGATGGATTCAGACTACCAAAGGCTTTATGGTTGAAAGGAAAAAGAGTAGGCTTAACTTTGCAATTTCAAAATTGAATGAAAGAATGTATAGGAAAGAGAGAAAGCGAGTGAGAGAAAAAAAAGAGAAAGAGAAAATAATGATAAAATATTTTCGTAATTGATTTATCTATGTATCTATCAGAATGGAAATTGATTTAAGGGCCACAATAATTGATTGTTTTAATGTCATAGAATTAATTAAATTCATACTTTTCATTTAAATTATTTTAATTAATGACGAATTCCTTGAATTCGATGCAATACCTTAAGATTATGTTCCTTTATTCTTCAAGACTAAACAAATTATTAAGATTTTCATCGTCTCTAATTAAAACGGAATTCGCAGAAAAAATCTGCTTATATTCTTGACGCTTCAGAATTATACTGATCCCATTTTCTCCTGAGCGCATTAAAACAAACAAATGACAACTTTTGTTTTCAAAGAAAAGAAGATCATGGAATAGTGGGTTATTCCTTCTAATGAAGTGTAGTTGTGTGTTGAAACAGATTAACTGAATTTGGCCTTGTTAATAGATAGCCCACTATAAGGGGAGTATAAGACAAGAAAATCAAATTGTATATAGAAACAACATTTTTATATATATATATATATATATATATCAATTAAGGATTTTTACAAATAAAAGTCATGCCTTTTGGTTGGTACAAAGATCGTTAAAATGTTCATATCAGTAATTGCCGAAAAGAGTTTGTGCGTATGTATGCGTGAGCGTTTGTTTGTTAAGAGTGTCTTTAATGTCTCCGCTCAGTCCATCGGGTAGGTGGCTCAGTGTAAAGTGAAGATGATGAGAGAGAAAGTAGAGGCATCATAATACGATTGCTTGACATTTGTCAAGGGACGTGGTAATTATGCTCATATTTTCTCAACTGGCAATGCTTCCTGTGTCGGCTTTTTATTTCGTCTTTGAGAGTCCAAACGAGTCATTTGAGAATTCACACCCGGATTTAATTTTAGGCTTCCCATTGGACGATAAACAAAATTCGCGAAAAGGAATTTGATATTTATTTATTTTTGGTTTTCTGCAGGAATATCTGCGTGGAGCCAGATGCGCAAAGACCAGTTTTGGTCATTTGCTTTCTGAACTTCTGAGGGCAAACATCTGGTCCCTGGTATCACCACACATGAAAACCGTTCAGATTGATTATATTTTTTAGCATCGATTTTATGCATTACAGTGAGATGTTAAATACTATTTCTAAGGAAATACGTTTCATCAAATGGTTATTCTATTCGTGCGATGGATAACTTGGGAATTAACTGAAGAATTATACCATAACTTATTCAAAGTAGTATTCTCATCCTTGCTGTTTGGATCACAGTGTCTCCGATAATTTGTTCGTTGGTATTCTCTGCGCATAGTTTTACTTGATTATCGAGCATGCCTTAAAAATATAACCCCCACAAAAAAGCTTTTGAACCACAAAACCATGAAATATTAGGATTCCAGGAAATCTTCGAAACAAACTAAATCGCTTTATTGTGGTCGTGTTAGCAGTACTGCTGCTGTTTTATATCCGTCCAAATATGTGGGGCATTTAAAAAGTTGCTGCAAAAAACACGTTACAAAAAAAAACTATGTAAATATTTTGATATTTGTTTGAATCAAAGTAGTAAACTTTCGTGTGAAAACCTGTTAGAATAGGAAATATTTCGAGTGAATAGGCTGAAGTTTATCACAGTTTAAAAAGCAACCTTCTTTCGAAAAGTATGAATAGAATACCAACAAAACAAGAGGCTGTTTAATATAGTGAACTTAGTTTCACACGATTAACGTTGTGAGTCACCTCGTGAGAACTGAACTCACATCAACTACAAGATCAACACTAATCGAAGATAATTGTTGCAAAAGATTTATACCTTTCATGCTTCTCGCAGAGAGTCAACAGAAAAAAGAAGTTTGGTTTTAATTAAAACATTTGAAATATCATAAAGCAGGTAAGCTAGTAATAAATACTAAAAATAGTATTAAATATATCATTTATTTAAAACAGTGGAGTTGACTAATAATTATGGCCGCTAGTATATATATATATATATATATATATGAAATGAATTGTTTGAACATTATTTTTTATCAATTCTCGTATTTAAGTAGATCTTCTGTTTTTTAATTAAACAGTATTATATATATATCTACCGGCCTGATTATTTACGATAAATTTTTATTACGAAAATGTGTGCCATTCGGCAGGATTCAAATCTGCGACCCCTATTTACATAGGGGAAGCTACCATTTGATCTGGCAACGTCTTAGACCTCTCGACCACGAATAGCCTCCAGTCTAAACGAGGTTTTTATCAAGCCTATATAACACAATTTTCGATTCATCGCAAACAACCATATCTGCTCTGAAATGTATCGTAATGTCAACAAATGTAAACATGTTACGGAAATTAACGAATTTTAACGAAACTTGGTTATAAACAACCGACAATTTGAAATGAATTGTTTGAATTATCGGTTGTTTATAACCAAGTTTCGTTAAAATTCATTAATTTCCGTATATATATATATAAAAAAGAAAATATATAAAAATACTCACAGTGAAAATCACTGAGGAATAAATTGATAAATAAATAAAAAGAAAAGTTGGAGCTATATAGTTTAGTCAGGGTCTAAGTATTTAAGCAAATATTTATTTCTATGTCTGCATGTGGTCATTGTTTTTGTAAATTATACATTCGGTCATACATTGACTGTTAGGTCGTAATTTTTCAGCAGTAAAACTGTTTTTGGTAGGTTTACTGTTATTAATAGTGGGATTACTATTATTTTGCAGGTTAAACGTGTTTCTATTTAATATCTTGTTGTTATGTAGTGAAATATATTCATCAAAGTTTTTGACACAATTATAACTAATATTAATAATGTTTTCGTTGAAAATTTTGTGATGCTTGAAATGCTTGCATTATTAAATAAAACACGTCAAACCTGCAAAATTATAGTAACCCCACTAAAGACATAAATTCAAATTGAAAAATGGTCAGTTCATAATACGCACCTGAATACTGCGTAATGCATGAAACTCCGAGTCGTGCTGTAAACGTAGGATAGTATATATATATATATATGTATATATATATCCGAGTGAGTACAGAACGAAGAAAGAATTTTTTCACCGTCCAAAACATTAATTTAAAACAGTGCTCGGTATATAATGTATAGAGCTGTGAATATTTATGATGAATTTTTATTTTATCGGGATAGGGGTGTTTATTTAAGTGTGGAGTTTAATTGTATTTAGGCGAAGTTATTTATAAAAAATCTAAAATTGTATTTTTTAGAAAGTAAATGTAAATTTGTATTTTATCAGTTTTTAATAATTTATCTAAATTTTGTAAATTTAATCTTAATTTTGAATTTAGGGGATCGATTGTTTTCTTAAATTTTTAATTTTTCATAGATTATAGTTTGGGAGCCTGTTTATTTCATTTAATTTTATATTTTATTTAATTTAGATATTTTTGTGGGTATTAAACATTACTTTAGGGATTTATTAGATCGATTTTTTCTATACTATTTTTAATCTTTTATAATAAAAATATTTAAAGTTTTGTAACTATGATGGGGATGTGCGTTGTGGTGCAGTGGAGATCGGCTGGGAACGAAAAATCGGGGAGCCGAGTTCGAATTTCAGTTGAATTCCTTGCATTCACTTACGCGCAAATACCCTTGGGAAAGATATTAATCCGTCACTTCCCTCCAGTTATGGGTTAAATAACAGGACAGATTGGGTTCTATAGTCTTAGCTGGTAACCAGTCTACCGCAGAAAGCAATGACAACCTTACTGCGGGATAATCGTCTGCCCAGTCAGTCATGTCTCTTTCGAGACATGATCGCCCAAGCGTATATCACGTATGGCACTTAACTGACTGTATAGAATATACTAACTGGACATTTGGGTTTTAATTGTATGTTTTTAATCTAAAGCACTGAAATATTATTAAGAAGTACACGGTGATTAATACATAAAACAAAGATCTGAAATATGAGGTCGAATAACTCCCTCGGAAGAAATAAGCAATCTAATCACAAAAAGCAAAGAGAAGACAAAATCCAATCGTTTCATTACGTTTACTTGAAGGGAGGTGTTTATTAAAGCGACCAGAAGACGTGATATCATCTAGGATATGAAAATAAAATATAATACATTTCTTGAAAGCTGTTTTGATCTTTTAATAATTGTCAGACAGTCGGAATTATTTTGTGATTAGAGACAAAAGTTTTGCAAGAAAATTTCTCGTGTAACTTTTTACGAGATTATATATTATAGATATCGATCTTCAATCAGCTCAAAATTTCTGGACCAATGTTGTTGGCGACGACATGAGAAATTAGATACGTCATTTTGAAATTTAGATTTCGTAATCTTAGTGCTGCATTTTAAATTCTGAATAGATGCAAATGAATTAATTCAATTAGAATCCAGATTATCCGTTCGCGAAAACATGATTAAAAGAAATTAAAAAAGTAATATTTGAAATCTCATATTGCAACTTGCTTCCAAATCCTTTATTTGTTTTATCCAAAACAGAAAACAAACTTTGTCAGTACTAATATTTGAGTTTGATATCTGTGATTTGCCATTAACTTTTTCATTGGCAAAATAAATTGTTATTAATTATCCATCCTGAAAGATAATAGCGTACGAAATATCTGCGACGTGTTAAATTATTTTATTTTTTGTTGCAAGATTTACATGAATGCGTTTATACAATTTCCATTATCTAACGAATTATTCAGAGTAATATCTTCTTATTTGTTGCTGCGTCCTGGGTATGACGATAAACTACATCCGACAGTAAGGACTCTGATCGGAGATTGGAGGCCCTGAGGAGCATGGAACCACCTCTTAACTGGTGTTGTTTCCAGTTCCATGCTGACCCGAGGTGGTAGGACCTGTTAGGGTTCAAGATATAGGCAAATGGTGAACCCCTAAAGAAATAAAGAGTACATTTTTATAATAAAATGACCAACATTTTATAGCAACATGGCAATCAATGCAACAATAAAATTATATATCTAAAAACAATTTTACCCTGAAATTTTTTTAAAATTATGAATAAAATAAATTTAGTTGCAAGCATAGAATTACGTACAAAATATTTAGATTTTAGCATTAAATAATCCAACAATATATATTTATAATAAAATGACCAATAATGTATCTTTAAAGCAAAATTAACAACAATAAGTTTTATTGGTACTTGATGGCGTACAATCGTGTTCAAATATTTAGATTTAGGTATTAAACAATCCATAAATGTTGATATGATGTCAACCAACCTATTTGTTGTTATAAGCTATTATATCGTTCTTCCTCGATGTTTCCGTTGGTCCTTAATGGATGCCCAGTACTTTTGTCTTCCGCTCTGAGTAATTAGTTTACTGTCATGGTGACATCACCCATACAACGGATTGAACTCTTCCTACAACTACTTCCCCTCACAAGAGCATAAAGCAGATTGGCAGATCAGCATAAAGCATAAGGCGGCGATAGGCAGAGACAAAGAGAGATAGCCAAGACTACTACCGTACGACCATTACGAGTCCCACTTCTAGTATTACTACCTAACCCGTATTATCGTTCTACTAACAGAGTTCTAAGTATTTGTATTTTGCTGTGTTTAATATAGATATATCGTTATTTCCTATTCTGGCCTGTTGTCGTATTATTTCTTGCTGGACTCTTTGGAAGAATCCAGCAAGAAAACAAAACCAAAGATGAGTTATAATCTGTTAGTTGTTTTAAATTACCCTTGGTTACTTTACAAGTTGTCGCTTTTTATTTCATTCGATCATAAGACAAACAATAAATCGATGAAAATTTCGAATACTGGATCAAAGTGTCTGCTTTTCAGGTATGTTGTCTATGTTGTGCCAGACGGTGTAAATTACTTATTACGAAGTCATAATTTGAAAGACAGCAGGCATTTTATGAAATTGTTTTTGACTGACCAAAATTCTCTCAGAGAGAAAATAATAGACTACTTTTCACTTTTTTTTTATTTCTCTTCTTCTCGTTTATATTTAGACTGATTTAAATTATATTCTTTAAAATTTATTTTTGATCATAAAAATATAAAACTGTGTGTTCTGCTGAAAAAATCACTCACTTCTTGTAAAAAATTGCTGGACCGGGTCCACGATATTTACAAATCCGAAATGGTATTACCTTTTGCTTATCACTTCTGTTTTTTGGGGGGATGGGGTCAATTTTAAAACAGCAATGAAATGGGAAATATAAAACAAAACGAACTTTCTGGTGTTCAGCATAAAAAATCAGAAGTTTTAAAGAAAACTTCCTGCTGGTCGTTTGTCTGTCTGCGAGAATTTCTTCAAAATTAGCCAACTTTATGTGCAAATCTTGACGCGTTTTCTTGATTCGTTAAATATCACTCTGGCGTATTTGTTTTCTAACTTTGACAGCAAACAAGAAAAAAACAACAGAAATCCTTTTCAGCCTGTTCATTCAATGTGTAAATCAAACTTCTTCACTTGACTGGTTATGTTTGTTGCATTCAACTGAAAGGAATCTTTTTTTATAGACAATCAGAAAATGTCTGGAAAAGACAATATCGTCTTTTCTTTTGATAATTCACGCTTATTAATTTGCTGATTTGTTCGTTATCCCTCCTTCAGTTTTGTCATCATCCCTACTCGAACGCTTTAGAAGAAACACTACGCAATTTCATTATATGTTATTTTTTGATTTTTCTAAGCGACATCTTTGATTTTATTCTTCATTTGCTAAAGTACATCAAAAGACTAAATAATGCATAATTATAATGCGTTTCCTGATGTTAGACTGAGACGACATGTTCTCATTTTCAACAGACAAGAAAGTGATTTTTGAGTGTCTAATTTGTATTTCCACTCGTACACACGTACAGAAATCATTCAAATTGGAACTAAAAAAAAAAACAGAGAAAAATACACTCCTAAAAAACCCGGCATCAAACATTAAAAACATACTTTTTAAAATTGAAATTTATTTTATTCATGGCTTGTATGCCAAATACAGGTCAGGGATACTACAATTAAGCAGGTACAAAAATTTAAATAACTAGAAAGTGTTCTAACAGAACACGCAAAGTGCGACACAGAAATCCGAAAGCGAACTGTCATGGCGAAAGACGTGTTCCAGAAGTTGAGTAAAGTATTAAGAAACAGGAAAATTTTGCTAGAAACAAAGAAGAGAGTACCGGATTGCTATTTGATATCAGTTCTTCAATATGGCAGTCAATGCCGGACAATATCATCAGAGATTAAGGAAAATCTAGAAGCAACTTAAAAGTTGTTCTACAGAAAAATGCTGCGGATATATATTGATCGAGCATGTGAGAAATGAAGAGGTTTTGGAAATCATGAAAACGAAAAGGAAATTAAGACATGCAATGAGGATGGAGGGCTTGGAGAACCTGAGACTAACAGAAAAAAAAAGACAGAGGAAAGCAGCGGATAACATATTTAAAGGACCTAATCAGGTGGATAACCGAACGGGGGTTGCGTGGTGTAACAGAAGAAAGCTTGCTAAGAGCCATCAGGGATAGGGAGACGTAGAAAGCTATGATCGCCTACGTCCTGAAAGGACAAGGCACATAGAAGAAGAAGAAGAAGAAGAAGAAGAAGAACGCCAAATAATCAGCCCCTTCTGTTCAGATTTAAGAGAGAGAGAGAGAGACAGAGAGAGAAATCAGTTTTCTCAGAACAAATTTTCATCTTTTCACTACATTCGCAGGAGCCACTTAACGTATTTTCCTGTCCTACAAGCACACACTCTTGATCTACTCAGTCAGTTAAGTGCCATACGTGAAACACGCTTGGGCGATCATGTCTCGAAAGAGACATTACTGACTGGGCAGAAGATTATCCCGCAGTAGGTTGCCATTACTTTCTGCGGTATACTGGTTGCCAGCCAAGGCTATAGAACCCAATCTGTCCTGTTATTTAACCCATAAATCGAAGGAAGAGACGGATTAGTACCCTTCCCAAGAGTATTTGCGCGTAAGTGAATGCAATGAATTCAAACTGGAATTTGAACTCTTCTCCCCGATTTCTCGTTCCTAGCCGATATCCACTGCACCACAACGCACATCCCTTGCTCTACTACTTACGTTAAATCTGGAACCTTCGCGTGTTGATGCTGTTAATTTGAAAGACGATTAATCCTGACCTTACACATCAGACCAATTCTAAGAAAACTGGGAATATTAAAAACTGAAAAATGAGAAAAAAAGAAAATATTACTGTCGACAAATAACACAAAAAGATCAAGAAACAACTATTTATCTTAACAGAATTCGTCAAGAACACTGACCATTTAAACAAATTATAATAGGTGAAGAAGCGGCTAAAACCGAATAATTCCTTAATATTTCTATACCAAATACTTGCTCATGCGCGTGCGTGTGCGCGTGCGCAGAGATGTGAATGAGTTGTTACTGGAGAATTTATTCTACTTCAAAAAGAGAATAAAACTACAAGAAAAAGTTTAATCTTAAATAACACCCAATAACATTCATAGGCATAAACGAAAAGAAAATGAATTGAGCCTGATATCTACTGGTGCATGTGATCCAATATTGAATTGTAGACCATGAATTCTCTACGAGAAGTGGATAAGTAATACGGTGCGCTCATCTAGAGGCTACTGTATTTTATGAGATGTCACGCTTCAAAGATCCTGTAAAAATGTTGACATAACCAACGTTAAATCGAATCCAGTATATACAAGTATAAATATCTAAGAAATCATATAAAATATAACATAGACGTATAAATTGAATCTTTATAATCTTCGAGTATTTTAGGATTAAATATTGTTGTTGGATCTCCCCTTTTTCTATGATAATGGACTCGACCTGAGTATACAGATACTCCTCCCATAAAGAGAACCGTAGAGTTATGGGGGAGTACCGGACTGATCCGTAAGTTACCGAACGATACCGAAGTTACACACAGAAAACCGCGTCAGTAGTCATAGTAGCTCTGAGCTCCACTCAGCCAGAATAGTATTACATTTCAAAGACTTGTATATATGCATATATTCCTCACTAATCGTAATCCTGGATTACTAACCGGCGTTCCAGTTGTATCTTTACGTTTAATATAACCTATTTTTTTATCTCAAATATCTGTTTTGTTGTACATTATTTTGTGTACTTCCTCACCCGGAATCCATAGCAAATATCAACTTCTATTCATATTTTTACTTTTGATATCTTTTTCCAGTTATCAAACATCCTGATATTTCTTTTTAAATCATCTCACCCCAAGCAAGGCATTCTACTGCCACTGTTGCGCAGGGGGGTTATACAGGGGTGTTGTGTCATGAGTAAGAATAAATAACTCAACAACAGGAATAGGTTAATTGTTGTATTCCGTGAAAATAGTATTTACAAAGGTTCTTAGTATCCAATACAAGAATAAGGGTTAATCGTCTCAACCGTCGTAAGACGTAGTATCAGCATTGGGTACTTCCGGGTCGTCACCGGAAGTCTACGACTGACTTGTCGAATCGGCTGCTCGGCACACTCTCCTACGTAGATGCCACCATTACTTTACATAGTAATGGAATAGTCCATCTTTCGAGACATGATCGCCCAAGCGTGTATCACGTATGGCACCTAAACTGACTGACGCTATGAAGAGAACAGAAATTGGGATATAAACATAACTTTAAAGCAAAAGGCGAAGGTCGCGTTGTAAAACCTCATTTAACTATGCGATTCCACAGAAGATATACAAAACTGCTAAAAACCATTGATTTACGTTTTTATATTTCTTTCGTGCAACCAAGTACCGATTGGATTCTGTTGCAATTAAGTATCACTAACGAATATTTTCTTATCGTTGCCACAAATTCATTTTTTGTGATAACATATTGAAAAGGGAAAGTAATAGATTTACTCATATAAAAATAAACTTCAGTCAGTTAAATGCCATACGTGATACACGCTTGGGCGATCATGTCTCTTTCGAGACATAACTAACTGGGCAAAAGATTATCCCGCAGTAGGTTGCCATTGCTTTCTGCGGTAGACTGGTTGCCGACCAAAGCTATAGAACCCAATCTGTCCTGTTATTTAACCCATAACTGGAAGGATTTGACGGATTAATACCTTTCCCAGGGGTATTTGCGAGTAAGTGAATGCAATGAATTCAGCTGGAATTCGAACTCGGCTCCCCGATTTCTCGTCGCAAGCCGATATCCAATGCACCACAACGCACATAAACTTACAAAGCCCAAATCAGTTTGTCCTCTAAGTAAGCATTACATAAACGCGGCTTTAATGTTTTAAAAAATTAACCTAATTAGTATTTTGAATTTTTGTTGAATTTATCACCATGTTTCGGCCAGCATGTTTTCGTCCTTTTTCATATTGGCCTAATTATCAAAACACACATGAGGATGAAGATATTAGTTCAAATAACTGTGGAATAGTAACACCGATTTGTATCATAACTATAGACGATGGCTATATTTGTATTGATCATTATGTATGGAGGTTTTCTTAATTTTCTTTAAGACTTCTGTTTAAATAAAAAAAATGCAGTTCATAATGATGGAAGTAATATATTTCCAGGCAATTACTTTCAAATAAATGAAATTTTATTTTGATATGTGTCTGTGGCTCTATGTGTGTGTATGCGTGCGTGTGAATCTGTGTGTGTGTGTGTGAATCTGTGTATGTGAATTGGTCTTTAGCTTTCTCCAACACGAAAAACATCATCCAAAAGATAACACGGTACAAATACAATGTTGTCAACAGCAAAGAATGAGAAGAATATTTCTTGAAATATATTTAACCCCCCAAAGTATAGTGTCACATCATTCAACTAATCTTGCTTCTTGTTCTTTGCTTCGCTGTGTTTCAACAAGGGAAGGTGAACTTTTAAATTATTTGAAGTTTTGAAAGAAAAAAATGTCATTTCGTGATCATTCTTCTTTGTCATATCCGACCTAAGTTAAGTGACAATATACAATGTCGTGACTCGACAAGTAAGAATCAGTCGGTCAATTAGAGAAGTATGTCTGACAATTCCACTTGATCGTGAAGAAATTTATTTTTTGCATTTCTTAAAGTCAGTTTTTCGCGCGAAGGATCTCTTTGAAGAAAAAGACGTTTCTTTCAACAAGAAACAAAAAAGAAAGAAATGAGATTTTGATTCGTGTCAGCGACATGCAAGAACCCAAAAAGAAGTGTCGATTTGAATAGGAAACATAAGAAGAGACGTGCTGTCTTGATGTTACGCATTACTAGGAGCAGCGATAAGAAATCTAACTCTTCTGCCAATGAGTTGGGATCAAATCTGAACAAAGGCAATGTTTCAAATGTAAGCGTTTCTAAAATAAATAAGGAATAGCGAGAGAAAATTAGGTTTATCGATTTTTGTATAAAATATCATAAAATACGGTTTAATAGATTTGGAAAAATAATTCCAATTTGGGATTTTAATTTTTGAGCTAATAAATTGATATAATTTTTTAAATATCTTTACATTAATTCTAATCAAAACATTTTCATCATTTATTTACTTATTTCGATGAAAGCAGCTCCGGTGGCGTGGTCTCATCTTTTCACTTTTAAAATATTTTGCCATTCCAGATCTTGAAAAAGCACACAGAGACGCGCGCGCATATATGTTTGCTTCATTTGGAGATCACCTCTTTTTACCCATAAGAATGGACTAGCCTGATGTGCACATATAATCCTGCCTATACAGAAAACAGTAGTGACAGTCGCAGCGTTTTCTCGCTGCGACGGCGTTTCTCACTGTCTGCTCTCTGCCTTCGGGCGGAGGGCGCTCGATGCTTCCGAGCGGAGAGCAATAACCCAGTCGTGATTCCGCCGAAGGGTAGAAGCCCGACTGGGGAAAAATAGGTATTTTTTGGCCGGGCCATATAGCCCGGGAATTCCCACTTATAAACTAACCATGTGTCACATGTTGCCCTTAGTGGGAGGGACAGCTAAATATAGTGATTGTCAGAGCCGTTTCGAATTGAGTTGAGTTGAGTTGAGTTGACTAATTGTACAGCCGCTAGTTGATCAGAATATACACTCATTACCCTGACATACTTCTTCACTACAAGATTGTATATACTGATTCCTACTAACAAGATTCCTAGTGTTCTTGAATTGACTAACCCGTGTTCCAGTTTGTATATTTTTGTTCACTATAACTTACATTTTTATCGACATATCTGCTTTTGTTATTATTATTTTGTGTGGTTTCTTAACAAGAATCCACAACGGCTTCTTTTTGTTTTATTTGTATCTTATCTCTTCTTCTATCTCTTGTTGATCATGACAAATCTGTCCTCTTGGCAATTCGGATCACGTTGTAGTATTTATTGATATTTTTGAGTCGTCTATTAGAAAGGAACCTCATATTTCCAAGATTTACTTTTTGTTACCAGTGCACTGATTTGGATTTATTTCATGAATTTCTTAAAGACGCCGCCTTTGATTTACTTTCTTAACCTTCCTTTTGTGAACGGTGTCACAGAGAATTTCTTTTGTGTTAAAGCCAGTACTGGTGGTTTTGTAGCTCATCGGAAATACCAGGTGAAACCAAAATCTTCACATTGGTTCACACCGGCCTGTTCAGCCACTATAGCCCTCAGGAATCCCTTAGTCCACGCGTACCAACACGATAATGCCGCTCACAACAGACGCCTCTTTGTGTCTGCTCGTAATAATTGTAAAAGTGTCCTCAAAGAGGCTAAGTCTACGTTTGCTGACAGAATGGGGCACCGTATACAAGTTTGGTTCTCATGACTACTGGTAACACTGTAATAATGTGTTAAATAAGAGTTAGTCTTCTAGCTCTTCTTTCTTCACTCAATTTGAGGTATTAACGTTTTCTGCAGATAAAAACGGAATGTTTCGCTCGGAATTTTTTTTTTAATCGTATCACCCCGAGCAAGGCAGTAACGCCACTGATGTGCATGGGGCTACATAAGAGTAAAAAGATTAGAGGAGAGCGAAGAGAAGGATGAACCAGTTAGAAAGAAGCAATAGAAGGATGGGAATACAGGTGTGATGACAGTTGCAAAGGTAGAGAGAAAAGAAAGGATATACAGGGTGGTGAAGAAAGAACTAGAGTCAAGTGGTTAAGAGAAGAATATTGACATTGCATTTAAATTCCTAGGGGTTGTAGCCGTCAGGAAAGCAAGAATATGGAAGCGAGGTTCACAGGCGGGAAGTGCGAGAAAAGAAGCTACAGGAGTAGAATTGTCGTCTGCATTTGGGTGATTTAACTGTGAATGGGTGGGACTCAGTTGTCAATCTGGTTGCACGAGTAAACACCTGTTGCAGTGGCACCAGTGATTTAAGTTCGTTGGAGCAGAAGCCATGAAAGTATTTATAGAAGAGACAAAGGGAAGCCAGATCCCGTCGGTGGGGGAGTGTCTGGATTCGAGCCACCATGTCGGTACCTATCACATTACTGATTCTCCTTTGGAGCCTGTCAAGAACACTGAGACGAACAGCAGGGGCGCCTGACCATATATGGCAGCAGTATTCCATGCACGGACGAATGGTTGATTTGTATATATGCAGGATGGTTTTAGGCGGGAAAAACATCCTGGCCCGATACAGTGACCCAACCTTCTTAGCAGTAGATTTAGCTATTGACAATGTAGTGGTTCCACTCGAGATCGGAAGAGAGGGTAAGGCTGAGGAGGCGCAGTGTATTGCTCTCAGAGAGACTCACTTGGTCCATGCTTATTGGAGGCAGGAGAGGTTGCCTGTGATGATTGACAGACAAAAAATACTTTTCAAATTATACTTTTGGCATATGGATTATTTTTGCCTAACTTTCCGCTTAGAACTGAGCGCTATTGAGGGACCATGATTTTCGCTATCATAACTGAATCCAAAAAGGGCTTGTGAACCCGATGGTATCTCTGCACTAATCCTTAAGAATGCGCTCCAGAATTGGCTCCTAAACTCTACAATAAACTTCTTGATTTCCTTGCTCGTTGAAAATCCTCTTCTGTAGTTCCCGTCTTTAAGAACTCAGGCTGCCGATGTATAAATGATTAATGCTGAAAGAGTCTATCAGGTTTTATATAAGAATGGTGGAGCGTTGGTTCTTATTTTGGATATCTTGAGCGTATTTGACAGACTTATCAAATAGATGCTTACGCCTATGACACGACTATTTACTCCTGACTAAATGTTAAGTCTGATCGCTTCGACAAGGTCAATTTGACAGCTGATCTCAAATATTGGCCTACAATCAGTTGTTAACTAGGACAAAGAATGGATTGTCAGTTCTAACGCTTCCAAAATTAAACTGCTTCCTTTTCCTCGTTTAAGAAAATATGTCCATCAACATAGCTGATGCTAACGTCTAAGAGAGTGAGCCATGGTACTATATCGAGCTAATGATTTTTTGCTGATAAGAAGTAGAAAGACTATATTGAATCAATTACTAAGTCTGCTGCTAGGAAAGTTGGTTCATGCGCTATGCAATGATGAGGTGCTTAAACACCTGATGCTTGTATAGTGTATGACACACCAAGTCATGCTATAAACATAGGATACTATGTATATTAGCTTTACGTTGCTTTTATCTTCATTATTCCATCGTTATTAGGCCAAAGTAAACGGACGTGTTCCCATTTTCTCCTTGAATAACTTTAAAGAAAATCTTAAAGGGAAGTGATTCTTATGAATTATTCCACATCTCGAACCACTTGTAACAAATTTTATTAAACATCAGAATTCTTTTGGAATACTGTCTTGGTCGAGTCGACAACTTTCCAGTATTGATGCACCTGAGTCCGTAAACAGATGCTGTGAATATATCATTATTTTATCCGTTACCGCTATGCTTGTCATGTGCAGTTCGGCCCTCAGGTTCTTCTTGTAGTTACTTCTTTTTTTCTTTCAATCATTCATCTTCTTGTAATAAATGTTTGATCATTAATTTAAATTTTGCGATTAATTCGAAAACCATAAATACTCCATTTGGTTAATGTTTATTTGGCTAAATTCGCGGGTATCATAATGGTCACCTTTTCGAAAAGGAATTGCAACTTGAATTTTAATATACTAGCAGAATAGCCCGGCGTTGCTCGGGTTTAATGAAAGCTTTAAAACTAATCCATGGTCCTGGAGCTCAAACTCTTTGGACGTTGGCACGAAAGACTAAAAAGCAATAGTTGTTTCCAGTTAAAGCGAAACCGTAGGCTGAAAGAAAAATGAATGGATGGAAGTCAAATTTTGATTTCCTGGTATCGATGTCAAATAAGTATTTTTCGTCGTAAAGTGAATTTTGAAGGCTAAATAAGTGCTCTGATTAAATGGTATCATGGCTGAGACTAAGAACTACAGTTATACATACTTAGAGCCAAACCCGAAGCAAAAACTAAAATAAAAGGGCTAAAAAAAAAACACACACAGGCAAATAAACAGACACACACACACAAAAATCTTACCTTTTATATATATATATATATATATATATATATATATATATATATATATATAATATTATCAAATTTCTGCTCTATTGTAAGAACTGCAACCTTGAAACTTCTGAATATCGTTTCATGTCGTTGTCTATGAGTGTATCAAATTTGATTAAAATCGCACCATTCCTTCTATAACATGATTTTTCGATTATCGATTTTCGATATTTATCGGGGGTACGTCAACACAAAATCTAGCTAAGAACACTCGCAGACGCTAATAGGACAAATGTGTAAATTTTCAAGAAAATCGGTTCAGCTGTTTCGGAGGCTATAAGTAACGGACACACACACATATACACACACACAAATAGACAAAGTTCCATTTATAAATAAGTTTAGATTCTGCTCGAATTCGTTGCGTTCACTTTAAAGTGTTGTGTTCTAATTTTTTAATGACAAACAACACACCAACCTGATCCATGAAAAGGCTGTACTTGACAAAATCAGATATGACACCCAATGTCATGTGAAAAAAATGACACTTGAGAAAAAACTACTCTAGATGCGTAATTGACTGACTGATTGATTTGTTCTTTTACAACTAATCAACTGTTTGTAGACTATGTAAATTTAAAACATATTTTGTACCGTGAGAATAATGCTTTTTTTTTTGCAAGTGAATATTACATGAACTGTTTTTTAGAATAGCAATGATTTTTCCAGATACATGTCCTACTATAAAACCTAAAGCTGCTTGGTAACATGTAATTTGACTTTTAGTGGTAAAGGGTTCACTTAAAGAAGAAGTAATCATTATGTTTAGCTCAGTTAGATCAGTCAACTAAAATAACAAGAATTACAAAAGAAAATATGCTTTTATCATTCCTCCATAAAAAGAAAAGGTTAAAAATAAATAAAAATAATCAAAAAACTTGCAGTGTTGTGATTTTTTTGCAGTTAAATATATCGATAAGCTTTTAGAAGGCTGGAATTGAATTTCTGGTTCTTATTCACTTCAATAAGTCTCACATAAAATATTATGATTCAGTATTTAAACCGAATTTAAGTTAGAACGACTTACACAGATTTGAAAGCGTTGCATAATAAAGAAAGTCTCGTTAAATTGTTTTGGAAGACGTTATCGAATTTTGAAATCAGAATGTTTTCTAAAACAAAAGAATTTTCGTCTATACTTCTGAGATGAGGTAGTATTTACAGTATTTACATTATTCAGACTATTGTCCTCATCTTTGTTGCCATTTGTACGTCGTTTCGGTCATTGTACGCTCCGTTTATCTTCAGGTGCAAGAAATTTCGAACAGAACCCTTTATTAAAATCACTGAGATATATCATCTCCATCCATGCAGAGCCTCTTTTTGATAGTCATGAATTATCTCCCTCTAACCCTGTTAGTTACTTGTTCACTACTGCTGTAGCCTAGCATTGAATTCTTTGGGTCAAATCAGGCCCTAACCAACGTCTATATTCACAGTGCAATGTGTCCTTATTACGTAATAAAGGGTCTGGTTTGAAATTCCTGAAGTAGGTCGGAGCGTACAATGGCCGAAACGTCCAACAAATAGCAACAGAGAGGATAATAGTCCGACAAATATAAATACTGTAAATACTTCATCGTCTCACAAACATGGACAAATAGAATAATCTATCATTAAACGTCATACAAATGGCAATAAAGATGAGGACAATAGTCCGAATAATGTAAATACTGTAAATACTAGCTCATCTCAGAAATATAGTCAAATAGAATGATTTATTATTAAACGACGTACAAATGGTAACAAAGATGAGGACAATAAATGTAAATACTACCTCATCTCAGAAATATAGACAAATAGAATGATCTATTATTAGACGTCGTACAAATGGCAATAAATTTGGGGTCAATAGTCCAAAATAATGTAAATACTGTAAATAGTACCTCATCTCAGAAATATAGACAAATAGAATGATCTATTATTAAACGTCATACAAATGGTAACAAAGATGAGAACAATAGTCCGAATAATGTAATTATTGTAAAAGACTTTTTTTACAGCACTGAATCGAAATATTTTTAAATTTAGCTAAAAAAAATTATTCAGATCCAATTCTTATTCCTTAGGATTTTACTTGAAACGATTTTGATTTAATTAATTTTTTTGTAAGGTAAAACGTTCAAGTGCCCTGTTTCAATTTGTAAATATTTAGGAAGATTCACATAGTCTAATAGTCCTCAATAATAATGTATCAGCCAGAGTCGAACACGCATTCTCTGGTGATATTTAGAAAGTTCGAGATGTCTAGCACTGAACGATAGTAAAATGACACCTAATTATGATGGAACTCTTTTCAGTAGCATAGTTTAATTTACGAACTATCACCCTTTTTCGTTTTATTGACAACACAACAAAGACAAATTCAAAGGATAAAAATAAATACATTACAGCGACTTACAAAGTTTAATTCAGTTAAGTTCAGGCCAGCAATGAATTATTGCATACTGACAAAAATGAAATATTGACAAAAATGAAATACTGACTTTTACTTAAGCATTCGATTTCAGATTCGAAGTAAGGTTGACAAGTCCACAAATTTGCGATTTGTAAAGCAATCACACATGAAATGAAAATGCTTTGTCTTACAAAACTTTTAATCTTTTTGATAAACAATGAAATCTGCAGTTCAAAGCTAGAACGGGAGACTTTCAGCGTAATATCATGCAAAAATAAAGCACAGCGTATTAATGAATGAGAGAGACAGGAAAACGAATGGATAAAGAGAAAATATTCTTCAGATGTTCAAATGATTACAATAACTAATTAGAAGCGCAAATAATTTCGTAATTGTTAGACGCACAACCTCCTGTTTTCCGCTCCTATTTCACAAAACAAAACCAAAGACGAGTTGTTATAGTCTCTTATTTGTTTTAAATTACCTTGGTTACTTTACAAGTTGTCGCTTTTTATTTCATTCGATCATAAAACAAACAATGAATCAATGAAAATTTCGAATACTGGATCAACGTGTCTGCTTTTCAGGTATGTTGTGTATGTTGTGCCAGACGGTGTAAATTACTTATTACGAAGTCATAATTTGGAAGACAGCAGGCATTTTATGAAATTGTTTTTGACTGACCAAAATTCTCTCAGAGAGAAAATAACAGACTACTTTTCATTTTTTTTTTTCATTTCTCTTCTTCTCGTTTATATTTAGACTGATTTAAATTATATTCTTTAAAATTTATTTTCGATCATAAAAATATAAAACTGTGGGTTCTGTTGAAAAAAATCACTCACTTCTTGCAAAAAATTATTTGTCTATTTAATAAAAATTTGCTTGCAATCATAAAATAAATGTACATCCGATTTTAACTCGCTTTACTGAGCAACAAAAATACAATCCCAGGTACTAAACATAAGTTTAGTAGACAAGGTCGTTGTTTATTGTTTGTAGGCACCATTAGTCAGTGTTCTAACTCAAGTTCAAAACAGAATTTTAAATGCAGTTTTTTTTAATCATATCACCCCGAGCAAGGCGGGAACGCCACTGATGTGCAGGGGGCTACATAAGAGTAAAAGGATTAGAGGAGAGTGAGAAGGACGAACCAGTTAGAAAGGAGCAAGAGAAGGATGGGAATACAGGTGTGATGACAGTTGCAAGGGTGGAGAGAAAGGAAAGGATCTACAGGACAGTGTGGAAAGAACTAGGGTCAAGTAGTTAAGAGATGCGTATTGACCTTGCATTTAAATTCCTGGAGATTGTAGCCGTCAGGAAAGCAAGAATAAGGAAGCGAGTTCCACAGGCGGGAAGTGCAGAAAAAGAAGCTGCAGGAGTAGAATTGTTGTCTGCATTTGGTTGATCTAACTGGGAATGGGTGAGACCCAGTTGCCAGTCTGGTTGCACGAGTAAACACCTGTTGCGGAGGCACCAGTGACTCAAGCTCGTTGGAACAGAAGCCATGGAAGTATTTACAGAACAGACACAGGGAAACCACATCTCGTCGGTGGGAAAGTGGCTGTAGTCGAGCCGCCAAGTAGGTATCTATCACGCTTTCTTCTTTAAAAATTTTTTTCAATAATTGTGAGGTTTGACTCAATCTTTTATATCACAGTATTACTCTGAATGTGAGGTCCTGTGTATGACGGTAAACTGCATCCGGCAGTAAGGCCTCTGATTGGGAGGTTGTGAGGAGCATGGAACCACCTCTTAATTGCTATTGCTCCCAGGTCCACCGGGAGTGGTAGCACCTGTTAGGGTCCCAGCTATGGGCAAATAGTTACCCTTAAAAACTGGGGTCGAAACACTATGAAAGTATAAATACTTTCCTTCAAAAAACATTACCAGTAATACATCTTTGAATACAAAACTAGAAGACATCTTCAGTTTTCTAAAATAATTGAAAGTGTTTTAATTTTTTCATCAAAATCTTACTAAATCAGCTTTTTTGCTATAACTGAACATTAAAAATAAAATATCTTAAAACCCCCACCTTTACGGCACTAAATAACCCACAGAAGTTGATAAGCTGTTAAACAAAACTCAAACTTTGTCTGACTGTGAACACACACAATTATGGTGACAACACATTTTATATTGATCATGTCTCTGTAACTGTGTGATTTCTTTCTTAAATTCAAAATTACCATACTGCTATTACTAACCAAAACCAAGTCGCATTTTTATCGATCAATCTAATGCTTCTAAAATATATATTGTGATAGTTTTAAAAATATTAAACGCCTCACAGAGGTCAATTTTTTTGCCGAGATATTTGATCAGTTTAATTTAAATTTTCAAAAAAATTGGCCATTTCTGAAAATATTTGTATTACACAATCGTTTATACTCCAATTACTTATTTTGTGTACTTATAAAATGCCAGTTGTCCATAGAAGTTAATTAAATGCATTTATCTATCTCTGAGTAAAATTAAAAAGGGTGATTTTGTATTTAATTTAAATATTTCAGGGAAAACGGATTTAAGACAATGCACCTTGATCAATAAGTCAGCTTCAGAATCTTAGTTGCTTTTGAGTAGAAGGTGCATTTTTTTTTTTTTGTTTTAGACTGAAGATTCAATTATGACTGACAAGAGTTTGAACTTTCTACTCGGTTTTTGGTTTAGCTGCAACTTTTAACGGCACATATTCGTCTATACGCACTATAGGCTTCTAATGTCTCTGATTCAGAAAACAAAAAACAAATGAGAAAACGAAGAAAAGAGGCACAAAGATCTTGAGGTCGAACACAAAATTTGTTCATAAGCTTAAGGAAAACAATTTAAGTAAAAACCAGCAAACGTCGTTTACTAAAAGACACATTTTCTCTCGGGTATTTTTAAAATGACATCGTTGATATAAAACATTTAGGAATTTCATGATGTTAGAATGAATTTAGAGAAATTTTCCAATCGAATTCCTTTGTGATCCGATAAAGAAATATATAATGTTTGGAAATAAAATTTCTTTATACTTTGCTGAAGAAATCTCTTTTACTTATTATACATTTCGTCAGCAGCATATTTTATGCAATTTTCGATAGAATATTTTCCTTTTAAATGAATAACAGTGAGTAGTTCAACAGATACACGTAAATGCTGATTTTTTTTTCATTGAACATGTTAAGTCTACCTAAACTCATGTCAAAGTTTTATCGTAAAAATTAAATAACGAAAAACGAGTCCGGATTGCCAACAGATGTGACAAATCGCTAAAATAACAGTTATTTTATTTTCAAATTCTTTGTTCTGAGATTTTGGACTAACTTTTTCAAATTCATAGAATTTCTTTTTTTTTTTTTTAATGCTAAGATAACACTTTTGATTTTATATGAATTGTAAATTGTAAATATTTGTTAAAACTAAAAGAAAAATAGAATGAGAATAGATGACAGGTGTATACCAAATTCCTACATATGACTGCATACAAAAATGCTAAATGATTTAATCTGATAAAGTCTTTGCTTACAATCATTACATTTAGACTAATATTTCTTCCATCTTAATTTGTTTTTATTTTAATCGTATCACCCCGAGCAAGGCGGTAGCGCCACTGATGTGCAAGGACTACATAAAAGTAAAAAGATTAGGGGGCTACATAAGAGAAAAAGATTAGATAGGAGAGAGTGAAGAGAGTGAAGAGAAAGACAAGCCAGTTAGTTGCTTTTTATCGTAACAATTCAAGCTTCAAAGGAAATAAGGAATAAGTTTCTATCGAGACTGGAAGGCGTATAAATTTACCTCAGGAAACCAAACCAGCTGCTCTGACAATTCTGGTACTAGAGATCTTACAGCTGTCAAAGATCAGATGTAAACATTTAAATTTCTTTTTATTCTCCTACCGCTGAGCGTCATATTTCACTTTTTATAAATCTTTTGCAATTTATTTATAATTTATTTTCTAAAATGCATAAAAATTTGTTCAGAGTTTTTTTTCAATGTCTACATTGTGTTAATATTGGAAGTGTATATTTTAGTTGGTGTTATTGTATTAAAACGTGTAGAAGACTCATAATGTGACACGTTTCGTTCTTTAGGACTTCATTGTATATAGGATAGGCATTCTTTCTTTAGGTTTGGGGGTATTTTTATATCATTACAATTTTTGTCTGAAAGTATGTGCGTTGTGGTGCAGTGGATATCGGTTTGGAACGACAAATTTGGGAGCCGAGTTCGACTTCCGGTTGAATTCGCTGCATTCATTTACGCACAAATACCCTTGGGAAAGGTATTAATCCGTTTCTTCCCTCCAGTTATGGATTAAATAACAGAGCAGATTGGGTTCTATAGCCTTGGCTGGCAACCAGTCTACCGCAGAAAGGAATGGCTACCAACTGCGGGATAATCCTCTGCCCAGTCAGTCATGTCTCTTTCGAGATATGATCGCCCAAAGCGTGTATCACGTATGACACTTAACTGACTGATTATAAGTTATGATAATAGAAGATCTGCCATGATTGCTTATTACAGATGACAGACTAAATTCCTCTTCAGGTATTAGATTATCTTTATATGTTTTTGTTATTAAACACTAGATTTCTGTTTGGTTTCGGTTACACCGCTCGCTCCACGTGTGGGTTTGAAGCTTCCAGACAAAAATAAACAGAGTCTTAACTCAATACAAATCTCTCAATCAGCCCACGTCACCACGGTCTCAATGACCCCTGGCAGCCATTGTCTCAGACCCTTTTTATGGACAAAAACTATTGCCGACGCACCAATCATCGCCGTCGGCCTCGTTCTCACTCAGCATAAAATGACAGATCGAAGAATATTCATTTCTTTGACCAAACTTGCGAGGGGAGAGGACGCAGCTGACGAAACGGCGAACTGTCTGGCGTGGGTTTACGCACGCATTCATCACAACACAGGAGCCCGACAGGCAAAACACCTTGGACGCTTTGACTCTGGTAAATGTGAATGTTTATTGTCACAGCTTTTTATTGTTTTAGAACTGGTTGTAATATATTTTATGTTAAGCTTAGATAAATTCTTTTCATTTGTAGTTGTAATAGAGTTGATAGGTAGCACAATATATTTTGATTCGTTGAATTTGTCAGGAAGGTGTCCTGTTTCTGTTTTTAAATATTTTACGAGACTTTAGTTTCACATTGAATATGAAATATAATTCTTCTTCTTCTTCTTCTTCTATGTGGCCTCTCCTTTCAGGACGTAGGCAATCATGGCTTTCCACATCTCCCTATCTCTGGTGGCTCTTAGCACGCTTTCTCCTGTTACTCTACTCAAACCCTCATTCCGTCATCCACCTGATCAAGTCCTTCAAATATGTCATCCGCTGCTTTCCCCTGTCTCTTTTTCCCTCTTTCTGGCCTGTTAGTATCAGGTTCTCCAAACCCTCCTTCCTCATTGCATGTCCCAGGAACTTCAGCTGTCTCTTCCTGATGCTCAGTATTAATTTCCTTTTCGTTTCCATCCTTTCCAAAACTTCATCATTGCTTAGATGCTCGATCTATAGAACCACATTTCAATTGCTTCAAGTTTTTTCTTCATCTTTGATGATATTGTCTAGCATTCACTGCCATATTGAAGAACTGACAACACATAGCAATCCAGTACTCTCTTTGTTTCTAGCGAAATTTTCCTGTTTAATACTTTACTCGGCTTTTGTAATGCATCCTTGTACTTTTGGATCTCGGGAAAATAAATGTATGGAAACAGCTGTGACCACAAAATGAGGGTTCAGTTTACATATTGATTGTAATATGGAATTGATCCCCCGCTTTATGTTCAGTATGCTTCTGTAGAACCACATTTCAGATGCTTCAAGTTTTTCTTTCATCTTTGATGATATTGTCCAGCATTCACTGCCATATTGAATAACTGACATCTTATAGCAATCCAGTACTCTCTTCTTAGTTTCTAGCGAAATTGCCCTGTTTCTTAATAGTTTACTCAACTTCTGGAATGCTTCCTTCGCCATGCCAATTCGCCTTCGGATCTATTGTCTACGTAATTCTCCTTTTTTTTATTTTTTTTTATTTTTAAATCAAACTAAATCCCAAGCAATGCGACAGGCCTACAAAGATGCAAAGGATTACTGGGAGGGAAAGAATATGTGAAGACTTTTGAAGAAATCGGAAATCCAATCGAATTGAGTTTGAGTTTGAGTTTTGTTTAACGGCATATCAACACTTCTGTGGGTTATTTAATCTCAAGAAGGTGAGATTTTAAGAGGTTTTTTTTAATGTTCAGTTATAGTGAGAATATTGATTTAGTCAGATTTTGATGAAAATGTTTTTATTCTTTTTTATTTTAGAAAACTGAAAATATTTTCTAGTTTTATATTCCAAATTGTTTTGCTGAGAATAATTATTTTTTGTCAAAAATATGTTATGGTAATAATTTTTTCTTCAAAAGTGTATTGTATACATATTTTTCTATAAAATTATTTTTATAATTTCATAGTGTTTTGACCCTAGTTTGAGGGTCAACTATTTGCCCATAGCTGGGACCCTAACAGGTGCTATGACTCCGGGTCAGGGTGAATCTGGAAACAACAGCAATTAAGAGGTGGTTCCATGCTCCTCACAACCTCCCAATCAGAGGCCTTGCTGCCGGATGCAGTTTATCGTCATGCCCAGGACCCTCCAATCTAAACAGGATATGCATCTCTAGTTATGTTCAATGTCTGTGTATTCTGAATGCTCTTAAACAGCACCCGATAATTATTACGGATTTTATTTTGTTGTTTTGGTGAAATAAAAATTTATGAGATCATTTTTATTAGTTGATTTGCAATTGACACTTTGTTTTAAGAATTGTTCAGTGCAGTGTAACATAATATCAAGGAAAAGTAAAGTGTTGTTTCTGTTTTGTAAGTGAAGTTTTGTAAGCCTTTTGTTCAACTTCGTAGTGTCTATCTACAAGTTCAATGTATTGCCTCCCGGTAGGCGTCTGTCTCACGCGTGTGTGCGCACATAATGCAGTCAGCCAGATAAACGCCTTATGGCAATAAAATCTCTGAAGACAAACTCCTGTTCATTAGCAGCTTTATTCTATTCTAAAATGGCAAAATAGAAAAATAAATAAATACAAATTTGAGATAGTATTTACATTATTCGGACTATTGTTCTCATCATTGTTACTATTTGTACGACGTTTCGATCGATATAGCAGATATAGACAATAGTTATTCCTGTGAATTGACCCAAAACGTTGTTAGTTCAATACCAGGCTACAGCAGTAACTTACAAGGTTAGAGGGAGATAACTCATGACTACCAGAAGAGGCTCTACTACGCAAGGAATGAAGATCATATACTCCAATGATTGTAATAAAGGGTTCAGTTCGAAATTCCTAGCACCTGAAGAAGGCCGGAGCGTACAACGGCCGAAACGTCGTACAAATATCAACAAAGAGTAGTCCAAATAATGTAAATACAGTAAATAGTACTGCATCTGAGAAATATAGACAAATACAAATTTGAGTTGAACAACATAAATAACAACAGAATATAAACTTATTTATAAAAAGAACTTTGTCTCTGTGTGTATGTATGTGCGTGTGTGTCCGTTACCTATAGACTCCGAAACGGCTGAACCAATTTTCTTGAAAATTTACACAGTTGTACTATAAGCGTCTGCGAGTGTTCTTAGGTAGGATTTGCGTCGAAGTACCCCCGATAAATATCGAAAATCGATAATAAAAAAAATCGAGTTATAGAAGTAGTGGTCCGATTTTAATCAAATTTCATGCACTCATAGACAAAGGAATAAAAAAACGATATTCAGAAGTTTCAAGGTTTCAGTTCTAACAAAAGTGCAGAAAATCGATAATATATATATATAAAATGCAAGATGTTTGTGTGTGTGTCTGTTTATTTCCCTGTATGTCTGTATTTTTTCAGCCCTTTTATTTTAGTTTTTGTTTCGGGTTTGGATCTAAGTAGGTATAATTGTAGTTCTTAGTCTCAGCCATGATACCATTTACTCAGAGGTTCTTATTTAGCCTTGAAAATTCAGTTTACGATGAAAAAAACTTATTTGATATCGAAAGCAGTAAATCAAAATTTGACTTACATCCATTCATTTTTCCTTCAGTCTGCGGTTTCGCTTTAACTGGAAAATGTCAATAGTCATCTATTAATTACTGGACTCTAGCTCTCTCCCCACCCCCGAATATCCTTTGCTTTCTCTCCCCCTATGTATCTGTCATCGCACCTGCATTCTCAGCTTTCTATTGCTCCTTTCTAACTAGTTTGTACTCCTCACTCTTTTCTAATTAATCTTTTTTACAGTTATGTAGCCCCCCCCCCCCTGCTCATCAGTGGCATTTCTGCCTTCCTCGGGGTGAAATGATTAAAAAAAAAAAACAACTATTGCTTTTTAGTGTTTCGTGCCAACGTCCAAAGAGTCTGATCTCCAGGACCATGGATTAATTTTGAAGCTTTCATTACACCCGAGCAACACCGGGCTCTACTGCTTGTACATACATAAGTAATGGGTAAAAAGAAGGGAAGCGAATATGGAAAAATGCTGAGCATGATTGTGCGATCGTGGGTCTAAAGGAGTAACAACAGTATTAGACTGTTAGACGATGTCTGTCGGTATATGGCAGCAAGTGCTGAACACGCTCATCAGATATTAAGGAAAATCTTGAAGCAACCGAAATGTGATTCTATAGAATAATGCTGAGAATATTATGAAGCGAACATGAGCAACAACGAGGTTTTGGAGAAGATAGGAACGAAAAAATATTATGCTTAACAAAGAAGTATTACAAGACAGCTGAAGTCTCATGGTCAATGAGAAAAGAGGACTTGGAGAATTTGATACCCACAGGACGGATCGAGCGAAAGAGAGACAGGGAAATGCAACGTGTGAAATATTTGATGGACTTGAGCAAGTGAATGTCAGAACAGGATTTGGGAGAAATACCAAGAGAAAAGTTGTTTCGAGTCACAAAGGATAGTGGGATGCGGAGGGTCGTGATCGCCGATGTCCTGCACGGACACCGTTCATAAAAGAAGAGTGTATTTTCCGTGAAATTGCAAATCACTAACTCCTGTGATCGCTATACACGACATGTTTAAATGCTGTTGTGTAGGGACTAAAAAGTCAAAAATATTTATTGAAAGTTTTCATTCTCTCGGTATTTAATAAACTCAGCATGAGAAAATGTGAGAAAAATAAATTTAAGAATAACGTGCTGCTTCAGTCTTTCAAATTAAAAGAGTATGTCTACATTTGAAAATTCATCAGAACTGAATAGCCTGGCTTTCAAATCGACTCGAACGCCCGTATCTGAACCTGAAGCAAATTACAAGTATTTCACTCAAGGTATATCTATCAATGACATTATCGATATAGACGTTTAATATCTTTGTCAGGGATCAGATTAAATGAGGGAATATAGGCAGAAAAGACCTGCTGCTTCCAAAATAACGCTTCCAAATCTTGATTTAACGTAGGCTGAGACTCTGATGGATAGCGCAAATCTGTTTCAGCTAACGAGCTTATTTTGTATTGAATGTAGAATTTATATATATAAAAGGCAATCTGTGAGTCTGTGTGTGACTGTTCCCTATGTATGTCTACATTATTTAAGCTACACCATTCAAACTTTCTAGGGACACACATCTACAGGGAAGCCAAGTCGACATATACTGTTTGAGTTTATGTTCAGCAATTTTCCCTTTTGCACTTTTTGGCCAATGAACACGATTGTTTACATTTGCTTCGTAAAACATCCAAGATCTAAGATGGTTGCTGAATTACGTCCCAGAAATCAAATCACACGTGTCAAACGTGACTAAAATATTTTTTATTAAAGAATATGAGTCTTTATATTTAATTTTTCTTCAGACGTTTTACGTCACAGAAATCAAATCACACGTTTCAAACGCGACTAAAATATTTTTTATTAAAAAAATTAGCCTTTATATTTAATTTTATTCCGACGTTTTAAAAATTTATTTGGTCAGCAAAAAAAAGTGTAAATATTTTTCCCCGTAATTTTGAAACAAAAGAAATATTTAAAAAGTGTTCTGACATTCACTTGCTCAAGTGTGTTTTCAAACAAAAACGAAATATGTCAAATAAAAAGTAACATCTTCTCCTACTACTAAAATGTTCTGAGTTGCACGGGCAACGCCGGGCTATCATGCTAGTATAGTATGAAAATGGATTTGATTGTATTATATTGTTTGTATTACTGTGTTAAGCAAGCAAAAACATTAAAGCCTGCAAGAAGCAGAAAATTCAGAACAAGTGGTGACTCAGATGCATATTTATAAATAAATGCTGTTCACTATCTCTCTCTCTCTCTCTCTCTCTCTCTCTCGCTCCTCTTTCTCTCTCTCTCTCTCTCTCTCTCTCTCTCTCTCTTTCTCTCTCTCTCTCTCGCTCCTCTTTCTCTCTCGCTCTCCTCTTTCTCTCTCTCTCGCTCTCTTTCTCTCTCTCTCTCTCGCTCCTCTCTCTCTCCCTCCCTCTCTCTCGCTCCTCTTTATCTATCTATCTATCTATCTATCTATCTATCTATCTATCTCCCTAATTTAGTGGAATGTTCGACGAAATTATCTCCTTTTGTGTATCCCTGGGCAACATGAAGGAAAAAAGTAGATTTTCTATGTAAACAGGATGTCCATCAGGTTTTCCTGTTGTCCGCCTCGCCTTTCATCGAGAAAGAAATCCTGCAGGGAAGACGATGCAGCAAAAATTTGCCCACACTCTCGAACTGTGATATTTACAAAATCATTATGAGAAAAATAATACAACCTTCCTATCTTTCTGAATCTTCTTTTATTTTATCACAACATTTTTTTTGTATGTCTATTTCTGAGATGAGGTAATATTTACAGTATTTACACTATTCGGACTATCGTCCTCGTGTTTGTTGCCATTTGTACGACGTTTCTGCCGTTGTACGCTCCGGCCTTCTTCAGGTGCTAGCAATGTTGAACAGAACCTTTTATTACAATCACTGGTGTATATCATCTCCATCCCTTGCGTAAAGCCTTTTTTGTAGCCATGAGTTATCTCCCTCTAATCCTTAAGGACACAAAACCCAGTGGATATAGACGTTGGTTAGTTCCTGTGACTTGACCCAAGAAATTGTCAGTTCAATACCAGGCTACAGCATATGTAAACAAGTAACTTACATGGTTAGAGGGAGACAACTCATGACTACCAGAAAAGGCTTTACACAAAGGATGGAGATTATTTGAAGCGTAGGGAGCTGGTTAATGTTTCTTGATTCGGCCTTGTGTCATACATAACCGAACTCCCTACAGCTTACAAGTTTAGATGGATAATTATAATCATCGATGTTTTTCATCAGAAGGTTGTTTGTCGGCAACAGTGTGGAATAGTGTAGAATTTTACAATAATAAAATATACATTTTTCATGTTAAAATAAAAATTTATTCAAAAGAGGAATGACATAAGTTATAGAAGTTAATGTTCAATTAGAAACATTATTAAGAGGTTAAGGGTTGAGTTCGTACAAAATGTTCTAGTCCTAATTATTGAAAAAGAGATACGGAGAAAGAGAACAAGGTGCGACCTGACCTTATCTCCGGGTCGATTTGAAGTTAGTTACATTTTACTTCTTTCTCGGCTCCCATCTGTGTTTTGACTGACGCTGAGGTCATTTATATAGTTCTTTTGAATTTCACACTGGATCGCCAAGTCCTTCCAAGTTTTACAAGTCGCTCCCATTGGTTAAAAATAATTTTAACATCTACTTTCGAAATCTGGTTTCGACTTTTTTGCTAAGCAGATGGTCAATCCTTTTTCTATTTGTGAAAACCAGGATTTCATACGTTATTGTGAATTTTTGTAAAAGTGAAGAAAAGAGTTGATTTTAATTAATTTCTTATCAGCTACAATATACCCCAGTGATTGTAATAAAGGGTTCTGTTCGAAATTCCTAGCACCTGAAGACGACCGAAGCGTACAACAGCGGAAACGCCGTACAAAGATGAGGACAATAGACTGAATAATGTAAATACTTTTTTCTACTTCATCTTTAATTTATTTCCTTTTTTCTCTTCTACGCCTTCTTTCTCTTCATTTTTTCTTTTTTTGTTTTCTTTCTTTATATTTTTCTTCTTTTATATTCCATCTGGTCTTTCGCCCTCTTCGTCATTTCTTTATAATCTCTTTCTATGATTTTCCATTTTTTCTATATTTTTCTTCCCTACTTATTTTTATTCATTCAGGACATGAAACAATAAAATCAAATTGTGTATAAAAACAACATTTATATATACACAGATATCAATTAAGGTTTTTTAACAAATAAAGTAATGTCTTTTGAATGGGTTCAAAGGACGTTAAAATGTTCATAGCAGTAAATGCTGAAAAGAGAATTTGTGCGTATGTATGTGGGAGCGTTTCTCAGTTAGGAATGTCTTTGATGTCTCCGCTTCGTATATCGGGTAAGTAGCTCAGGGGACAGCGAACAAGAAGGGGAGAGGGAAAGACGAGGTCAAGGGACGTGCTAATTATGCTCGTACTTTCTCAACTGGCGATGCGTCCTGTGTCGGATTTTTATTTCGTCTTTGTGGGTCCCAGCAAGTCATTTGGAAATTCACACCCGTATTTAATTCTGGGCTTCTCATTGGGCGATAAACAAAATTCACGTAGGCTCGCGAAAAAGGAATTTGATATTTATTAATTTGCGTGGAGCCAGGTGTGCAAAGACCAGTTTTGGTCATTTGCTTTCTGGACCGCTGAGGGCAAACATCCGGTCCCTCGCTTTGCTTGGTATCACCACAACGTTAGAATAAAGTTGGAATTTGTCTTACGCCAATCCCGCTAAAACGGAAGGGTCTATTTTCTATTTTCTAGAAAGTTTTTAATTCTCCATTTGTACCGCGCTTAAACTTCTAAGATGGAAATAGGCAATTACCTCAACCATCTGGCGGACTGCTTTGCTAGTTTAGCCTTAGCGTTACAGATAGCTGAGCACTGACAACAAATAATTTCAAAGCCGATTTGAAAATCACAAGGGAACGAATAAAAGAATTTTTTTTTTCATTGGAAAATTAAAAGTTTATTCTTATACTAGCTATATCAACAAATACACATTATTTTTCTATACTTCTACTAGCAGTATAGCCTGGCGTTGCTCGGGTGTAATGAAAGCTTTAAAACTAATCCATAGTCCTGGAGCTCAGATTCTTTGGACGTTGACACGAAAGACTAAAAAGCAATAGTTGTTTCCAGTTAAAGCGAAACCGTAGACTGAAAGAAAAATCAATGGATGTAAGTCAAATTTGATTTAGTGCTATCGATATCAAATAAGTTTTTTTGGTCGTAAACTGAATTTTGAAGACTAAATAAGGCCTCTGGGTAAATGGTATCATGGCTGAAACTAAGAACTACAATTATACCTACTTAGAGTCAAACCCGAAGTAAAAACTCAAATAAAAGGGTTGAAAAAATACATACAGACGGATAAACCGACACACACACAAACATTGTGTCTATATATATATATATATATATATATATATATATATATATATATATATATATATATTATCTATTTTCTGCACGATTGTAAGAACTACAACTTTGAAACTTCTGAATATCGTTTTTTATGTCTTTGTCTATGAGTGTACCAAATTTGATTAAAATCGGACCACTCCTTCTATAACCCGATTTTTTTATTATCGATTTTCGATATTTATCGGGGGTACCTGGACACAAAACCTAGCTAAGAACACTCCCAGACGCTTATAGTACAACTGTGTAAATTTTCAAGAAAATCGGTTCTGCCGTTTCAAAGTCTATAGGTAACGGACACACACACACAGACACACACACACACAGACAATGTTCTATTTATAAATAAGTTTAGATATTTTGTTCAGTCGTAACAAAAGCGCCTAATATTTGCATAACCAGATATTTGATTAATCATGTATTCAATTTCATATATATCCAGGAAAATTGATTCTCAGTTATAACAGATGTCAATTCGAGTCGTGAATGGTTGATCACATGATATTTCAGAGTCAAAGTCTGAGAAAGCTTTTCCTGCTTTTAATATGAACGATACAGTTAAAGTGTTAGTAAGAATGTAAGTTCAGTACTCGAATATATAACATATATATTCGATTTTTACCAGGAGCGGCTGAAAGATAAAAGAATCCTTCCCAATTGTCTCTACTAAATCAGCATTTTCTCATCAAGTTTATTAGATTTTTTGAGGGAAAATTGCTTGGAAAATAACTTATCTAAATAAATCTCTGCGAATATACAGAAGTAACTCTTATTTTGCCAGAGTAAATATATATTTTAAATACACTTTCATTTTATTAGAATTACTGCGAGTGTCTGGAAAAGCTCTCTTGATCAAAAATCATTGTAAAGCAGAGACGCGAGTATCTTTGTATAAATAAAATGCATTTTTCTCGAATCAGCTTCAAGGGAATCTATATCTATACAAATTACAAGATGGCAGAAATGGACAGTTGTGAATCTTATATCATGATTTTCTTTCTACAGGCCCGTAATATCCAATTTGAAAGATTGCATATCTGGCGATGTACCTTCTAAAATAAGTTACGCTGCACTTTGCTGTATTCTTATGTTGAAACTTAATAAGAATTAATAATTGTTTGGTAAATGAGATTGTAACGCATTACCCACTGGAGCCGTTGATCAATGTTCGAGTGCATGTAAGTAAAATTAATTTTGAAAGCTGATTTTTCAAGCTATAGGTTAAGATGTGCTTTGTTGTGCAGTAAATATCGACTCGGAACGACAAATCGGGGTGCCGAGTTCGAATTCTAGTTGATTTCTTTACATTCACTTACGCATAAATACCACTAGGAAAGGTATTAATCCATCCTTTCCCTCCAGTTATGGGGAAAATAATAGGACAGATTGGGTTCTATAGCCTTAGCTGGCAACCAGTCTACCGCAGAAAGCAATGGTAACCTACTGCGGGATAATTTTTTGCCCCGTCAGTCATGTCCCTTTCGAGATATGTTCACCCAAAGCATGTATCTTGTATGACACTTAACTTACTGTATCTGACATAGCACAATCATTTTAACCAAAATTTCATCTCATTCAATTAACTTATTAGTGAACGTTTCTAAATTCTCTTTATATATATATATATATATATATATATATATATATATATATATATATATATATATTAGATCGAGGCAGCAAATAATTATCTAAACATATACTGTTAAATATAAGTGACAATGAATGTCTATTATGTTTACTGATGAGCTGTTCTAAACATCGTATTTTGGATTTAATTTCAGGTGAAAAAAAAGACAAAAATTCTCCAACATTTGGATATTTTGTTATTATGATGATGGTTCTAAGCTTTCGGCTCACATGAGCCATCTTCAGAGATGGAGAATTTTTGTCTTTATTTTCGCCTGAAATTAAAGCCAAAATATGATGTTTAGAACAGCTCATGATTAAACATAATAGACATTCATTGATGTTATATATATATATATATATATATATATATATATATATATATATATATATATATACGCTCTCACATTCTGATTGAGCACTCTGGAAGAATGGTAGACTTTGAAAAACAGTAGCTACTCTGGCGTGTACACATCGCCCATTCAGTAAAGTGAATTAAAGCACTCTAGCTATTGGGCAAGTATAATGATAATATATGCGCCAAAATGTCTGCCTTCTTCCACCGAACGCCCATAGCCCAGAGGTAGAATCGCCGACTGACACCAATTCGGTCAGGTTTCAATCCTGGTTTAAAAAGCAGTTGGAGTCTAACCGTACTGATGAGCTGTGATACAGCGAAACAGATCTGTCTGCGGATGACAATATATATATATATATATATATATATATATATATATATATATATATATATATTCCAGGCAAAGTAATAAAAAACAGTAAATATCTTAGATATAATTTTCTATCTAAATAACGAAATACACAATCCATGCAAAAAACTAAATGACACCCTAATATCAGTCAGTCAGTTGCTTTCTGCGATTAGACTGGTTGCCGATCAAGGCTACAGAACACAATCTGTCCTGCTATTTAATCCATAACTGGAAGGAAGATACGGATTAATACCTTTCCCAAGGGTATTTGCGCGTAAGTGAATACAATGGATTCAACTGGAATTCGAACTCGGCTCCCCGGTTTCAACAAAAATGCCAATCACCTCTTAACGTATTCAGACAAATGAGCATATCTATAAATAAAATAATTTCAACAAATTCAGGAAGCTCAAACATATTCAATAAAAGCAAAAACCATGTGAATCAACCCAAAGTAACAGAATATATTCAAACAGAGTAGAATACAAAAATGAAAACAGTTCAAAGAAAAATAATAAAAAAGGAAATATAATTTGGTTCAACCCCTACAAAAATAAAGTAAAAAACAAAAATAGAAAAAATATTCTTCGAAATAACTGACAAACACATAATTGACTAAGAACAGCAAATTAGCAAAAATTTGCAATAAAATCAAAAATTTGCAGTAAAATCAAAAATTAGCAATAAAATAAAATCAAAAATTAGTTACAACTGCATGGATAAAATTAAGAAAATAACTAAACACAATAACAAAAAATCTCAAGAAAACCAATTACAACAACAATAATAATAACAAACATCAAAATAATACCGTTAAATGTAACTGTCAAAACAAAGAAAATTACCCACTAAATAAATACTTAAATCTCTCGCAAATATTAACATTAACACAGACGGAAGGAATAACAGAGAAAAGACTCGTGTAAGAATAATACTTAACACTGAAGATAGATTAGGAGAGATTTATTATACAACTGTACAATAGACCAATAGCCGTACAAGAACAATCAACGAATAGTAACAGGAATAATGATCAAGTAGAAAATGTCTCCGCCTATGACGTATGCGTCCGTCTAGTGACGTATGTCCCTAGTCAGTCTTTTATAGCCTAGACCATATCCATTACGGGGTAGGATAGGCCGTTCCTCTACAACACCTCCCCACGAGCTAAATTCTTCGTGGAATTTTGCTCAATATTTTTTTCTTTTGGGATCTGGGCATAGGTGTTTTGTTTTCTTCCTTTTTCTCTTACTTCTTCTCCTTGTGTCCTCCCTTTCAGTAGAATCATTAGTTACCTCCATCGGTACTTCCACGTTCGCGGGTGGTTTAATTTCAAACGTATCGTATAAAACCTCCATTGGTATCTTATATTCCTTATTGACGGTTTCCATGAATCGGGGTCTTAACTGATTTAGGTGTCTTTGGCAGACAACCTTTTGACCTTGCACTATATAGATCGCCCTGCCGATTCTCCGACTTACTATTCGGTCTTCCCACAAACATTTTATTGACCGATACTTTTTAAAGAAAACTTTATCGCCTTCTTTGAAATACTTTGTATCCGAGTTTGGTTTCCTCAAGTTCTTTTTCCTTTTCTTTGGTAATAGCCTATCAAAGATTGATCTAATCTTTCTTGCATACATTACCTCCGCAGGTGATAAATTACAACTGATATTGTGAATGGATGTAATCCTATACACCATCAAAATTTTGAATATTTTTATTATCAGTGTCGATTCCGTCCGCTTTTCTCATTGTTCTTTTAAATGTATCGACAAACCTTTCCACCTGACCATCTGACCTCGGATTATATGCAGGTGTCGTTACGTGTTCCATTGCTAACGCCTCGCAATAACTCTTAAACTCAGATCCTGTGAACATGGTACCGTTATCACTTACGATTGTTTTTGGCACCCCAGCCGGCTAAAGCCTTTATCGTGTTTGCCGCTGTTGGTCGCTTGAATTTATATACTTCAGGCCATTTCGAAAAACTATCCACCATGATTAGATAATATTCTCCTTTTATTAGTCCTGCATAGTCCACATGTATTCATGACCACGGCACATCCGTTTTAGGTCACGGTTGCGTTTTTATGGATGGTGATTTAGCTGCTAGCTGACAGCCTTTACACTGTTCCACCAATTCTTCGATATCTTGGTCTATTCTAAGCCAGTACACATAACTCCTCATTAAGGACTTCATTCGTGATATGCCTGGATGACCCAGATGAAATTCTTTTAAAATCCTTGTTCTTAACACCCTTGGTATTACCACTTTCTGAGCATACATCAGTGTCTCTTTACAAATTGAAAATGGTGAAACTTTTCCTCCTTTATTTCTTTTCACTTGTTTAATCATTTTAGCAATATAGTCATCTATTTTCGCCATTTTTTCAATTTCTTCCGGCGTTACCGGTAATACGTTAACGGTGTTTACTAGTACATCTTTTGGTTCCTTTTCTTCTTTCAGCACCGCTATCACCGTTTTTTCTAGCAACTCAGACTTTTTTGGAATCAGTCTTGACAGACAATCCGCATGTGCAGTTTCTTCAGATTGAATAAATTTCATTTTGAAATTGTAATTTAACAAAATTACTGACCATCTTTGTAGCCTGTTCTCTGAATGAGTCGGTACACCTTTTTTCGACCCAAATATTTATAATGACGGTTTATGGTCGGTTTGCAGCACAAACGCTCTCCCATAAGTGAATCTATGGAATTTTTTACCGCATAAATTATAGCTAGTGCTTCCTTTTCTATCTGGCGATAATGTTTTCTGCTGGAAGCAACGCTCTCGAAGCATGAGCGATAGGTTTCGTTGCACCATCCTCGAGTTTGTGTAACAATACAGCTCCAATGCCGTATTCACTTGCATCCGTTGCTATAATTAACTCTTTCTTCGGATCAAAATGCACTAACGCCAAATCTGACAACAAGCACTTTTTGATTTTTTCAAAAGCTTCATTGCATTTCTTCGTCCAACACCACTTTTTTTTTTCAATAATTTATTTAAGGGTGCTCTTAGGTCGTGCATATTAGGAATGTAGATGTTATAATAATTCGCAAACCCCAGAAATGACTGTAGCTTACTTACATTATCTGGAATAGGCATATTTTTAATTGCTTCAGTTCTGTTTGGATTAGGTTTTCTACCTTTGCGATCGATAAGTTGACCTAAATACTCAATCTTGTCCAAGCAAAACTCGCATTTTTCAGGTCCTACTTTGAACCCATAATTCCTAATTCGCTTCAACACTTCGCGGACATGCATTTTATGCTCTTCTATACTTTTGCTTTAATCAAAATGTCGTCTCGGTACGCCATTGCATAGTCAAGACCCGATAACATAGTATCCATGATTTGTTGGAATGCACTAGGTGCTACTTTCAAACCAAGCGGTAGACATTTCAATCTGTATAATCCTCTATGTGTGCTTATTGTCAAATACTTTGAACATTCTTCCTCGACCTTAACTTGTAGATATGCTTCTGACAGATCTATCTTTAAAAAGATCTTTCCTCCATTTAACTTTGAAAATATCTCCTCTGGTGTGGGGAGTGGATGCTTGTGATCTTTTAAGCATTCGTTTACTTCGGTCAAAAAATCTGCACACACTCTTATTTTGTTATTCTTCTTTTTTACATAGACCATAGGCAATACCCAGTCCGAATAGTCTATTTTTTAATAACTTCATTTTTCTCCAATCTTTGCAATTCTTTGTCTGTCGCCTCTAATGATGCAAAGGGAGCTTTCCTTTTCGGTTTGAACACTGGTTTAATGTTGTCCTTTATTTCAGACTTCACTTCAATTTGCGTACAGCAACCCAGTTCCTCCGAAAATGCTTCCGTGAACTCATTTTTAAGTCTTTTACGAATTTTTCAGTCTGCTTCGACTTTCCTACATTTGACGCATTTATCCTTCTGCAAAACATATTCATGGGCTTTTCCCATAAATTAAATAACACGATTAAATCTATACCAAATAGATTTGTATTCTTTCCTAAAATCACATAGATTTTAGTCTTGTGTACTTTGCCGTCAAATGCTACTTTCGCGAAAAATTCACCTTTGAATTTTAATTTATAACCTGAAATGCCTCTTGCAATCTTTTTTAGTTTTCTGTAACTCTGGTCGGCCTATTTTTTCTCAGGTATATTCATCTACTGTAGAGATATCACTTCCGGTATCCAGTAAACAAGTTATATTTCGTCCATTTATTTTTATGTCCACGTACTTTCTAGTGCCGCAATCCTTTGTGACTTTCTTCATTACCACAGTATTTACCCTTTTGGTCTTTCGGTCCCCTTTTTTCCTACACATCACTGCTTTGTGTCCCTTCTTCGTACATACAAATCATTGTTTATCTTTAAAATAACATTTACTTGTTACGCGATTAGTTTTGCCACATGCTTCGCAGTATGATTTTCCCTTTTCGTAGGCCTGTTGCTTAACTTAATGAATTCGAGCAACACTTTTTTCTCCAATACAAACATTATCTCTTTTAATGTTTATCAATTTCTGGCATTCTTCCGACACTTTTTGTGGCGTTATTTCTGCATCCTGATACAACATTGTGAGAATCTTAGAACGTACTTCCTTATCTTTCGGTGCCGTTAACCCTTGTACAAAGGTTAAATATTTAAACATGTCTTCTTTGATATCATAACAAAGTCTTCATATTCTTCTTTTACGATTTTTAAACACTTATATCGTGTATAGAACAAACTTTCCCTTTCTCCAAACATTTTCGACAAAATTTCGACCGTTTCGTCGAACGAAATTCTTCGGGTTATTTTGGTAAAATAAAGTTTGTGTATTTCATATTCGCCTGAGTTCCTATCTTTTGTAATAGAAGCATTATTTTTCCTCGTCGGTCCATGCTTTGCACTGTCTCGAAAAAATCGTATCGTATCTTTTATAGTACGAAGGAAAAGTAATTCCTTCTTCAGGATTGTATACAAATTCTGTAAGAGAGTTTGAAATACCTTCTGTAGAGAAGACTCTAGAACCTTCCTTCGGTTCGCCCTGCTTTAATACCATTTTTGTCAAAACCTCTTGTTGAAGTATCATTTGTTGTTGGAAATTCGTTTGTAGTTTTTGTTGGTTTTCCTGATGCCTTAATATTTTTTGTTGGAGCTCTGTTTGTATTTTTGTTGGCTTTCCTATTGTTGCATTAACTGTTGGACTGCTCCTCCCAGCGTCTTTGCGAATTCAGCTAATTGTTCCATATTTTTTATATGTACAGCTGACCAATAAGTTATACTCTTCGGCAAGAACAATAAACGTAGTTTTTTTATGAGGGGTAAAAATAACTACCTCTTACCTTAACTTATTTTTCTTTTCGCATCAACCTTTCCAAATTTTGGTCACCAAACTGATATTTGGTGAGCTTCCCGTAACTGCCAAATCTTCGTCGTCAATCTGTTATTTTGGTGAGCCCCACGTAAATATTCGCCGCCAGTCGGTTATATCCCGGGAAGGAATAACAGGGAAAAGAATAGTGTAAGAATAATACTTAACACTGAAGATAGATTAGAAGAGATTTATTATACAACAGTACAATAAACCAATAGCCGTACAAGAACAATCAACGAATAGTAACAGGAATAACGATCAAGTAGAAAATGTCTCCGCCTATGACGTATGCGTCCGTCTAGTGACGTATGCTGACGTATGCCCCCCAGTCACAGTCTTTTATAGCCTAGACTATATCCATTACGGGTAGGATAGGCCGTTCCTCTACAACAGAAAGAAAAATAAACAAATAATGCATCCGTATCTAAATAAAATCTTGAGTGCAATGGTCAGCAATGGTTTGTCTAGCTAGAACTTATTACAATTGAGTAGTGAATTCGATCCTCACTGGGTACTTCATACTTTCTGTCTTGTGCTCCATCTGACACATCACCCAATACGCCCTGCACCTGACATATAGATGGCTCCACTAATAAAAAATCTATATAATTTTTATGAGTTAATAACCTTCAAATGGCACGTGACAAAATTTGGGCCCAATTGGATCATTAGTTTAAAAATTACAGTTATTTAAGTGACGCTACTGTTGCAAATTTTCAAAACAATGGAAAAATCTTAATTTCGTGTGTCGATAAAAAATTGCTTTCTGAACGGAAAAACACTGTTCAAGCAAAGTAAAAGCTTCATGAGTGTTATTTCGACTCTGGTCCGTAGGAAACAACGGTTAAGACGTGGCATGCTTACTGTAAACGTGGTCACACAAATACAAATGATGCAGATCGCTCAGACCACCCAAAATCGACAGTTATCCTTGAAAACACAAAAAGATTCACAAACTTGTTTTGGCCGATCGTAAATTGAATTTGCGTAAGATAGCAGAGGATTTGAACATATCCAAAGGCAGTGTATTCATCATTTTGCATGAACATTTGTCAAGGAGAAAGCTGTGTAAATGTGGGTGCCGTGCTTGCTCACAGTCGATCACAAAAATCAACGCGTCGACGATTCAGAGCGTTGTTTGCAACTGTTTCAACGCAACAAGACAGAGTTTTTGCTTAAATATGTGACAATGGATGAAACATGGATCCACCACTTCACTCCGAAGTCAAATCAGCAGTCAGCTGAGTGACTAGCAGCAGGTAAAAGGCGTCCAAAGCAACCAAAGACACAAACATTAGCAGGCAAGGTTTTTTTGGCCTCCGTATTTTGGAATGCACAAAACTTTGAGAAAGAAAGATCCATCAATAGCGATTATTATATAGCATTATTGGTGCATTTGAAGAAAGAAATCGTCCAAAACGGACACAAATGAAAAAGAAAAACGTGATCTTTCACCAAGACAATGCACCGTTTCACAAGTCGATCGCAACGATAGAAAAACTGCATGAATTGCACTTCGAATTGCTTTTGCATCCACCCTATTCTCTAGGTCTGGCCCCAGCGGCTATTGGATGTTTGAAGGCTTCAAAAGAATGCGCCAGGGAAATACATTTGGCTCCAATGAAAAAGTGATATCGGAAATTGAGGCGTATTTTGAGACCGAAGACAAATTGTTCTCCAAAAAAGGCATCGAATTGTTAGAGAAGCGTTGGAATCTGTGTATCACCCTAGAAGGAGACTATATTGATAAATAAAGTCGATTTTTGCCTAAAAGTTGTTGTTTTATTAGTTAGGCCCGGGATTTATTGAGTGATGTGTTGAGCGGTGCTTAGAAAATTTAGTACCAAAGTAAATATTCTTCTTTATGTGCTGTGTCCTTTCAGGGCGTAGACAATTATGGTTTTCCCCTTGCGCCTATCTCTTGTCGTTTTTAATAGTTTTTCTCTTAGTATTTCTCCCAAACCCCGATCCATCATCCAATTGCTCAAGTGTATCACGTATGTCTCACGTTGCTTTGCCCTGTTTCTTTTTTCCTCTATCTGTCCTGTGAGTATCAGATTCTCCAGGCTATCTTTACTCATTACGAGTTCCAGAAATCTCAGCTTTCTCTTCCTGATGGCAAAGATGTTTCCTTTACCGTTTCTATCCTCTCCAAAACGTTGTTGTTGCTCCCAGGTTTGGTTCCTGGTATCCTATGGCGCCATAAAAGAAATAATATCCTCACCAAATGGGAAATTATTAAAAAAACAAACAGTCCAATAAAGTATTAACAGAAAAATTTTAAACTATGCTCAGAGGAAAAAATTGGCAATAATTAGTTTTAAGAAATAAAATATACACTTAAACAAGAAATTGAAATAAAGTGTAAATGTTTTTTAACTAAATATTTTTTAAATAAATAGATTTACATCTATAATTTATAATTTACACTTTATAAAATTTATAAATTCCACTCTATAAAATTTATAATTTACTACAATTTACTATGTAACCCCCTGCAAAACAGTGGCAGTAAAATGCCTTGCTTGGTGTGATATGATTATAAAATAATTATAAATATGATTATATATATTTGATTATATGATTATAAAAAAACGAAATAATACCCAAGTAAAAACATAAATAAATATCTCCTTTATTATATTTTTTAAATAATAAACGAGTTTTTTTCAATAAGCATTTAAACGTAAAGTCAATAGTCATCAACTATCTTAAGGTTAAGTTTAAGATTAACCTCTCTCTCATGCTCCTTACTCATTTCCACTCAACTCTCATCAATATTTATGCAAGAAACGAAATACAATTTTTCTAAATAAGGGGGGGGGCGCTCAAACATTAAAGATGACATGACGTGAAAAATAACCGGAAATCAAAGAGCAATGTTTTTTTACAATTGATAGGAAAAGATGAAAAAGACATGAAAAATAGGGAAAAGGCTTAAAGTAAAAATTAAACGAGGAAAAAGACAATCACGCCCCCCTACACGTACGCACATCCACGCAGACGGGTGCATAGGTGCACGCACACAAAAATACATCTGCACAGAAGGGCCCATCAGTGCACGTGGGTTAGCGTACACACACACTAAAAAGCTTGCACCAATATTAATTGCATAAAAAAAAGAAAAATCTAGACGTCCCAGCAGTCAGTTGCTGATATCCCTGACGAATGGACGGATGAAACTCTGGCGTTTTGATTCTAAAAGTTACATCAATCAGCTAAGTAACGAACTTTTTACTCATATATATATATATATATATATATATATATATAAGAATAATTAAAGTAAACCCGTTATTTCATTGTAAATCGGAAGTAGGGGCATATTTCAGGCGAACCATCATTAGCTTCCTTCTTTATTGTACAAAGGAATTTATACGAAACCTTTGTACAATAATCACGGAAGCTGATGATGGTTCGTCTGCAATAGGCCTATACTTCCGATTTACCATGAAATAAAGTGTCTGCCTTAATTTTTCTTATATTTGCACTAAATGTATTTATATACATATATATTTAGAGCTCTCTTAAAGAGTTATCCTACCACTGTATGTACAGGATACTCCTTTGGATTCTTCTATATCTACACCGCAAGCTGATTTATATATATATATATATATATATATATATATATATATATATATATATATGACCTAGCATACTTGGTATACTATCCATGTAAATTCCGATAGAGACGAACTCAAAAGAACTCAGTGTTAAATTCATTTAATTAATTTAACAGAGTAATATAAATTAAAAAATATTTTTGATTTATTACAATTGGTAATACATATTTCACCACATAATGCTGTTATTATAGCGGCTCGTCAGACCTAAATGGTACAACAGTTGATCCTCAAAATATCCCCCACCAAAAAAAAATTATTTCACACAGACGCTCACATATCCATATTTAAAATAGATATTTGTAACGGTTATTTAGGGAAAATTTCTCGCTCATTCAAAAAAAAAACTCAAAGAATAAGAAAAAGCAAGGATAAAGAAAAAGAAGACGATTGATTAATGGAAAGAAGAGAAAAAAGAAGAGAAAAAAGAAAACAAGAGATAAAGAAAAGACAAAGAAATACAATAAAAATAAACAGTATCCAGAAAAATAAAATGTTAACTTTATGTATCAAAACAGCGTCTCTAACTACTCGTCTGCTTTTTTAGAGAAACATGACGTGGAACATTTAACATTAAAATTTAGTTTCAAATACACTCCCGATCAAAAATTTAAGACCACTTAAAAATCTTTAAAAAGAAATTTTGTTTTACAGATAGATTTTAAACTCCTCCCACTTAAGGTTACCAATACTACAATCTAAAAGGTTATGGAATCAAAAAGCTACATTCCAAACATTTTATTTATAAATTTACATTTTTATGAAATGAGGCGATTTACACATGATCAAAATTATAAGACCAGAGACAAAAATTCTACGAAATTGTACAAAAAGTGTATGAAAACATTCAACAACAAAATTTAATAATGAAGTCTACCTCCACTGCATTCGATGACTTCAAAAATTCTGTCGGGCATGCTAGAAATAAACGTTTCTATTAAGGTGCGGGGGATGTTGCTCCAGCTTCTGAAGATGGTTTCACGAAGTTCATTTTTTGTTGAATATTGTTTGCCATTTCGATAAACATCTCTTGTCATCCATCCCCAAACATTTTCAATTGGGTTCAAGTCCAGTGAGCATGCAGGATGTCCCAAGAGATGGACCCCATTTTCTTGTAGAAAGGTCAAGGTCCGTCTTGCAGCGTGGATTGCAGCATTATCCTGTTGGAATAACCATCCATCCCCACACAAACGATGGCCCTTCCATCATCAAAGATGCTTTTTGTAGCATGTTAACACAACCAGCCACTCTCTGACGACCCTGCATCACCTGGAGCTCCATCGTCCCTCTGTAAGAAAAGGCACCCCATACCATTAAAGACCCTCCACTACTATGATGTGCGGAGAAAATTTCAGGACGCATGTTTTTGTTATACCAATATCGTTGGAAGCCATCAGGACCATAGAGATTGAATTTTTTCTCATCAGAAAACAGGATTTTTTTCCATTTCTCAACGTCCCATCTTTGGTATTCACGACCAAACTTTAAGCGGTCCATCTTGTGACGTGGAAGCAGCCGAGGAATTTGTTTACGCTTTTTATTTACTATGCCTTTTTGTCTTAAGTGCCGTCTGATGGTTACGAGACTGCAATCAGCATCTGTGACTGCCTTAATTTGACTAGAAGAAAGTCCCCCGTCTTTCATAACAACCCGTCTTATTCTCCTACTCAATGCAGAAGAAATTTTTTGGGGCCTACCAGAGGATTTTGCTTTTCCATAATTCTCACTGTTCTTTAGAAAGTTGCAAATCAGTTTTACTGCGATTTACCTTAGCTGCGATCGCCCGCTGTGACAAACCTTACTTATGAAATTTTAGAATTCGAGAACGCTCAACTTCGGTAAGTTTGCTTGCTTTAGGCATGGTAACACCTTTACGCAGTGATTGCTAATCTCTAACTGAACTAAAAACATTGGAATTAACATAGATCTAACAATTTATACACCTGGTCTTATAATTTTGATCATGTGTAAATTGTCTCATTTTATAAAAATGTAAATTTCTAAATAAAATGTTTGAAATGTAGCTTTTTGTTTCCATAACCTTTTAGATTGTAGTATTGGTAACCTTAAGTGGTAGGAGTTTAAAATCTATCCGTAAAAACAATTTCTTTTTAAACATTTGTAAGTGGTCTTACATTTTTGATCAGGAGTGTATAATGGGACATATTTACGGTACAAAAATAAATTGTACATCATAATTTTAATACAATTTTAAAAAAATAACTATTACTATTATTTTAAAATTCGTAATAATTTAAAATTCAGTTAAAATAATTAAAATTACTAAAAAATAAAAATTATAATTAAATATAGAAAAAGAAAAGTTTGGAAACTAATAATAATTGTTAAATAATATTGTTAAATTATAAGGATTGTTAAATACGCTAACACTCTCAACAATTTCAGAGATAGGTGCAATTAGTGTCTGGAGGAAAAATTCATTATTATAAAATATAACAATCCAAAGAAACTCCTTAACCAGCGTAATGAATTTATATTTAAACACAGACATAAAAATAAATACAAAATAGTCTAGATAAATCCTGATTGTGTTTTAAATTAGTCTAAATTAAATTAATTTAAATTGATTTAACTTAAAAGGTGTTTATTTTGGAAAAATCTGGAATGTACTGTTAATATCATTTTAACACAAAAGTTTTTATAATTCTTATTTTTTGTGTTTTTTATTGTTATAATTTTTGTAGTTATAGGTATATTTTTAAGATTCTTTTTTCTTCGTTTTTGATAGAATGAGTATTGTTATTATTATTATTATTATTATTATTATTATTATTAACGACTTAGAGAAATTTTGTTTGATACATACATATATATACATATTATAATTATTATTATTATGTCATTTTTCATCATATTTCGATTTCTGCTTTGGTCTCACTACAAACCAAGTCTGCGGGGAGACCTAAGGCAGGTAGTGGCGTGTTGTTATGGCTCCATTTCATGTTTTTCTATCTTCCCTATCATCTCCAGCATTACATAGATAAAGTTTTCCTTAGTGTGTGGGCTGAACTTAATAAGACAATTTTTTGTATATCTCTTAAGCTGGGGTTTCCAGGGATTCTTTCAATGTGTTGTTTTGTTCCATTTTTTATCATTCCAAGTGCACCTACTATCACTGGCACAACTCTTGTTTTCAATTTCCACATTTTTCCTATTTCAATTTCCAGGTCTTTATATTTTGACAGTTTTTCAAATTCCTTGATTGCTATGTTACAATCCGCTGGACAAGCCATATCAATTAATAGACAAGTTTTCTCCTTCTGGTTTTTAACAATAATGTCTGGCCTGTTTGCTTCAATTTTTCTGTCTGTGTAGATGGTGTAATCCCATAGAATGGTTACATCTTCTATGTCTGTAACCGGTGCTGGGTGATGTTCATACCAGTGTTTGCCTACAGCTTTTCCATAATGTTTCCATATTGCCCAATGTAAATATTGCCCAACTCTATCGTGGCGATTTTTATATTCATTTGGGGCAAGCACAGAACAGCCTGAGATTAGGTGGTCTATTGTTTCTTGGTGTTTATCACAAAACCTGCATTTTGGATCCATATTATTATGCATAATATTTGCCTGAAAGTTTCTCGTGAAAAGACTTTGGTCTTGTGCTGCAAGAATAAAGCCTTCAGTTTCGGACTTTAATCCAGATGCACGTAACCATCGATGAGTATTAACTTTGTCAACATTGGATTTATTGGCACGTACTGGATATTGGCCATGCAGAGGTTTGTCTTGCCAGCGCTGTTTCATCTAGACAAACCTCTGCATGGTTATTATTATTATTATTATTATTATTATTATTATTATTATTATTATTATTATTATTATTTAAGATGTGTTTATTAAGATTGTATTTGAATATGTTATTTATTTTTTATTAAGAGTTATTGTTTCAAATAAATTGCTACTATTGGTTATATTGTAATTTATATTAGGATGTATGATTTATGATTTATTTTTCACCATGAATATACCCCATAGTAGGTATATTTTAATTTAAGAATAAATCTCATGTCGCGTTTCTAAGAATGAATATTAATCTAAGACGTTTATTTTGAATTAGTTTAAATTCTTTTCCATCTTGCTCTCTTTTTCTTTCTTTTTTTTATTTATTTTTCTCTTTTTTTTTTTAGATTTAGCTTTCTAACTTTCCTTTTTCTATAAATATATCCCATTATATTTGAAACTAAATTTCAATGTTAAATGTTCCACGACATGTTTCTCTAAAAAAGCAGACGAGTAGTTAGAGACGCTGTTTTGATACATAAAGTTAACATTTTATTTCTCTGGATACTGTTTATTTTTATTGTATTTCCTTGTTTTTTCTTTTTCTATTGTTTTCTTTTTTCTGTTATTTTCTTTTTTCTCTTCTTTTTTCTCTTCTTTCCATTAATCAATCGTCTTCTTTTTCTTTATCCTTGTTTTTTCTATTCTTTGGGGTTCCTTTTAAATGAGCGAGAAATTTTTCCTAAGTAACCGTTACAAATGTCTATTCTAAATATGGATATGTGAGCGTCTGTGTAAAATATTTTTTTTTGTTGGGGATACTTTGAGGATCAACTGTTGTACCATTTAGGTCTGTCGAGCCGCTATAATAACAGCATTATGCGGTGAAATATATATTATCCATTGTAATAAATCAAAAATCTTTTCTAAATTATATATATATATATATATATATATATATATATATATATATATATATATTGAGTGCTCCGGCATTTACTTTATTATAAACAGTGCTCAATATAATAAATATTATAGAGCTTAATATAATTATATAGTTATGAATTAATTATATATTGCGAAACGAAAATTTCTACGTTTCGAAATAGATTCTCTTCATTGCCTAATGAATCTATCTCGAAACATAGAAATTTTCGTTTCGCAATGTACAATTAATTCATAGCTATATGACTCTCTCTCTCTCTCTCTCTCTCTCTCTCTCTCTCTCTCTCTCTCTCTCTCTCTCTCTCTCTCTCTGTATATATATATATATATATATATATATCCGAGTGAGTAAAGATTGAGGAGAGAAAAAAAATTTTTCCGTCCAAAACATTAATTTAAAACAGTATATATATATATATATATATATATATATATATATATATATATATATATGTATGTATGCATGTATGTATGTATGTATGTATGTATGTATGTATATAAAGTGAATTTCGGTTTCTACTTTGTTGATGTTTGTATTAATATTTTTAATATTGTGCTTTAATGTGTAAAATTCAGTTCTAGGGTCAAAAGGCAAACGCTGAGCCTAAGAAAAGTGCATGAAACCAAATCCAAGCTTAACAAAAAAGAAATTTTTTAAATAAAAAGGAATTTCTCGAAAGAAATTAGGAATGTATCAAAGAAAATGATAAGAAAGAAAGAAAGAAGAAAGAAAGAGTTCATAATAATTCTATATCAAAAATTTAAACCATAAAAATAAGAAGAAAAGTATAAAAATATTTGGAAAAACGAAAGAAAATCAAATTACATAACCGAGAAAGCCGAAAGGTTTCGAAGCCAATTACTGAAGTGCATTCGAAAGAAACTTGCGCAAATCTTGCTTGTCAGCTCCCAATTTGTTTCTATATTTATGTCGGTTGGACTATCATCGTTTTTTTCTATTTTTCTACATTGCTTTTCTTTTATTTTCCTTTTCTGAAAGCAACAGTGATGCACGATACTGGAAAACGATTTTGAAGCCATTACCATTCCATCGTGTTTTCTAGGACTGGCTATTTTGAGAGGCTTGCAATTGAGAGAATGTTTTACGGTGAAAGGAAGCTACAGAATAGCAAAAGAAAGAACTTACAGAGAGAAAGAATAACTCTTCGAAAGAATGAGTAAAAAGAACTGAAATGAGTTAGAAGTCAACGACGAAAAAAAAAATTCCCTACTTCTAGACCGTGGGGAAGAAACACAATTTAGAAGAGAAATATCTCATGTTTAGAATCTATAAGTATCGTAAATTTTACAAGATCAAAACAATCAATAAAGCAAATGGATCTTTTCACTCGGTTAAACATTACAGAGGAAATGGTTTTACAATAACCTCTCAAAAGTTAGATTTGATTATAGAGACCTTAACATCGAGACAATTCTGAGATGAATTTTAGCCTATTCAATGATAGTTTTATTTGCCATATTCCTATAACAATATTTTTCCGATCTTACTTCTGTCCTTCCTGCGGTGCATATCTTATCCAGTGAACAACATCAAAAATTGCTTCCATTCGAAGTGAATTACATGAAAATATTTTACAATTTGGAACTCTATGCTCTTTCTTCATAATTCTATCTATTTAACTTGAAGCCCCTCTCCCAACGTTATTTCTCCTGTTAGAAATATTTCTAGAACTCTTTGGTGTGGATTTTATCCACTGTATTTTTTTAACATCTTAATAAAATGTTTCCCTTCCAGATTGTTCTCGGTAAAAAAAAATTTAGAAAGAATCATTGAATTGTTTCAGACTTTGTTCTTTTTCATTATGACATATCTTAATTTATTATGACATATCTTATTTTTATTATGACATATCTTACTTTTATTATGACATATCTTACTTTTATTCAAATGGTATTTTATTCCCTGTGAGCTAATGTATACAGAGTTTTCAGAAATTCACTTAATTTCTAATTTTATATTAACATCCGCTGATATGAGCTTCAAAACAAACTGTTCAATTCAGATATCTTATCAATGGTCCGACAATGATCATGATTGATTGTTTGGCAATCTTCAAGATTTTTGTTATTTTGGTTTGGTGAGGGTCGGGCAGATGGTGATTGGTCTTCACGAGACACATCACCACGACTGAAACGCGAATGTTGATCGTATTCATAAGTTTTACTTAAAGTTTTTTCTTAAGCAAAAAGTTTTTAATAAAACAGAACCTTATGGGAGAATTACAACAGTTTCACTAACAAATTCTCAGGAACAGTCTTTGTTTTATCTTTTTGTTTTTGTTTTTTTTATTAGACATCGTGAAAGTTGTCAAGAAAAGTCCGCATGACAAAAATCCGTTAATCTAGAAGCAAACCACCTGGCAAACTGGCCCTGAATAGACTTGAATTGGGACACGTATTTGCACAAAGTGAAATTCTAATTCTGGTTTTAGGTCGTAATCATGTGCGCGCGTGTGTATCTCGGTAACTATTTCATAATCAATGAACAGATATCAAAATTTCTGCATTATAATTAAGGGAAGATTACAATTTTAGTTTTTTTAATTATTCTTGAATAATGATATTCTTATTAATATGATGTGATTTCATTGTCTGACAAACTTATTAGAGATTTGCAATCGGAAATAGAGCTTCTTTAAATTTTATTGGCTATTTTCTATAACTTTGTTTAGGTTAACATTCTATTTGATGCATCTTGTGTTGTTTCAGTATTGTATAAAATTCTAATATAAAGTGCTTATTTTATAATTCATTTAATTTTAGGACTAACATATTAATTGAAGAAGAACAAATTTAATTTTTGTGATAAAAGACAACGAACATATGAGGAAAATTCCAAATAAAAGTGTTTTAATCGCAAAACCCCAAAAGAACGGATGAATGTAGTGGATATTTTAATTTTTGTGTATTTATACTCTGCTGTAAAGTCTTTTTTATTGTGTATTTTTGGTCAAAAGGACGAAGAATAAATTTGAAGAATCCTGTAATTTACATGAACAAGAAAACAAAATAATTCGAAATTATTTCAAATAAGAAAATATTTAATATCAGAAGTTCAGAAAATTATTCTGAAATCATTTTTACAGATTATAAGTTTAAAATTACTTTGCATATGAGAATAAAAGCGGGAATCTTCAGACCGTTTTAGTTTGGTTTAGTATGAATTTATAGAAAAAAAAGCAAAAGTTGTTACACGAATTAAGTTCTTGGATACTTTCGGTAGGAATGTTCGTATGTGTCGGTTGGCGTCTCGAAGACGGTAAGTTAACGCGGAAAAGAAAAAATAATAGTTTGAATGTCAAGCTTATTTTCCTCTTTCCATTTTCCTGCCTTTATTTGATATTTCAAATGACATCACACAAGATAACATCTAATTTTCTAATTCATGATTCTAATTTTCGTGAATTTATTTGAATATCCAAGAAGACGATATATATGAAAAGAATTCTTTTAGATGGATATTGGCATTGCATGAATTAAATAACGTTTCCTGCAGTAAGAGAACAGAAAATATACTGAAGCCAAATGCAAACTGTGGAAACACAAGTGATTCCTCTGAAAGGAAAAGGTTATGTTTATTCATAACCACATTTGTAATACCGTAGCTCACTAACCTCGCATTAGTAAATAATATATGACATCACAGACATCCACTATCTGTTGTCTAGTATTTGAAAAAAGTCAACGAATAAAGAAGTCATTTTTTTAAGTGCCATACGTGATACACGTTTGGACGATCATATCTCGAAAGAGACATGACTGACTGGGCAAAAGATTATCCTGTAGTAGGTTGCCATTGCTTTCTGCGGTAGACTGGTTGCTGACCAAGGCTATAGAACCCAATCTGTCCTGCTATTTAACCCATAACTGGAAGGAAGAGATAGATTAATACCTTTCCCAAGGGTATTTGCGCGTAAGTGAATACAATGGATTCAATTGGAATTCGAACTCGGCTTCCCGGCTTCTCGTTCCGAGCCGATATCCACTGTACCACAAAGAAGTAACAAGCGTTAAAAGAAGAAAACGTTTTGAAAATAATTATTGAGTGACGCAGAGAGTAACCGTGTGATAAATGGATGGGGGTAAGTGAAGCGATAGAGAAACCGTGTGATAAATGGATGGGGGGTAAGTGAAGCGATAGAGAAACCGTGTGATAAATGGATGGGGGTAAGTGAAGCGATAGAGAAACCGTGTGATAAATAGATGGGGGTAAATTGAAGCGATAGAGAAACCGTGTGATAAATGGATGGGGGTAAGTGAAGCGATAGAGAAACCGTGTGATAAATGGATGGGGGTAAGTGAAGCGATAGAGAAACCGTGTGATAAATGGATGGGGGTAAGTGAAGCGATAGAGAAACCGTGTGATAAATAGATGGGGGTAAGTGAAGCGATAGAGAAACCGTGTGATAAATGGATGGGGGTAAGTGATGGCTTGATAGAGAAACCGTGTGATAAATGGATGGGGGTAAGTGAAGCGATAGAGAAACCGTGTGATAAATGGATGGGGAGTAAGTGAAGCGATAGAGAAACCGTGTGATAAATAGATGGGGGTAAGTGAAGCGATAGAGAAACCGTGTGATAAATGGATGGGGGTAAATTGACGATAGAGAAACCGTGTGATAAATGGATGGGGGTAAGTGAAGCGATAGAGAAACCGTGTGATAAATGGATGGGGGTAAGTGAAGCGATAGAGAAACCGTGTGATAAATAGATGGGGGTAAGTGAAGCGATAGAGAAACCGTGTGATAAATGGATGGGGGTAAGTGAAGCGATAGAGAAACCGTGTGATAAATGGATGGGGGTAAGTGAAGCGATAGAGAAACCGTGTGATAAATAGATGGGGGTAAGTGAAGCGATAGAGAAACCGTGTGATAAATGGATGGGGGTAAGTGAAGCGATAGAGAAACCGTGTGATAAATGGATGGGGGTAAGTGAAGCGATAGAGAAACCGTGTGATAAATGGATGGGAGTAAGTGAAGCGATAGAGAAACCGTGTGATAAATGGATGGGGGTAAGTGAAGCGATAGAGAAACCGTGTGATAAATAGATGGGGGTAAGTGAAGCGATAGAGAAACCGTGTGATAAATGGATGGGGGTAAGTGAAGCGATAGAGAAACCGTGTGATAAATGGATGGGGAGTAAGTGAAGCGATAGAGGAAACTACGTGTGATAAATGGATGGGGGTAAGTGAAAGCGATAGAGAAACCGTGTGATAAATAGATGGGGGTAAGTGAAGCGATAGAGAAACCGTGTGATAAATGGATGGGGGTAAGTGAAGCGATAGAGAAACCGTGTGATAAATGGATGGGGGTAAGTGAAGCGATAGAGAAACCGTGTGATAAATGGATGGGGGTAAGTGAAGCGATAGAGAAACCGTGTGATAAATAGATGGGGAGTAAGTGAAGCGATAGAGAAACCGTGTGATAAAATGGATGGAGGTAAGTGAAAGCGATAGAGAAACCGTGTGATAAATGGATGGGGGTAAGTGAAGCGATAGAGAAACCGTGTGATAAATAGATGGGGGTAAGTGAAGCGATAGAGAAAGTAAATAAATCAATAGATGGGGGTAAGTGAAGCGATAGAGAAACCGTGTGATAAATAGATGGGGGTAAGTGAAGCGATAGAGAAACCGTGTGATAAATGGATGGGGTAAGTGAAGCGATAGAGAAACCGTGTGATAAATAGATGGGGGTAAGTGAAGCGATAGAGAAACCGTGTGATAAATAGATGGGGGAGTAAGTGAAGCGATAGAGAAACCGTGTGATAAATGGATGGGGGTAAGTGAAGCGATAGAGAAACCGTGTGATAAATAGATGGGGGTAAGTGAAGCGATAGAGAAACCGTGTGATAAATGGATGGGGGTAAGTGAAGCGATAGAGAAACCGTGTGATAAATAGATGGGGGTAAAGAATGAAGCGATAGAGAAACCGTGTGATAAATGGATGGGGGTAAATTGAAAGCGTGATAGAGAAACCGTGTGATAAATGGATGGGGGTAAGTGGCCGATAGAGAAACCGTGTGATAAATAGATGGGGGTAAGTGAAACGATAGAGAAACCGTGTGATAAATGGATGGGGGTAAAGTGAAGCAGTGAGAAACCGTGTGATAAATGGATGGGGAGTAAGTGAAGCGATAGAGAAACCGTGTGATAAATAGATGGGGGTAAGTGAAGCGATAGAGAAACCGTGTGATAAATGGATGGGGGTAAATTAGACGATAGAGAAACCGTGTGATAAATGGATGGGGGTAAGTGAAGCGATAGAGAAACCGTGTGATAAATAGATGGGGGTAAGTGAAACGATAGAGAAACCGTGTGATAAATGGATGGGAGTAAGTGAAGCGATAGAGAAACCGTGTGATAAATGGATGGGGGTAAGTGAAGCGATAGAGAAACCGTGTGATAAATGGATGGGGTAAAGTGAAGCGATAGAGAAACCGTGTGATAAATGGATGGGGGTAAGTGGCGATAGAGAAACCGTGTGATAAATAGATGGGGGTAAAGTGAAGCGATAGAGAAACCGTGTGATAAATGGATGGGGGTAAGTGAAGCGATAGAGAAACCGTGTGATAAATGGATGGGGGGCAGTGAAGCGATAGAGAAACCGTGTGATAAATGGATGGGGGTAAAAGTGAAGCGATAGAGAAACCGTGTGATAAATAGATGGGGGTAAGTGAAGCGATAGAGAAACCGTGTGATAAATGGATGGGGGTAAGTGAAGCGATAGAAACCGTGTGATAAATGGATGGGGGTAAGTGAAGCGATAGAGAAACCGTGTGATAAATGGATGGGGAGGCAGTGAAACGATAGAGAAACCGTGTGATAAATAGATGGGGGTAAGTGAAGCGATAGAGAAACCGTGTGATAAATGGATGGGGGTAAGTGAAGCCGATAGAGAAACCGTGTGATAAATGGATGGGGGTAAGTGAGGCGATAGAGAAACCGTGTGATAAATGGATGGGGGTAAGTGGCTTGATAAGAAAACCGTCTGATAATAGATGGGGGTAAGTGAGGCGAGTAGAACCGTGTGATAAATGGATGGGGGTAAGTGAGGCGATAGAGAAACCGTGTGATAAATGGATGAGGGTAAGTGAAGCGATAGAGAAACCGTGTGATAAATGGATGGGGGTAAGTGAAGCGATAGAGAAACCGTGTGATAAATAGATGGGGGTAAGTGAAGCGATAGAGAAACCGTGTGATAAATGGATGGGGGTAAGTGAGGCGATAGAGAAACCGTGTGATAAATGGATGGGGGTAAGTGGCTTGATAGAGAAACCGTGTGATAAATAGATGGGGGTAAGTGAAGCGATAGAGAAACCGTGTGATAAATAGATGGGGGTAAGTAGAAGCGTAAGAGAAACCGTGTGATAAATAGATGGGGGTAAATTGAAGCGATAGAGAAACCGTGTGATAAATGGATGGGGGTAAGTGAAGCGATAGAGAAACCGTGTGATAAATAGATGGGAATTAAGTGAAGCGATAGAGAAACCCGTGTGATAAATAGATGGGAGTAAGTGAAGCGATAGAGAAACCGTGTGATAAATGGATGGGGAGTAAGTGAAGCGATAGAGAAACCGTGTGATAAATAGATGGGGGTAAGTGAAGCGATAGAGAAACCGTGTGATAAATGGATGGGAGTAAGTGAAGCGATGAGGAAACCGTGTGATAAATAGATGGGGGTAAGTGAAGCGATAGAGAAACCGTGTGATAAATGGATGGGGGTAAGTGAAGCGATAGAGAAACCGTGTGATAAATGGATAGGGTAAGTGAAGCGATAGAGAAACCGTGTGATAAATAGATGGGGGTAAGTGAAGCGATAGAGAAACCGTGTGATAAATGGATGGGGGTAAATTGAAGCGATAGAGAAACCGTGTGATAAATGGATGAGATAAGTGAAGCGATAGAGAAACCGTGTGATAAATAGATGGGGGTAAGTGAAGCGATAGAGAAACCGTGTGATAAATGGATAGGGGTAAGTGAAGCGATAGAGAAACCGTGTGATAAATGGATGGGGGTAAGTGAAGCGATAGAGAAACCGTGTGATAAATAGATGGGGGTAAGTGAAGCGATAGAGAAACCGTGTGATAAATGGATGGGGAGTAAGTGAAGCGATAGAGAAACCGTGTGATAAATGGATGGGGGTAAGTGAAGCGATAGAGAAACCGTGTGATAAATAGATGGGGGTAAGTGAAGCGATAGAGAAACCGTGTGATAAATGGATCGAGGGTAAAATGACGATAGAGAAACCGTGTGATAAATGGATGGGGGGTAAGTGAAGCGATAGAGAAACCGTGTGATAAATAGATGGGGGTAAGTGAAGCGATAGAGAAACCGTGTGATAAATGGATGGGGGTAAGTGAAGCGATAGAGAAACCGTGTGATAAATGGATGGGGGGTAAGTGAAGCGATAGAAACCGTGTGATAAATAGATGAGGTAGTGAAAGCGATAGAAGAAATGATAACGATGCAATGGATAGGGGTAAGTGAAGCGATGAAAACCGTGTGATAAATGGATGGGGGTAAAGTGAAACGTAGAGAAACCCGTGTGATAAATAGATGGGGGTAAGTGAAGCGATAGAGAAACCGTGTGATAAATGGATGGGGGTAAGTGAAGCGATAGAGAGACAAATAGAAACGTTGTAGAGAATGAAAGGCAATGAATGCGACGAGAGAAAAGTGTTAAAAATAAGTGGATAATAGATAAACCAGAGTTTATCTGCCGAGATACAATCTGAAGGAGGAGAGAGAAACGGGCGGTCTATTCTGGAAGTAATTCTTGATAATACATTCCAATATTGATTTGATTTTAGCTTTTCTTTTTCTTTTTCAGTGATTATGCCACCCTGGACCATCATAAAGGGGCAAAAATGTCACAGCCATTCCATCACTAATGATCTTCGTATTAAATGCGATTTTCGATTCTTTTTCTTGATAACCAAAATAGATAATCTACTGGAAAACAGTAGCGGGAAAATGAGTAACGAAACTACTGCTTAGTTTTTCGTTGTTCTTTATTATTTTTAGCTTTGTTTGGCAAAAGGCTACAAATATAGGCGCATCTAATGGGGATCACAACTAATGATCTACAGGACCTGCTTGTTGATCATTACGAAAACTAGATACAAAGAAAGTATTTAGAATTGATACTGATAGATAGATAGATAGATAGATAGATAGATAGATAGATAGATAGATGAACTGACTCAGATAGATAGATAGATAGATAGATAGATAGATAGATAGATAGATGAACTGACTCAGATAGATAGATAGATAGATAGATAGATAGAAAGATAGATAGATAGATAGATAGATAGATGAACTGCAAGAAAAACGAAGGAAAATATCCCATTTGTAAAGAAAGAAAAGCACGTGAACACGAGAGAATTTCCCAGAATGAGTAAGAGTTTATAGAATGATTGAGAAATTAAAATAGAACGCGATTAGAGAAATGAGGAATTTCGATTCGCCCAAAATTTCATTCAAATGACCCTTGCAGGAATATTGCCATTTCTCACGTGGTAATACATTTTCTCAGCTCAAAAAGAATAAAATTTATGAAAATATTTTCATAGGTTACCATCCATAAAATTATAAATGAATGTCAATGAAGACACAGTCGATGCAATCAATAGACATGAAGGAAACACATTCCTACAAGAGGGTACTGAATAGTTTACGGGTCCACCCAGTTCCCAATATCTAACTAAATGTCGTGGACCCGATTAAAGGTCCAACAAGGATAATACAAAACAACCAAAATAGGAAATAATGAATATATATTAAACACGGCAAAATACAACACTTGGAAATTTGTTAGTAAAACGATAATACGGGTTAGCGTGTAATTCTATAATTCGACCCTCGAACTGCGACACGTAATGGTCGTTACGGTAGCAGTGTTCGTAGACGACTCTCGGCTGAGTTCAGGGCGCTCTCCTCAGGCTACTCCCAGCCTACTTCGGCTATCTACTCTCACCTATTGTAAGGGGAGGTATATGTAATGGTTGGGAGAGTTCATTCCGTTGTGTGTGGTGACGCCATGACACTAAATAAAGAATCATCCGACATTTTTTAATTCTTTTCTGCATGGCCAAAGACTTCAGTATCTCAAAGCCAACTAGCAATATAATATTTTAGTAATTTATTTTACCAGTGAAGTTCGATAAAATTCAACTTTTAAGCAATGGAATTAAGTGTAAATCGGCTGGAATAAATTACGAAGATTTCTTTCCAATTCAATTTTGAAGATCAATTTGAAAAAACACTTGCGTGTGTATATAGCATATGCAAAAAAATAAACATATGTGTGTGTGTGTGTGTGTGTGTGTGTGTGTGTGTGTGTGTGCGTGTGTGTGTGTGTGTGTGTGTGTAACAGTAAGTAGATATATATTGAAATGAGTAACACCGTCTTTCCGGTGTTACTCACATTTGACGGACGGCTACGAAATGGACCACATTTGATAGGCGTCATGAAATTAACTATATTTGACGGACGGCTAGGAAATGGACCACATTTGACAGGCGTCATGAAATTGACTACATTTGACGGACGGGTAGGAAATGGACCACATTTGACAGGTGTCATGAAATTGACTACATTTGACGGACGGCTAGGAAATGGACCACATTTGACAGGCGTCATGAAATTGACTACATTTGACGGACGGCTAGGAAATTAGTCATATCAAATAGATGGCTATCAAAACAGCCAAATCTAACAGGCGGCTATGAAATAGGCCACATTTGGCAGACTGCAATAATATTTGCCGTATGTGAAATTGGCAACATCTGACAAGCGGCTATGAAATTAGCTACATTTGAAAGACAGCTATGAAATTAAACACATCTGACAGATTGATATGAAATTAGCCATATCTGACAGGCGTCTGTCAAATGTCGCTAATTTCATGGCCGTCTGTCACATACGGCTAATTTCAGTCAAATGTGATCCGTTTCATAGCCGTCTGTCAGGTGCTACTCATTTCAATATATATCTATCTGTGTGTGTGTGTGTGTGTGTGTGTGTGTTCATTTTTCTTTGCATTTGCAAAATGTACACGCAACAGTTTCTTGATTTTTTATTTAATTAGAAAGAAATCTATCTCAGCCTTTTCTTTATCTATCTATCTATCTATCTATCTATCTATCTATCTATCTATCTATCTATCTATCTATCTGTTTCAATTCTAAATGCTTACTTTGTTTCTAATCAACACATTGGAGAGACGGCTATGAAATTAATCACATCTGACTGATGATTTTCGAGTTCTAATGCTAAAGGTATTTGTCGTAAACATAATTATCAAATTAACAAGTTCACTCCGGTTAGTTTCAATAAGTTTTTTTAATATCTACAAAAATGTAAATTACTGTTTCTGTGATTTGAAAAGATTCAGTGATTATATGTTGTGTTTTTTCACGATTTTAAATACAAATGTGTCTTTCCTATGGAATGCTTGCCAAGCAGGTCCAGCAGGTCATCTCGGTGTTAACAGCTTTTAAAGTTCAACAGTCCGTTCTAAAGTTTCACGGGAAGAATTAAATCATAAAGAGAATCAGTAAACCGTAGAATAGTGTCAGGAAAAAAGTCTATAAAACATCAACCATCTTTACAGCGTTTAATACATATTGAAAACACAAAATATAGCGTTTAACATGACGCAGGCATTGAAGTCACAACGAAAATGTACTTTTTCATTTGAATGAAATTAGGGATTTTTTGTTTCTGAGATTCTCTTTTTCTGGGTTTATTCTTTTTTTTGTTTATGCTTAGGAGGTTAGAATTTTTCCATTTATATGTTCGGGCTTAAGATCTTTTAATCAGGGTAACAGTTTCTTTTTATATTTTACTTTTTATGAGCGTGAATTTGGGTTCCTTTTTTATGTGCTTGAGGTGATAATAATTTAATGTGAACTGAGTTGCGTCCCCTTTCTTACGAAGCCGTTAGGATTTCATTCATGTGTACTACTTTCGACTTTCCTCTTTCATATATAAGGATTTACGATTTCTTCTCTTATATTTATAGGATTATGGTGTCTTTTATATGGTCCTAGCTAAGTTTACTTTGTACGTGAGGTTGTCATTTAAGTGTGCTTGCTTCAAAATTCTTTCATGGACTGCTGATATTTCTTTTATATGAGCAGATTTTCCCTTGCTTCATTTATATGTACGGTTTCAATTTTCCCCTTTAGATGCCATTTGCGCCTTTATATATGAAGGCTTACTACTTCTTTTATTTTAGCGAAAGGATGACGGTTCCTCCATTTATATAACAGTGTTATGTTTTCTTCTTTTCTGTTTATAAAGTTAAAGTATATTCTGTAATGCGTGCAATGTAATGTTCCGCGTTTTATATATGCTTGGATAGCGATTCTTCTTTTATGTAATCCGCATTTACCTTTCATCTTGTATATGCGTGGATATAGGGATCCTTTGATGTGTGGGCGAGGCTCAAGACTGTTTTCTTTCATGTGGGTTAATTTATAGTTTCTTTTTTATGCATATATACAAGGTAACCAAAAAAGTTCTGTCCGTTTTTTGATTAGTCATTGAATGAAATTAAAATATATACGAAATGCGTGTAGCAATTGTTTTCAAATTCGGACAGCCGGAAGTAGAAACATCAGACGTTATAAAAAACACGCGCACCGTGCCCGGCCATAAGGTATGAGCCGGACAGCTGTGAGAAGGATGGAAGTGTCTAGAGTTTTCGTTCGGGGCTGTTTGCTTTACGGCTTCAAAGTGGGCTTATCAGCAGCTGCATCAAGCCGCCGCATATGTCAAGCGTTTGGGGATAGTGCTGTGGATGAATGTACTGCAAGGCGTTGGTTTCGAAAATTCAAGTCGGAAGATTTGTCTCTCCATGGTGAACCTCGCAGTGGACGACCACATGTCTTAAATGAAGGCGGCCATTGAAGAGGACAGTAGTCTAACGAGTGGTTAACTTGCAAAACAATTCAACGTTTCCGATGAAACAGTTAGAATTCACCTTTCTCGCCACCGTACTGCATCCTTATTCAATTCAGTGCTTACCAGTGATGAAAAGTGGGTTCTGTACGAAACTCCCAAGCGTTCTAGACATTGGTTGTCTCCTCAGGATGCTGTCCCTCACACTGCAAGACCGCCTATGCACCCACGCAAGATTATGCTTTGTGTCTGGTAGACAGGTCAAGTGGTTCATTATGAACAACTACCAACGATCCAAATGGTCACTGGAGACCTATATTGAAACGTGTTCAACAGGCATTGCGCCAGAAGGAGCCAGCACTGGTGAATCGCAAAGGTGTGTTTTTCCTCCATGACAGCACCAGGTCACATGTCGCGTGAGTCTTCAGGGATACCATATAGCAGCTTGGGTGGAAGACATGTGCCATACACCTTATTCACCTGACCTTGCGCCATCCGATTACCACCTCATCCACTCCATGGATAATCATCTTAGTGAAATCCTTCATCAATGAAGCAGACTTGCGCAAAGCCCTTTGCGTCAAAAGCCCCCGAGTTCTACCGCAAGGGCTTTGAATAGCTGGAGACACGTTGGCAGAAGGTGCTAGATGCCGATGGCGATTACTTCGAAGACTAAATATAAGTTACACATACGGGGAAGAGTTTTCTTTTTTCCTTTAAAAATGGACAGAACGTTTTTGGTTACATTGTATTTAAGAATTCTCATTTTATACGTGTGGGCTCAGTGTTTTGCCATTTCTGTGAGTAGGTTTGTTTTATTTTGTTATATATAGTCGATTCTGGTTACTTTATATTAGTTAAATGGCATACGTGATACCCGCTTTGGGCGATCATGTCTCGAAAAAGACATGATTGACTGGGCAGAAGATTATACCGCAGTATGTTGCCATTGCTTTCTGTGGTAGACTGGTTGACAGCCAAGGCTATAGAACCCAATCTGTCTTATTATTTAACCCATAACTGGAGGGAAGAGACGGATTAATACCTTTCCCAAGAGTATTTGTGCGTAAGTGAATACTTTATATATGTCTGCATATTTTCATTTTTATTGTTTGGTTTTGTATGCATGCATATGGTTTCCATTATCTATGAAGTCTTCGAATTTTTTTTCTTTTACGGGTCTAGGTTTTCGGTTTCTTTTGTAGGGGAGTTCGGTCTTTCCTGCAAAAATATCCTGGAGTCAAACTTAATCAAACTCCCCACATTTAAAGTATCGGACTCAGTGGCCAAATAATTGAAAGATAAAAATCTTATTCTCTTATAATTATAAGATTTTTATTAATCTTATTTTTTATGTAATTATAAACATTATAATCCATTACACAGATCAGTCAGTTAAGTGCCATACGTGATACACGCTTGGAAAATCATGTCTCGAAAGAGACATGAATGACTGGGCAGAAGATTATTCCACAGTGGGTTGCCATTGCTTTCTGCGGTAGACTGGATGCCGACCAAGGCTATAGAACCCAATCTGTCCTGTTATTTAACCCATAACTGGAAAGAATAGACGGATTAACACCTTTCCCAAGGGTATTTGCGCGTAAGTGAATGCAATGAATTCAACTGAAATTCGAACTCGGCTCCCCGATTTTTCGTTCCGAGCCGTTATCCAATGCACCACAACGCAGATCCTTATTTTTTTTACTTTTCATTAAATAATTGCTCTTCTGATCTTGAACCATACTAAGCTCTACTTTGTAAATCTCATTAACTAATTGCACTATATAAAGTGAGATACATTTGACTTTTATGAGTTTATCAATAATCTGTTGATGACGAAAGGTCATCGGCCTTTTTTGCTTTCAAGAATGAGTCAGGCGTTATTTTTATGCATGCGCTACATTCTGATGCACACATTTGCCGAATGGGATGATCTACAGTTTACGCCTCCCAAAATCTGGATTATCAAAACCTGGCAGCTGACCTATCCTCTGACCAAGCCCTGATGATTTAATGGAGAATCACCTGCTTGTAACATTAAATACATCCAAAATCAAACTAGTCAGGTGAACCCAGTTTCGAATTCCAGTTGAATTGATTGCATTCACTTACGCACAAAGATCTTTGGGAAAGGTATTAATCCGTCTCTTCCCTCCAGTTATGGGTTAAATAACAGAACAGATTGAGTTCTATAGCCTTGGCTGGCAACCAGTCTGCCACAGAAAGCAATGGAAACCTACTGCGGGATAAACTTCTGCCTAGTCAGTCATGTCTCTTTCGAGATATGATCGCCCAAAGCGTGCATCACGTATAGCACTTAACTGACTCAATGTTCTACTGTCACTAAGCAGACCCTGAATTTGTCGTTCCGAGTCGATATTCACTGAACCACAACGCTCATCCTACCACACAAGTATGAATCATCCTTATTTCCTTAAAGTTTCACTTGAACAGCTTCTTCCCAATAACTGATGCTTTGTGAAACAGACTCCCAGTGAGATGCTTTTCTGATCTCTACAATCTCAACCTTTTCAAGTCAATAATTAACCGTTACCTGTTTTATATAATCTCATAAACTGCAATTCATACAACATCATTCAGTAACACCTCTACCTTGAGTGGTCCTTGGGCCTTGTATTGTTTAAACATTATTAAAAAAATGAATGGTTTCTTTTTAATTTTCGAAAAGTAAACTAATAGCGATTTTTAATTTGAACATTATTTTAAAAATGCTACTCACATATCTTGTATTGACCAATCCAGAACGATTGACACTTTATATTATAAGTTAAATTTATTATTTTCAGATTTTGTTTTCTTTTTATTCAGTCAATTAAGTGCCATACGTGAAACACGCTTGGGCGATCATGTCTCGAAAGAGACATGACTGACTGGGCAACAAATTATCCCGCAGTAGGTTGCCATTACTTTCTGCGGTAGACTGGTTGCCAGCCAAGGCTATAGAATCTAATCTGTCCTGTTATTTAACCCATAACTGGAGGGAAGAGACAGATTAATATCTTTCCCAAGGGTATTTGTGCGTAAGTGAATGTGATGAATTCCACTGGAATTCAAACTCAGGTTCCCCGATTTCTCGTTCCGAACCGATATCCACTGCACCAAAAAGCAGATTCTATTAGTGTTTACAACAATCTCCTTAAGTGTATTTGCATCTACTTGTTGCTAAGTCTCACATTTTATGGAAAAGACCGAAATTTTTTATTTTGTTTTGTTTTGTGACAATACTGTCGATTATATAATATCGCCGTTCATGGCCGTTAATTTCACTAAAAAAAACGAGCTACTGATGCATTCTTTTACTTGTAAAATCAGTTCAGTGTGTCGTGCTTGTAGTAGAAATGTTGACAGGTTATGAATATGCCGTTAAAGTTGAACAATGAAGAGTATGAGACTCACTTTCAAGGAGCACAATATCCACATTGGAATCATCAGCCTATCAGAATCTACAGAATAAACTTGCCTACATGGCAGAGTGGAATCTCCCAGGCTGTCATATAAACCACCTACTAATTTGCTGGGTAGCTGGAAGCTGTCAGTTTCAACTTCAATTGATTACTGGCTGTTGCTATCTAAGGATTCTACAAAAGGATGTAAATTGAATCAATACAATTTTATATTTTCTCAACTTCTAACCGATAAGAGTTAAATAGGAAAATTTCTAGAATTTTTCTCTAGATTTTAACTCTTTCATCAATTCATTCACGAAGGATCCATTCAAGAAAACCCCCGTTTCATTAAAATATCTTATTAATGAAACACATCAGATATAATTCTGATGCTTGGAAACGGTAGATTTTATAAGTTTATTTGCAACGGACGACACTTAATAATACTTTTCGAATCTCTTTTTTTTTGTGTTTACATATCAACAACAATAAACTTGATCAAAGCATTTAGGGTTGGAATAAACATAACTGAAAGAAGCCAAATTTGATACAATTCCTCCAATGATGAGCGTGCTTAATGGAATTGACCAATATGTAACTGACCCACACGCTAACCTATGATTAAATGGTCAGCTCCTTGGCTTCAGCTTGCACATTAATCAGCGCGATTTCGAAACAAAAAACAAGTATTGTAATACAAAAATTAAGATGAAAGAATATTTTTTATTTTTTTAGGATCCATTAAAATTCACTAAAGCTGACCTAAGCTAATGTCGATGTTGTAATTTTAGCATTATTTATTAATATGAGCATTTTAAAACTATGGCTGGTCCGAGTGAAACAATTTTGTTGGCTGCCAACAACCAGACATCAAAGAAAAATGGCGCCATCTATCGATTTTAAAATCTTATCCTGTATTACATATTTACAATTAAAAGAAATTATGTTTAGTGTTTTTTAAGAAACAAATATTAAAATCATTAATTATTGTGTTGTTAAAATCGAAGAGTCTTCTTTTGAAAAAAGTGACTTTTATTGAAATATTCATATTCATACTTATTTATATCCAATTTTCTTTTTAAATTCAACATAATCTTAAAGAAAATCTTTTAACTATCTTTTAATATACTGAACCGATTTTAAACTTACATTAATTTTAATATAATTAATAAAGTTAAATACATGTGTTCCCTCAAATCCTATCATTTAAGAAGAGTTAACATTTTTCAAGGCCAGAAATATTTTACAATATACTTTATTAGGTTGATATTTTTTTTTACATGACTTTTACGTTCATATATATATATATGTATGTGTGTGTGTGTGTGTGTGTGTGTGTGTGTGTGTGTGTGTGTGTTTGTGTGTGTGTGAATACTTTTCTACCACCTAGAAATAGAGAAACCAATCACATATAAAAATGTTCTCTCATTTTTCTTTTCCCTTTAAATTGGGCCCATTGTTAGTGTCCATTAAATTTTCTCTCCTAAACAGTCACGTGATTTACTAACTCTGACCGCGCATGATGATCTTTGAGAATCAATGGACCGTTCATTGATTTGGCGCCGGTCACGACTCGTGCAATTGTTGCTACTCAATATTAATATCGTTTCGTATAAAGCGAACAACTAGGTAAAAAAAGAAATCACTTAATTTTCTATTCAGATGCTTCTATCTCTTTTATAAATACAAAGACATAAACCGACATCTCCTGCCGTTGCACCATTTTATTTTATTCTTTTAATAGAAATTTTCTGAAAAGAAATATGAATGAAAAAGTTAAAAGAAAAACAAAGCAACAGTTTTGTTTCAGAATGCATGTATATTTAGTTGTGTTAAGTTTTAAATGTTATCCTGATAGGCTCGAAAAGTTATGATTAGAGAAAAACGATTAAGCAAAAATAAAAGGAAAGGCGATAAAAAGCGTAAATATATCAAAACAAAAATAATTGATTAAATCTAATGTAAGGATATATTTATATTACTTCAGTTTGCGCAAAATAACTTTTTTTATATGAAGGGAAAGGAAGGTAAAATCTTGAAAAAATTGATTTCAAAATTAGGAAGTAATTTGATAAAACGTCTAAGTGAAAGCGTCACCAAAAAAAGCTAAAAGAAATGAAGACATTTTTGATCCGAAAAAATTGTAAAAATCGGTTCGACTCGAAAATAGAAAAAATATCCAAAGACCAAAAAAGGTTATTCCAGAAAAGAAATCACCTAAAAACCAAATAAAAAAAAGAAGATAATCGATTAGAAAAATTGATCTTTGCGGGGAAAAACGAAGAAAAAGTAATCAAATACTTATCGTTAAATTGTGCTTGTTTGGCGAAAGATCAATAGTTGGTTGGCATTTTTCGGTTTTGGCAAAAAAATGGAATCTAAATCAAATTCACGCGCTAATCTGCGCTTGATGTCATGGCGATGGCCCAACTTTTTTGTGTTACACAAAATCGTGGTATCGATTTCAAAGTTTTCGCTGATTGAAGCATTTCAAGCTAAGACGTTGAGTTGATAACGCTAATATTGACGCTTAAGAAACATTACAAAATTCCCGGGAAAATTAAACGGCAGATTATTACAAAAACCCAGCAAGAAAGACTTAAGTTGCTGCCAACCCCAATTAGTATTTCATTGCTGATCAAAATCACCTCATTCTTTGACATTTCGGATTACGAAAAAAATTGTTACATCACGTCAGTTAATCAAGCCAATTAACTTTAAAGTGAGAACCAGAGTTACCTTTAATTAAGGATATATAAATTTTTGGAACACCTTTGCATACACACACAAAACACACATTATATCCATTCACTAAAATAATAATAGACTTTATCGTTACACAAAATGGTGTGCAGGGCAGCGTTTTTGCTGTTTTTATGGGGCAGGGTTTTTAGCCCTGTACCCAACTCTCAAACCTGGAGGAAGGTGATTTTCTAAGCGTAGTTTAGACGTGACAGACGGCCGAAAATAGGGGGTGCCCAATGAGGATCGAACTCACTTCTCAGTTATAAAGATTCTAGCGACACGATCTTGCTAACCATCGCACCACGCCGAGGGGCCCTCACTAAAATAAGTATAATGAATATTTAACATGCTAGCAGAGTTAAAACTAAATAATTTAAAGGTACGTTAGTTGACTTTTGTTAAAATAATTATTGTCTATTACAAGGTGTCTAATTTTATGTAAGGACTATAGCTGTAATTAGTTGAGTGCGCATATAATTTAGAGTCGTGTATTTAGGGGCATATAAGTAAAATCGCTATATGGACATGGAATTTAGAAGACGGAAACAAATTAGAAAATCTGAATCAATAGATGGATAGACAGAGTATTAACATTCTGGGAGCATGTGAAAAATGGAAAAGGAATTTTAAGAAATATTTACCAATTTATACGCGCAGGAGAAGAGCAGAGTGAAATAAGATAAAGATAAAATATGGCGCGCTTTGGGTACTGGCAACTGTCAGACAGAGTCCATCTGGTGATTAAAGACATTTAATGTGGCAATTATAATGGTATATTATATACAACTACGTCATGAAGCACTGAAGAGGAAATAGAGAAGTTTTATGACACACTAAAAGATTTCCAAATTTCAGGTTATCTCAGAAGAAATCGCCATTAATACTGTGGCAAAGAACGAAAGGAATCAGATAATTGGTAAGTATAGATTGAAATCATAACATCGAGAATGAAGAAAATGTGGCTTTAGTGATGAATATCTATTGCCTTAGTAATAATATAATAATGATATTAGTAATAATATTTCACTAATGACTAGCAGGATAGCCCGACGTTGCTCGGGTGTAATGAAAGCTTTAAAACTAATCCATGGACCTGGAGCTCAAACTCTTTGGACGTTGGCACGAAAGACTCAAAAGCAATAGTTGTTTCCAGTTAAAGCGAAACCGTAGACTGAAAGAAAAATGAATGGATGTAAGTCAAATTTTGATTTCCTGGTATCGATGTCAAATAAGTTATTTTCGTTGTAAACTGAATTTTGAAGGCTAAATAAGTTCTCTGATTAAATGGTATCATGGCTGCGACTAAGAACTACAATTATACATGTTTAGAGCCAAACCCGAAATAAAAACTAAAATAAAAGTGCTGAAAAAATACGGACATACAGGCAGATAAACAGGGACACACACAAACATCTTGCCTTTTATATATATATATATATATATATATATATATATATATATATATATATATAAAAGGCAAGATGTTTGTGTGTATATATATATATATATATATATATCGATTTTCTGCACTATTGTAAGAACTGCAACCTTGAAACTTCTGAATATCGTTTCTTATGTATTTGGCTATGAATGTATCAAATTTGATTAAAATCGGACTACTCCTTCTATAACCCGATTTTTTTCGATTTTCGATATTTATCGGGGATACCTCGACTCAAAACCTAGCTAAGAACACCCGCAGACACTTATAGTACAACTGTGTAAATTTTCAAGAAAATTGGTTCAGCCGTTTTGGAGTCTATAGGTAACAGACACACACGCACACACATACACACACACAAAGTTCCATTTATAAATAAGTTTAGATATTAGTAATAACTAACACTTGATTTGAAGAACATTCAGGATGCTTTATGATGTTAATAAAATTTCGGATAACAGATATGAAAAAAGATATACTAGATGGTCATCAGTCAGTTAAGTGCTATACGTGATACACGCTTTGGGCGATCATGTCTCGAAAGAGATATGACTGACTGGGCAGAGGATTATCCCGCAGTAGGTTGCCATTGCTTTCTGCGGTAGACTGGTTGCCGACCAAGGCTATAGAACACAATCTGTCCTGCGATTTAACCCATAACTGGAAGGAAGAGACGGATTAATACCTTTCCCAAGGGTATTTGCGCGTAAGTGAATACAATGGATTCAGCTGGAATATCGAACTCGGCTCCCCGGTTTTTCGTTCCGAGCCGATATCCACTGTACCACAACGCACATAAATGTCTTAAAAGCGTAGTTTTGTAAAACATATTCAGGCGCTGACTAAAGGAATAATCATCTCCTTGTCACATGAAAATTATGGAAAAAATACAAAACTTTCAGAGTTACACAATGCAGCCATATACAAAAGTATACAGTTGCAGTAAAGAACAAATAAAAAGGACATAGGTATGTCGAAAATCAGAGAAATGAAACGAAAATATCTAAAAATGGAACGATTTTACTGTGAGTAAAACGCAACAATGGTGTAATGAGTACATAACAGAAATACAAGTACTTTCACGGCTCCTGCTCCGATGAACTTAACTCACTGGTGCCCCTTATATATGAATTTAGTCGAGCAACAAGATTAACAACTAAGTCCCACTCTTTTACTATGAAACCAATAAAATGTAAACGCAAATTCTACTCCACCAGCTTCTTTTCTCGCACTTCCCGCCTGTGGAATTTCCTTTCGTTTACTTGCTTACCTGACAGCTACAACCTCAAAAAATTTAATGTAAAGTCAATAGTCATCTTTTATCTCACTAGTTTGCATACACTCTCTCTCGCTCCCTCTCTCTCTCTCTCTCACTCTCTCTCTCTCTCTCTCTCTCTCTCAGGCTCATTTCTCCGTCCAATCCACTCTCATCAGTATTCTCATCCTTCTCTTACCCACTTCCTGACATTCCCTATAACCTGTCACTCTTTTTCTTAACTTCCCTCCTATTTAACCCCCTGCAAAACAGTGTCAGTAAAATGTCTTGTTTTGAGCGATATGATTATTAAAAAACGAAGTCATCTCCTATCTCACTAACCTCCATCCCCTCTCTTATGCTCCTTTCTCCGTCCACTCCACTCTCATTAGTATTCTCATCTTTCTCTTACCCACTTCCTGACATCCCTATAACCTGTCGCTCTTTCTCATTACTTCAATCCTATGTAACTCCCTGCAAAACAGTGGCAGTAAATTACCTTACTTGAGCGGTATGATTATAAAAAAATTCTTCTATGACAACAGATTTGAGAAAGCTACAATACATGAATACATGGAACATCTTAAGTAAACTTCATATTGGTCAAGTTGAAGAAGGATAACGATGACCAGATTAAAATCTATTAGAGATTTTAACAGTCTTTGGTCATTTTGATATTGATAAGGTCATCAAAGTGATATATGACAACGGCGAATTATCGAACGTTCCCAGTAGATCAATTAGTTTGAATCACAATTTTAATCATTACGGTTCTAACGAATAGATAAAGAAACTGTAGAAAAAAGGAAAATTCAATCTTCATGATCAGAACGCTATTACGACAAGCAACAGAAAACAAAAAAAGTACTTGTGTTTTCTAGATATATAAAGCTATAGAAAATATTCAATGTAATATGATAAACTTCTTTAAAATATGAGGAATTTTTTGTCGGGATCAGTCAGTCAGTGAAGTGTCATACGTGATACACGCTTGGGCGATCATGTCCCGAAAGAGACATGACTGACTGGACAAAAGATTATCCTATAGTAAGTTGCCATTGCTTTCTGCGTTAGACTGGTATTATAGCCAAGGCTATAGAACCCAATCTGTCCTGTTATTTAACCCATAACTGGAGGGAAGAGAAGGATTAATACCGTTCCCAAATGTATTTGCGCGTAAGTGAATGCAACGAATTCAACTGGAATTCGAACTCAGCTCCCTGATTGCTCGTTCCGAGCCGATATCCACCACAACGCATATCTTTTGTTGGGATACGGATTATTTTTTATAAATTTTGACGGGATAGAAAAATTATAAAAATAATCCTTCACCTGTATTGGGGACAGTGTTTATGTAGATAGAGAATAAAGAGAATCGACAAAAATAAAAAGAGAAGTACGACAAAGATGTGTTTTTTTACTAGCATTAACTTCTTCGGCGATAATTATATGGCCTACTGCGATGGATTATCACGGAACGTAAAGTTAACACTATGATTCAGGGCATATTATTTTTATAGTAGATTCAGAAATTATTCGAGGCTCTAATCAATGCCGTATTGGATACTTACAAGACCTCCTTTCGGACAAACAATATGGCTTCCGTTTCGACAAATCTACCTCCGACGGGTTAACATCCATCACTGAATTTGTCTATTAAACCTTGGACAAGAATGGTAAAGCTCGGGTTGTGGCTCGAAGGCGTTTGACAAGGTTTGGTATGCTGGCCTTCTACGCACCCTCAAGGGACAAATCGTGCAATGAAGTTCGTAGTGAACGGCATGCATTTAGATCATTTCACACTAACACAGAGAACCCCCAGGACATTTTCCTTGGGCCTACACTGCTTCTAACCTTCATCAATGATCTGTCGGGTGTCATCAATTACCAACTAGGTATTAACGCAGATGATGTAAAAAATTTACTCCAGTCTCAGTAGCCAATTCGTCGGACACAACAAAGTTAATCTGCTCTTGAAAAGGACTGCCAATCAATGGTTAACTATAGAAAGAAATGGTTTATAAATTTGAACACATCCAAAACAAAACTATTTTCATTTAATAACCACAGAGAATCATTTCTGCCTGCCATCAGCATGGCTATTGCTAAACTCTAGGACATCTGCAACACTCTACGCCTTCTTGGCCTCACGTTTAATGGAGTGACTATATCGAATCCATTGCTGCGTCTAGTTGATTCACTGTGTCAAGCCAAAATTTTTAACGGCGGAATCCATCTTGCACATTTATAAATCTATAATTGGTCCATGCATTCAATACTGTTGCCATATTTGGCCTGGTGCTCTTTTTGCACTTCTTGACAAAATTCTAAGAAGGCTTCCCTCTGTTTTTTCTACAAATACTTTTATGGCAACTGTTCCGATGAGCTTTTTGACCTGGTGCCCCGACTACATGAATTTAAGAGTGCTACTCAATTTTAGATCAGATTAGATCTTACTGTGTTACTGTTGAACTTCCCATATTCAACAGCCACTCCTCTAACAGTTTTTTTTCTCCCACATGTCATCTTTGGAGTTTTCTTCCGATTTCTCTTTTTTTATTCCTGAAAACTTCTTCTTCTTCTTCTATGTACCTTGTTCCTTCAGGACGTAGGCGATCAAGGTCTTCCACTTTTCCCTATCCCTGGTGGCTTTGAGCACGCCTTCTCCTGTTACACCATGAAATCCTCGTTCCTTCATCCACCTGATTAGGTCCTTCAAATATGTTGTCCGTTGCTTTCCCCTGTCTCTTTTTCCCTCTATCTGGCCTGTTAGTATCAGGTTCTCCAAGCCCTCCTTCCTCATTACGTGTCCCAGGAACTTCAGCTGTCTCTATACATATAAAAGGCATGATATTTGTGTGTGTGTGTCTGTCTATCTGTTTGTCTTTCTGTATGTCCTCTATACAAATCTACAATTTTTATCCAATTCTCACCAAACTTCTTTGGGCTTCTTTGCTATAGCCGATTTTTTCCGATTTCTCCCTCAATATTTATATATATATAAAAGACAAGATGTTTGTGTGCGTGTCTGTCTGTCTGTCTGTCTGTCTGTATGTATGTATGTATGTATGTATGTATGTATGTATGTCATTTATACAAATCCACAATTTTTATCTGATTCTCACCAAACTTCACACAAATATTCTTTAGGCATTTGGTCTGGTCTTGGGCTACTTATTTTTCTGATTTCCTCAATATCTAAAAAGCAAAATATATAAAAGGCAAAATGTCTGTCTGTCAGACAGACAGACAGATATTTTGCCTTTTATATATTTAGCTATTGGAGGAATTCGAAAAAGTAGCCTATGACATAACTGGAAGCCCAAAGAATATTTGTGTGAAGTTTGGTGAGAATCAGATAAAAATTGTGGGTTTGTATAAATGACATACGCACAGATAGACATATCTTGCCTTTTATATATATATAGATATAGATAGATAGATATTTGGAGAAATCGGAAAAATTTATACAAATCCACAATATTTATGCGATTCACACCAAATATCAGACAAATATTCTTTAGGGTGTTGGTCGGTTTATAGGCTACTTGTTTTTTTCCGATTTCTCCCCAATATCTATATATATATAAAAGGCAAGATGTTTGTGTGTGTGTGTGTTTGTCTATCTGTCTGTTTGTCTGTCCTTTATACAAATCTACAATTTTTATCCGATTCTCACCAACCTTTTTTGGGCTTCCAGTTATGTCATAGGCAACTTTTTCCGATTTCTCCCCAATATCTATATATATATAAAAGGCAAGATGTTTGTGTGTGTGTGTGTGTTTGTCTATCTGTGTGTGTGTGTGTGTGTGTGTGTGTGTGTGTGTGTGTGTGTGTGTGTAGGTCCTTTATACAAATCCACAATTTTTATCCGATTCTCACCAAACTTCACACAAATATTCTTTAGGCTTCCGGTCAAGTCATGGGCTACTTATTCTTTCCGATTCCCTCTCGATATCTATATATATATAAAGCAAAATGATGTGTGTGTGTGTGTGTGTGTGTGTGTGTGTGTGCGCGCGCGCGCGTGTGTGTGTGTGTGTGTGTGTGTGTGTGTGTGTGTGTGTGTGTCCTTTATACAAATCCACAATTTATTTTTTAGGCTTTCGGTCATGTCATAGGCTACTTATTTTTTCCGATTTCTTCCCAATATCTATATATATAAAAGACAAGATTAGTCTGTCTGTCTGTCTGTTTGTCTGTCTGTCCTTTATGCACATCCACAATTTTTATCCGATTCTCACCAAACTTCACACAAATATTCATTAAGGCTTCCGGTCAGGTCATGGGTTACTTACTATTTCCAATTTCCCGCCGATATCGGTAATCAATACTCCGATATCGGATCAGGTCTTATCAAGATCAGGATTTCAACCATTTTATTGTGTTTCTTGCTGCAGAATTTTCTCTAACTTGGTAAAATTATAGTTTTTAATCTCAAACATAAGTAGATCTTCTCATACGACTCATTTTCTCCGATATCGGAAATCGATACCTCTCAAAAAAAAATCTGATCAAAAACCGATATTCAGCGATCAATATGGCTTATATTCTCCAATTTTACTCCCGATGGATAACATAATTTTTCGTGGCCTTACTTACGTTAGTTTATCCTTGGATGACTTATTTGACTCCGATATTGGAAATTGATACCCCGATAACTTATTGGGTTTGATCAAAATCAGGTTTTCAGCCCTTTTATTTTGGTCTTTGCTTTGAGCTTTTGCTCTAAGATATAATTGTAGTTCTTAGTCTTACCCATTATACAATTTACTCAGAGGACTTATTTAGCCTTCAAAATTCAGTTTGCGATGGAAAACTTATTTGACATCGATACCGAAAATCAAAATTGACTTACATCCATTCATTTTTCTTTCAATCGCTTTGACTGGAAACAACTATTGCTTTTTAGTCTTTCGTGCCAACGTCCAAAGAGTCTGAGATCCAGTACCATGGATTAGTTTTAAAGCTTTCATTACACCCGAGCAACGCCGGTCTATACTGCTAGTTAATCAATAAAAGCAAGAAAGATGGACGGTTAAGTACAAGAAACAGAATACCTGTTTGTGATCAAAAAGGCACAGTCCAATTTATGAATTACATATTAAGGAAATCATAATCAGTCAAATATGGAAATTAAAATGTTTAATATACGCGAGAAATTGTTGCGAAGAAATACGAAGGGGCAGAATAAGGAATTATCTTTTTCAGAATCAAGGTGTTAAGAGATTGAGAAATGTCCTTAGAAACAAAGAAAATATTTTTGTACTGCTATGCAATGCATAATCTCCTATATATCAGTGATGACAGGACAATTACGTCACAAATGCTAACAAAGCTACAAAGATTTTGTTCTCCTGACGAATTTTGTGGGTTACTTTATACATTGTATGTGAGAAATGCAGAGTTACAGATGAGAAAAACAATTACAAAGTCAGTCAGTCAGTCAGTTAAGTGCCATACGTGATGCATGTTTGGACGATCATGTCTTGAAAGAGACATGACTGACTGGGCAGAAGATTATCCCGCAGTAGGTTGCCATTGCTTTCTGCGGTAGACTGGTTGCCAACCAAGACTTTAGAACCCAATCTGTCCTGTTATTTGACTCATAGCTAGAAAGGGAAGCTGTGTATTATATTATTATATAGTAATAAGTGGAGGATCAGTTTATTACTTCATAACAATATAAAACAGATCCCCCACTTTATGCCCAGTAGAGGCATTAATCATATGTTCAACTATTATATTCAGTCAGTCAGTCAGTTAAGGGCCATACGTGATACACGTTTTGGGCGATCATGTCTTGAAAGAGACATGACTGACTGGGCAGAACATTATCCCGCAGTAGGTTGCCATTGCTTTCTGCGATAGACTGGTTACCAACCAAGGCTATAGAACTCAATCTGTCCTCCTATTTAACCCATAACTGGAAGAAAGAGACGGATTAATACCTTTCCCAAGGGTGTTTGCGCGTAAGTGAATGCAATGAATTCAACTAGAATTCGAACTCAACTCCCCGGTTTTTCGTTCCGAGCCGATATCCACTGCACCACGCTGTTCGCTTTGTTTTGTTTTTTTGGGACGAGTTGTTGCTCTTGTTTTTGTCTTTTTCAAGTTTTCTTTAGTTCTTACGATGGTATCTTTCTCGGAAACTTCAAGAATGGCTTTATTCAAAAATTTCGCAAAGGATTCAGTTTTTGAATATGCGCAAGGAAAAAAGTTAATTGCATAGGATCGATTTACTATAAGGTTGTATGAAAAACTGAGCCCCTCCACCCTAACATTGTTTAAATGTTGAAATTTTTACAAAATTTTTGTCAATCGGAAAGTTTAGGGTTTAATCGATAAGATTGCACTGAAAAAAGTTTTTAAAAAATTGACAATCAGCCAACTTACAGGTGGTGGTAATGTCGTACCGGCAAATGGTTCCAAAATGGAGGATCTGTTTTATGAAAAACTGAGCCCCACTAAAATTGTGGAAATATTGAAATTTTTCCAAATGTTTTTTCAATCGGAAAGTTTAGGGTGTAATTGATAAGATTGCATTGAAAAAAGTAAAAAAAATTAAAAACAACAAATTTAAAGGTGGTGGTAGTCTCCTTCAGGTCCGCCCTTGATTTAAACATTTTACTAAAGTTATTGAGCCAAAAAAAATATAAATAGCTTCAGCTGAAAATTGAATTCACCAATACTGTTTCTGTTATTAAAAATTGTTACACTACCTCGCGTTGTGGTGCAGTGAATATCGACTGGGAACGAGAAATCGTGTTGCCGAGTTCGATTTCCAGCTGAATTCATTGCATTCCCTTACGCACAAATATCTTTGGGAAAGGTATTAATCCGTCTTTTCCCTCCAGTTATGGGTTAAATAATAGGACAGATTGAGTTCTATAGCATTGGATAGCAACCAGTCTACTGCAGAAAGTAATGGCAACATACTGTCCAGTCAGTCATGTCCCTTTCGAGACATGATCACCCAAAATGTGTTTCACGTATGGCACTTAACTGACTGAATATAATAGTTGGAAACATAATTAAAACTTCTACTGCGAATAAAGTGGGGGTCGGTTTTCTATTGTTATGAAGTAATAAACTGATCCCCCAGTAATTATACTTAATATAATAATGTAATATAATCTCTTCTCTCTCCAGATATGAGTTAAATGGCGAGACAGATTGGGTTCTATAGCATTGGTTGGCAACCAGTCTACCACAGAAAGCAATGGTAAAACTACTGCGGGATAATCTTCTGGCCAGTAAGTCATGTCTCTTTCGAGACATGATCGCCCAAAACGTGTGTCACGTATGGCACTGAACTGACCGACTGAATATAATAGCTGGAAACATAATTAAAACTGCTACTGAGCATAAAGTGAGGTATCGGTTTTCCATTGTTATGAAGTAATAAACTGATCTCCCACAAATTATACTTAATATAATAATGTAATATAATCTATATCTTCTTCCTCCAGCTATGAGTTAAATGGCAGGACAGACTGGCTTCTATAGCCTAGGCTGGCAACCAGTCTATCGCAGAAAGCAATGGCAACCTACTGCGGGATAATCTTCTACCCAGTCAGTCATGTCTCATTCAAGACATGATCGCCCAAAACGTGTGTCACGTATGGTACTGAACTGACTGATAATATTTGAAGTTTTCATTGTTGTTGTGCTTTAAACGAAAGTCTTTTGTTTTGAGTTCAATTAAAATACTCACAGAGTTTTTTTCCTTTGTTTTCATGTATAAGTAAAAGGTTTTCACGCGATAAGTTATTTTCTGTCTTTGTTATGAATAACAACATTTTCAGAATTAATGTTTCTCTTTGAAGCCTCAAGATAGAGAGATGATGGCTTGAATTCGTTTTCGGTGGTATAAAAATATAATACGACAGGGGAAAAGCTTCATTCTCATTTTCACTTTTAAACGGATTAAGGTTGCTATAGAAGGTATATCGAATCAAGACTTCAAAGCAATGTACGAGTTTGAGTTGGGACAATTATCTGGTGTAATAGATTATTCGTGCGATCAAACAAAATACAATTTAAGAAGTACTCCCAATTTTCTGTTCATTTGAACAATCATACTGCAAAATAAGGAAACATTATGTTCACTTGTCTGCATCTACTACGTATAAACTCGTACAACTAATCATTAAAATATTGAAGTACCTTAGACCATTCATCTTTACTTCTGAGTGGTGCTGATAGTTAAAGCCACTTATTTTTTTTTAATTCACTTTTCGTCGTATTTTAAGCAAAATTTAAGAAATGTTTCCTTTGTTTCTCTGACTTAAGTAGGTACCGTCACAGGAAAACAGCATAGCGTAATGAAAAAGGCCAAAAACTTAACAAAAATAAAGTTTTATCGTTAAAATGTTCATGTTATTATTAAGATGAAAGACCAAAGTATTTTTTAATTATTTTTTGAAATTTTTTTAATCCTTTCTAACACGTTCGAAATTTTGGTTAAAATCTTTTGTTTACGTCATCACCGTGGTTGACTTTTAACATTGACTTTTTTTACGCTTGTTTACCGTTGAAAACACATTGATTTGGAAATTCTTGTAAAAAACAAATAATTGTTCGATTTTAATGAAATCTTCAGGACTTATTCACAAATAAATGAAATTATTTTTGACATATTTTATTTTAGAAAATTTTGGTAAAAACTTTTTTTTTAAATATATTACCCCACTTACATGAAATTTCGCACAGAACCTTCCTATTTATTGAAATTATGTTTTGGTTAAAAGTAGGAATCATTGGAGATTGTAAATCAACTACTCTTTGTTTCAAAAATTGTACTATTTAACTGATAATCTGCTCTGAATTGAAAAATAATGGATCCAATAAAACTATGACATTACTTAATTAGAAAAGCTTTTAATTGCTTTTGTAAAAAAACTAATGTTAAGGACATTATTGTTTGAAGAAAAAAAATTTGTTTATAAAGAATGAATTTTTACAAGAATATTTTCATTTTTTTTATTTTAATTATAATAATTTATAATTGTTTAAAATCATGTAAAATTCTGTATTGGGGTTTTTATTGGTTGTGATATAGTAATTAAGTGGAAACGAAATTTACGAGTCCAAAATTGCAAAGATTAATAAATGTACTTACGCTATTTTTTTTTTTAAATAATTTTTATTTGGTATTTTTTTACTTCATATGTTTCATATTTTCATGCATGGTAGACTGAAATTGCCATTATTATGAAAAGGTTACGTAATTTAAGAGTTTTGTCTCTTCACTTATTTTATGAAAATTGTCATTTATGGTCATTTATACTAGCTGTCATCGCATCGTTATTCAACAGCCCATCAAAGGTTCGATCAGATGAACACGACCAATCGTTAATAATTTGTTGTATATTACCTTTTTATGCTATAAGTAAGTAATATTTCTTTCAAATCAGATTAATTTAGCTTTCCATTTTCTAATTTTACTTCAAATTAAGTGTCATAAATCTTTTGAAATATTTTTGAATTCGATGAATTTTTGTTTGTTTACAAATTTCTTAAAATTAAGAAAATGGCTGCTTTTAAGAAAATTTTAAAAAATCGAAATTAAATGTGACATTTTAATCTATATAATTTCTATCTAAAATACACCAGAATCTTTTACTTGATGGAAATAATAAATTTAATCATTAAACTTTTAATTGAATCTAAAATGAAATCTTCAAGAATGTTTTTTCATTTTAAAAATTTCATTTTAGACTTAGGTATCGAAAATTTCTGACGAAAAAGTGGAGGTACCTACGCTTAAGTAATTAATGCTTGTGTATTTTGCCTCTGAATGCCGCTTTTCAGAAAGATTTTAATTGAATTTTTTTTGTTCTCGAAATTAATTACGGCGTACAGTGAAGTCATTAATGACAACAGTTTAATTATTTCATTAAGAATAGTATAAATATATTTGAAAACCTTCAAAAATATTTTTACATTTTACAAAAACTCGTTGTTAGTTTATTACTGATAAAATCTAAATTTAAAGTTCAGAAAAAAATTAGGTTATTTCATTACATATTTTTAAATAAGTACCTTTAAGAAAATCTGTACGAATGTCGATTTCCGCTACTTCGATATTCAGTATAAGTATCGCAAGACATCATTGCCTTGTAAATCTCAGTCTGGAAATGGCTCTTTCAAGTGATTTGAAACACTGAACACAAAGTTTACTTCTACAGAATAGATATATATTTTTTGTTACTCGGCTAATTTTTGTAAATGTCTATATTTTCTGAATGTATACATACATACATAGATATGTTGCGTAGGGAGCTGGTTAATCTCTGTTTGATTCGGCCTTGTGTTAGACTTAACCGAACTCCCTACAGCTTACAAGTTTTATGCAGAATTATTATCAGGAGGTTTTCATCAGAAGGTTGTTGTCGGCAAGTTGGAATATATGGAATTGTGTGGAATAGTGTAAGAAGAATAAAATATACATTTTGCATTTTAAAATAGAAATTTATTAAAGGATGAATAACAAGAATTCGTAGAAATTAATATTCAATGATTAAGTCAAGGGTAAGAGTTCGTACAAATTGTTCGTAGTAGTAATTGCTGAAAGAGATAAGGAGAAAGAGAAAGAGGACAATGTCGGAGTCGCTTGAAGTTAAAGTTACATTTTTAGCTGTTTCGTCTCGCGGCTCCCATCTCTCTGTGTTTGACGCTGACTGGGGCCTTTTATAGTATTCAGATTTTCGCACTTGCTCGCGAAGTTCTCAAGTCTTGCATGTCGCTCCCATTGGTCAAAAATCATTTTAACACCGACTTGCGGAATCTGGTTTCGACTTTTTCGTTAAGCACATGGTCAATCGTTTTTCTATTTGGGAAAACCAGGATTTCACAAGTCATTGTGAATTTTTGTAAAAGTGAAGAAGAAGGTTGATTTTAACGAATTTCTTATCCGCTATTCATACATGCCAGATGTTATGATGCTATAAGACTGTAGCAGAACACTGGATCCTGATTTGTCATCAAATCTCAAAATTCAAAATACGTAAGAGAAATGTTTTTTTCCACAGCTAAAGAAAAAATCGTTCTTTGAGCCACCCCACGTGACTGGATTGAATATTTAAGGATAGCCTCTAAACAGTGATGGTCAGTCAGAGATGGGAGCAGCGAGAGACACACATCAAAAGCATACATCAAAAATGTAACTTCAAACTTCAAGCGACCCGGATATTTTCCTCTCTCTTTCTCTCTCTCTCTCTCTCTCTCTCTCTTTCTCTCTCTCTCTCTCTCTCTTTCTCTCTCTCTCTCATATCCCTTTCAACAATTGCTACTAGAACATTTTGTACGAACTCTTGATACACTTAACTTTCTAACTGAACATTAACTTCTACAACTTATGTTATTCCTCCTTTTAATAAACTAGCAGTATAGCCCGACGTTGCTCGGGTGTAATGAAAGCTTTAAAACTAATCCATGGTCCTGGAGCTTAGACTCTTTAGGCACGAAAGACTAAAAAGCAATAGTTGTTTCCAGTTAAAGCGAAACCGTAGACTGAAAGAAAAATAAATGAATGTAAGTCAAATTTTGATTTCCTGGTATCGATATCAAATAAGTTTTTTTCGTCGCAAACTGAATTTTGAAGGCTAAATAAGTCCTCTATGTAAATGGTATCATGGCTGAGACTAAGAACTACAATTATACCTACTTAGAGCCAAACCCGAAGCAAAAGCTAAAATAAAAGGGCTGAAAAAATACAGACATACAGACAGATAAACTAACACACACACAAACATCTTGCCTTTTATATATATATTATCGATTTTCTGCATTACTGTAAGAACTGCAACCTTGAAACTTATGAATATTGTTTCTTATGTCCTTGTCTATGAGCGTATCAAATTTGATTAAAATCGGACCACTCCTTCTATAACCCGATTTTTCGATTATCAATTTTCGATATTTATCGGGGGTATCTCGACACAAAATGTATATTTTGTTATTCCACTCTTCTGCAGTAATTCCACACTTTCCAACCTGCCGACAAGCAACCTTCCGATGAAAACCTGATGGTAATAATTCTGCATAAAACTTGTAAGCTCTAGGGAGTTCGGTTAAGTGAGACACAAGGCCGAACAAAATAAACATTAACCAGCTCCCTAGCTTCAAGACCCCCTATTTATTTCCAAGGAAACTACTTACACTAGATGGAAGAGTGCTACTGCTATAAAGTGAGAGAGAGAGAGAGAGAGAGAGAGAGAAGTTTGGTCAATGAATGTTGTTTGCTAAGTATAACGCACATAGGATATATATTATACAGTGAAATATTGAAATCAAATTCAGCTGATGAAAACTTGTCAGGATACAGACTACTAACCCTTGCTCATTGATTATCTTGGTATTTTATAGAGTAACAAATCTATATAGGTAGAGTATGAAGACCATAGCGTAATAATGACAAATAACATTTATTTTATTACAATAAATATATATTCCCTTTAAAATCTTTATTATTTTTTTAAAATTCGGATTACAATCTCATCTTCGTCGCCAGTGTTATGACCGAAGGGCCATAGAAAGATAATACGGACTCGGATAAAAGGTTGAATAGTATATTCTAGGGAAACGTAGTACAAAGGTCAACGTGGACTGGAGAGTACTTTCTCTCACAAGCGTTCTGACTCACTCATTCACTCACTCTGTGGCTGCTACTCAGTGACTCCTCAGTGTCCCTCACTTAGAGTTGGTAGCCATATTATAAAGGTGTGGAAGAGTTCAATTGTAGGTAGGTCCCCACAATACTAAAGATGTTTATATATTTTTTCCTAGGTTTCGAATCATGGTTTCGGGTTTATATTTAGGTATAAATTTATTACTTTCAGTTATCGCTAGCTATTATAACAATTTCGTGTTTTCTTCTGCTAGGTGTGTAACGTAGGGAGCTGATTAATATTTCTTTAATTCGGCCTTGTGTCAAACTTAACCGAACTCACTACACTCTACATCTAGACTCCGAAACGGCTGAACCGATTTTCTTGAAAATTTACACAGTTGTACTATAAGCGTCTGCGAGTGTTCTTAGCTAGGTTTTGTGTCGAGGTAACTCCGATAAATATCGAAAATCGAAAAATCGGTTTATAGAAGGATTGGTCTAATTTTAATCAAATTTGATACACTCATAGCCAAAGACATAAGAAACAATATTCAGAAGTTTCAAGGTTGCAGTTCTGACAATAGTGCAGAAAATCTATAATATATATATATATATATATAAGGCAAAATGTGTGTGTGTGTGTGTGTGTGTGTGTGTGTGTGTGTGTGTGTGTTTATCTGTCTGTATGTCCTTTATACAAATCCACAATTTTTATCCGATTCTCACCAAACTTCACACAAATATTCTTTAGGCTGAGTTTGAGCTCCAGGACCATGGATTAGTTTTAAAGCTTTCATTACACCCGAGCAATGCCGGTCTATACTGATAGTTCTAAATAATCGCGAATGGTTAAATGCAAAATATTCTTTGAAAACTTGGTTAACAAAGTCTCCGAAATGTTGTGCTAACGGAAATAAAGACGAAGAATTTGGTTATTGTTGTGGATCCGGGTGAGGAACCACACAAAATAATGAACATCGAAACAGATATTTGAGATAGAAAAATAGGTTATATTGAACGTAAATATACAAACTTGAACGCAGGTTAGTAATCTAAGAATACGATTTATAAGGAATATATATATACAAATCTTTGAATTGAAACCGTGCTGGAAATAGTATATCCGTGTAATATTATTCTGAGTGGAGCTCAGAGTTATGATGACTACTGACGCGGTATTCTCTGTGTAACTTCGGTATCTCTCGGTAACTTACGGACCTATTACTGTACTGGTACAATGTCTCTAGCGGATCTCTACGGTTCTTACTATGGCAGGAGTATATGTATACTCAAGTCGAGTCCATTATCATAAAAAGGGGAGATCCTACAACAGTTATAAAAATTAATCAAATGAGAACTGATTAAATTTACTATAATGTATTCAAACACTTATTTCGTTATTTTAAGCTGTTAAATTTCATCTTAGGATATTACTTTATTGAGATGATAGGCGATGGGACTGAATTCATGACAAATTCGTATCGTTTTCAAAGATATAATTATGAGCAGCTTGAGCCAGAGTTCGATCTTGTTTCATCAATTTCATTTGCGTCGTCACTCACAACCGCACCGACTTGTTTATGTGACAGCTTTGGGTATGAGGCAAGTAACTTCAGGTTTAGGTGATTCCTATCACTGTTTTTATATCTGACAATATTGTCTTTAAATGAAAGCTTTTTCTGAATTAACCTTTTAGTTTTGTAATGATAGTCACACCTATTGCATCCACTGTACGCAACCACATTAGCCAAAGGCTTGGGGATCCTGATTGGATGTGGTAAATGGAATCCATGAATAAGTATCTCAGTTAATAGAAACAGATATTGCATGGAAAGAAATGTTGATGATCGGGCCCCATCATCTAAGATGCATCCCAGAGGTTTCCAATCATCTGAAATCATAAAACTACGAAAACATGAACTTCAGAATAGCAAATTGCAAAAGAAAATAGCAATAAGTGATGCTGAAGAGTGTAAACTACGAAATGGGAATCTGTTTTACTTTTTGGTGTGACCACTTGAGGAGCTACAGAAGTTTCGATGTTAAATGATTGGGAAACAAACATCGTTTTGTCCTGCTTGAAATGAGGCCGCAAAAAACGGAAAGAAAAACGAGTAGTGACAAAGTTGGTAAATACATGTAAGTAGTTCCGTTGTCATTTGGCATTCTGAACGTTGTCAAAGAAAGTTGTCAAAGAACGTTGCTGAAGATAGGTTAATGACAGACAGTTCTAGAAAAAAAAACATTTCTTTTGCGTTATTTTATTTTGTATTAATGCAATATCTTATATAAGTTAGAGTTGGTCGCCATTTTTGTATCAGGAGAAAAAAGTTGGTTATTGCGAAAAGTGGAAAATAGGATTCTCATCAGAGGAGCATTGAAAATTACTTTTTGTTTTGTTTTCATTTGTCACTTTCTCTTTTCATCTCTCTCTCTCTCTCTCTCTCTCTCTCTCTCTCTCTCTCTCTTAATATCTATTTTACTTATTGTTAATATCTATTCCTTTCCCTGTTTTCTCGCATTCATCCTCTCTTTTCATTCTTTTCGAAAATTACATTCGAAAATATTTGAAAAAATACTTTACACTCACTTGACTGAACGCCATTTTCTAAAATTACAAAAGGATCCGAGAAAGAGAATCAATGTAATGACACCAGAAAAGTGGTTTTAAATTCGTTTTTTTTTTTTTATACGTGCGTCACTTGAGGAAAGCAAAAAACTCATTTTAATTCAAATTTATCTTTTCACTGATGTGATCGGATTCATGTTCGAGAAAACTATTTAAGTCTTTTAAGGGGTCAGAATGTTTGACAATACTCATATCCTCCCCAAGAGAAGCGAGACATTGAGTGCTGGCATACATAATATCAATAACAAGAAAGAATTCTTGATGCTGTCCAATAAAATAGCAAGGTGGATAAGCTACCATACTCCTGAAATTATATACAGGTGTAATTATATACACCTGAACTGTGATTGAAATTGGATTAAATAATCTGTGAAGAAAATTTGAATATCTGGGAAGTATTCTGGCTGAGGACGAAAGGTGTGACGCAGAGATCCGGAGGTGGATTGGCATGGCGAAGGGCACTTACCAGAAGCAGAGTAGGGTGTTAAGACACAGAAGGCTTTCACTGGAAACATGGAAGAGAATACTGGATTGCTATGTGATGTCAGTTCTTCAATATTGCAGTGAATGTTGGATAATATCAACAAAGATGAAGGGAAAACTTGAAGCATCTGAAATGTGGTTCTACAGAAGGATACTGCGGATATCGTGGACCGAGTATGTGAGCAATGACAAGGTGTTGGAAAGAATGGAAACGAACAGGAAATTAATATTGAGCATTAGGAAGTTCCTGGGACATGAAATGAAGAAAGAGGGTTTGGAGAATTTGATACTAACAGGCCAGACAGAGGGAAAAGGAGACAGAGGAAAGCAGCGGATAACATATTTGAAGGGCCCTGATCAGGTGAATAACAGAACGGGGGCTGCGAGACGTTACAGGTGAAAGCGTACTAAGAGCTACCAGGGATAGGGAGACGTGGAAGGCGATGATCGCCTGCGACCTGAAAGGACAAGGCACATAGAAGAAGAAGAAGAAGAAGAATCTGTGGAAGAAAAACAAAATTTTATTGGGGCTTTGAAAACGGGCCTTTTAAAAGTACATAAAAATATGTACAAAAATATATTAAAACAAAAAGAAAAAAGAGAAAGGATGCAAAACATTACTCACAGTAAAGTGGGGGAACAAAAAAATGTAACACCAAAAAAGAAACATATATATATATACTTTTAAAATGTCCATTTTTAAAACCCTAATAAACTTGAATTTGAAAATATTGATGATGGATACAGAAATCCATGTTCTTTTATTATAAGTTATTGAAACTCGAAATATCAAATCAACACGGATTTTAAGATTTTCACGAGAAGAATATGTTTAAAAAAGCGATATAATCTTTTATCAGAAAATAGGTTAAGTTACGGATTCATACTTCGTATAATACTGTATAGGGCCAGGAGGTTTTTCTCGTCTGAATTCATCTTGCACATACATAAATCTACCATCCACCTCTGCATTGAATACTACTATCACATTTGGTTGGGTGCCCCTGCTATTCATCTTGTGGTTCTTAACGAAATGTTGTGGGATCTCCCCTTTTCCATGATAATAGCCTCGACTTGAGTATACATATACTCCGGCCATAGCGAGATAGTGAGTTACCTTAAGGATTCAAGAGTTACCGTAAGAGTCCGACAGATACCGAGGTTTCACGGAGAATACAGCGACAGTAGTTCATAGTAGCTATGAGTTTCACTCCGACAGAAGATAAATACGCAGCACCCGTCAGCCTCCGACGTGGACATACTAATTCTACTACGGCTTCACTTCAGAGACTTATATATATATATATATATATATATATATATATATATATATATATGTTTCTTACTAATCATATTCCTGAATTACTAACCTGCGTTCAAGTTTTATCTTTACGTTCAATATACTTATTTTTCTATCTCAAATATCTGGTTTGTTGTTCATTATTTTGTGCGGTTCCCATTCCTGGAATCCACAACACAAAATCCCACGGAGAATCTGCAAAGTAGCTCAACTCGAGTCGCTTTCTCACCAACGTAATGTGGCTTCCCTCTGTCTCTTCTATAAATACTTCCACTGTTTCTGCTCTGACGTGCTCAGATCCCTGGTGCCTCCTCTGCACGAATTTTGTCGAGATATCATACTAGCAGCTAGGTCCCACTCTTTTACAGTGAAACCAATCAAATGTAACCGCATCTTCTACTCCATCAGCTTCTTTTCTCGCACTTCTCGTCTGTGGAATTCCATTCCGTACGCTAGCTTCCCTGACAGCTACAATCTCCAAGAATTTAAATGTAAAGTCAATTGCCATCTCTTATCTTCTTGACTCGCATCCTTTCTCTGAAAACCCTTGTATCATGTTCTACTTTCTTTCCACTCTACTCTCACGCAGCTCTCTTCACACGTGTTCCCATCCTTCTCTTACCCATTCTCTGATACCTCCTGTAATTTGTTCTACTTCTCATCACTCACCTCTTATGTAACCCCTGTGCACGAGTGGCAGTTCTGCCTTGCTTCATATGAAATGATTAAGAAAAAAACGTTCTATCAAGATAGAAGTCAACAACAGAAATAATAATTGTTATTATAATTATACTTTTTGCACCACAGGAAAAAAAGTTTATAAATTGAAATGGTAAAATTAAATAACTGAGGAATGATTGAAACTATCTAGACGAGGAAATTACGATACAAGTATATACTATTTTAACAAATGCATTGATTTTTGCAATATTTAAACTGTATCAGTTGAAATATTTGCGAATCAGTATGAGACAATATAGGAACAAACATTGAGAATTCACATTTCCAAATATCAACAATCTTTTTTAACAAAAAAAAAGTTAGAAGTTGCATATGACCATTATTATTTATATTATATTCGGAAAAATATGGTAGCCTTTTATACACGCCGCATTTAATATTTTAAGCCTTCTGATTGGTTAACCCTTCTATTGGCGAACTATAAAATGAGTCAGCTCATGGCTGGCTTATTAGTATACAAAGGTACCAAAAAATCTCCAACAAATAAGTTCTCAGTTTGATCCACTTTCCAGACGTTAAGCGTATATTTCGCCACTAAAACTGGAAAGTGTTATTTTATATTGTAAAATCCTAATTTGCAAACCCTTGCGCTTATTTTTGTTTTAAATCCGTTTCAGATTATTTTCTGAGTCATATCAATGAAAAATATGGAATTTTCATGTTCTACTTTTGGTTGTCATGAAATTCTAGTTCATGTGGAAGAAAATTCCAAAAGAAGCCCATGAGAGTATGATATAAACATTAGGGAACAAGTGTCTGTCATACTCAGTGGTAAAGAAATGGTGTGCCAACGTGGTCATTTTGAGAGCAAAGATGCAGCACTGTAGGAAAGTTTTCAGGGTAGCAACATCTGAAATATCCATTGACTATTTTTTGCTCTCTTTACAAATCTCGTGCAAAGATCTAAATCTAAACTTATTTATAAATGGAACTGTGTCTGAGTGTGTGTGTGTCTGTGTGTGTCTGTGTGTCCGTTACCTATGGACTCCGAAACGGCTGAACCAATTTTCTTGAAAATTTACACAGTTGTACTATAAGTGTCTGCGAGTGTTCTTAGCTAGGTTTTGTGTCGAGGTACCCCCGATAAATATCGAAAATCGATAATCGAAAAAATCGGTTTATAGAAGGAGTGGTCTAATTTTAATCAAATTTGATACACTCATAGACAAAGACATAAGAAACGATATTCAGAAGTTTCAAGGTTGAAGTTCTTATAATAGTGCAGAAAATCGATAATATATATATATATAAAAGGCAAGACGTTTGTGTGTGTGTCTCTGTTTATCTGTCTGTATGTCCTTTATACAAATCCACTGTTTTTATCCGATTCTCACCAAACTTCACACAAATATTCTTTAGGCTGAGTCTGAGCTCCAAGACCATGGAGTAGTTTTAAAGGATTCATTACACCCGAGCAACGCTGGGCGATACTGCTAGTACGAGATATCCAACAACTTAGAATAAATTTCCCCTATTAATGAAATATATTTACACGACGAATATATGTCTATGGAATGGTGGTACGCTGCTTCTCTAAAGACGAAAAAATTCAAGACCTAAACTTCAGCAAGTAAAGTCCTTGCAATATTATCTTGAGATAAGGAGGGCTTTTTTATGAAGGATTATCATCAAAAAGGTGAAAGAAAAAGAAAAAATATCACTGAAAGTTGCCGTGTCGATTATAGGTGCGTTTGCACAAAAATTGGTAAGGGAATCAGCGAAAAGCCTTGCAAACTGACAGTTTATTTTTAAAGACTTTTCCATTTCCGAGCAGTAATCATCCACGTTTCTCATCAGGTCAAGAGACGCCATTTTCGCATGATTCAAAGTTGATAACGGTAAGAGAAAAGCATTCAAGGATAAAATATCAGAATATTTCAGGAGAGAAGTTAAAGTAATTTGGAAAACGATGATCGTCTGTTATATTAAAATACAATGCATAACATGTACAATAAATGGCTCTAATTAATTTTCTCTTTCATTGACGGGAAACTTTTCAGTACCCACCACTAATAAGTGTTTTAGTGTAGATACAAACGCCAAGCCAATACGGAACTAGGTTAATTAACGTTGACTCTCGCCAAATGAGTTAGTGTTATGGTAATTTACCCATGCACACATTAATTATTTCAAACCATAATTAAGCAGCATTTTCGGGGTCTTTTTGCAGAAGGCTATTTCAGCAGATAGCCGGACCAAATACAGTCCCACTGGTGATATTCTCATGTTATATATGTTTGTAATATTATTCATTGTTAATATATTAGCTTAACTCTATTCCGTCTTTGTGTGTTTATTTCTGGCCCCTAACAAGGCCACAGTAATTAGGAAGGTCGTTAAAAACAAAATATGTTTCAGAAAATGGGAGCAGAGTAGAAAGGAATATGTGTGACCATTGTTTAGAATTCCAAAGAAGACGAAAAAAATTTATTAGAGTTCAAAAGATAGAGTGACTTACAACTGGACTGAGCCACTGACGTCCTCAATGTTAATGTTGCAAAACAACATTAACAGTTAGCATTCAAAGTCTATAAACGTTTTCACATTTTAATTTTTAACATCCTGTCTCATTTGACCCAGGAAAAATCTGCAATACCCACTGTATAAAATACTAGCTGCTACTCGGTAGTGACGCAAATATAAAAAGTAAAAGCTTTTAAAAGACATTGGATGTCGCTTGAGAGATTTGTCTATTTTATGCCAGTGTCTGTGGAATCTAGTTAGAGGCCAGGTAAAACTTAGAATTTTTGTGTGTAAATGAACAACTGTCTTAGCTACTAATTAGTTTTCTCTTTATCTTACAAAAATCTAAAAAATATGTTCAGAAGCTGCTTAAGCATTCCGGTTTGTACGGGTCCATGCACACTTACACACAAATGCACACCAAAATACACATAAAAAGGAGATACACACACACACACACACACACACACACACACACACACACACACACACACACACACACACATGCAAGTATATAAATACAAATATAGTTACCGAAACTCACTCAGAGAACTCCTAAATAATTTGCTAACCCTAACCTGTCCCACGTCCGTATGAACAAAACAGGAGTATGGAGAGGAACCTATTTCTTTTCTTTTTTAATCATTTCACCCCAAGCAAAACGATAATGCCACTAAGACGGAGAGGGTTACAGAGGGTGAAAAGCGAAAGCAGACATTAATGGAGAAGATTGAGAAATGTATATAAAAAGAACACGGTTCAATCGGAACTGAAGATCGCCTTGAAGATGTTGCCTTGAAATTTGGGAAGCAGAGAAGCAATAAATTGGAAGATAGTTCCAATGGTGAGCAGTGCGAGAAAAGAAACTGTTAGATAAGAAGTGGTGTTTCATCTGTGTAGGTCAACAGTACTACAGTCGACCTAGTCGCCAATCTAGTAGCACTCTTAAATGTACGTAGTCGAGAAAGCAGGGAAAAAGCTTATCAGAACAGTTGCCATGAAAATATTTGTAGAAAAAGCATAAGAAAGCCACGTCACGTCGGTGAGAACGTGACTGAAGTCGAGATGCCTCATCAAGGTCGATTATATTGCAGAATATTTTTTGAATTTTGTTAATAATCTCGAGATATACAAAAGGAGCACCTGATTAGATATAGCAACTGTATTCAATTCACAACCGAACGGTAAATATATAAATGTGCAAATGGATTCTGACGAGAAACGTTTTCTGGCACAACACAGTAAACTAACTTTCCTTGCAGTAAACGTAGTAATTGGTGCAATATAGTTGTTTCTAAACTTTTATAAGCTGATCAGTGCATTTAAATTGGAAATTCTCTTTTTAGAATTCGTACGCTAGAGCAACCAAAACATTGAGATAAAAAAATCATTTGTCTTGATAAAGACGAAGAAATTGGTTCGAAAAAAAAATTATCTTTCAATAATAACAGCTTTTGTTTCTGAAGTTGTAGAGAATTTGTTTTCTCTGTGTGTTACAGTTTCTCTGTGAAATTTAGATAATTCTCAAAATACTTTAAGTTCACAAAATAAACAAAAAATATTTTAAGATTCAGGCCTTCCATAATCTCTATCATTTGGAATTAAAATTACACCTTCTATCTCGTTATATATATCTTTGAAAAAGGATACGCATTAGACACTGCAAGTGATGATTGTCTGACTACATATCATTCATATTATAATATAACATATAAAGAATTTATTTGGTGAATGCAAGATTAAGTCTTGACGCATAGGCTTTTAAGATCGTGTATACGATTTTAAAAAGTTAAAAAAACTCATGGTTCTTATACTGGAACGCATACAAACACACACACACACATATATATATATATGTGTGTGTGTGTGTGTGTGTGTGTGTGTGTGGAATTCCCTTCCATTTACTTGCTTTCGCGACAGCTATAATCTCTAAGAATTTAAATGTAAAGTCAATAGTCATCTCTTATCTCACTAACCTGCTTCCTTTCTCTCAGGCTCCTTTTTCCGTCCACTCCACTCTCATCAGTATTCTCATCCTTCTTCTCTTACCCACTTCCTGACCGCCTATAACCTGTCACTCTTTCTCATAACTTTTCTCCTATGTAACCCCCTGCAAAACAGTGGCATTAAAATGCATTGCTTGGGGCGGCATGATTATAATACATACATATATCTATATATATATGTGTGTGTGTGTGTGTGTGTGTGTGTGTGTGTGTGAGAGAGAGAGAGAGAGAGAGATGTATGTATGTATATATGAAAAAATGACAAACGAATAAAAACGGAGAGATTAATCCAAAAAATATCCAATTAATATAAAATATAAAATAGATAAAGATAGAGTATTCAATGAATATTATTCAGAGCAAATTAAGAAATATTGAAATGAAAAACCCAACACATAATTAAACAGTTATAAATCCAGAATTTATTTCGGCAGTTGTAAAAAAATACACACTGCTTTGTCACACCAAAAAAATCAAATGTTTCATTTAACTCAGTATATTCAAAAATATTTTTTTGCTCAGAGAGGAAATAAGGTTAGTTGAAAATTAGAGGTGCATACGGCCAAGCATTACAACAAGACAAGACGTGTCACAGAATGAAGAACACATACACCAAATCACACATACACAGAAAAAATCTTAAAGGAAAAAATAGATACAGACACAAAACAGGAGAATAGATAAAAACATACACAAAATAAGCATACACAGACTTATAACTGTAAGAGGAAATATATGCACACAATAATTTCACAGAATCTAAAAACAAATTTAAAAAATAAAGAAGAAGAAAAATAAATAAAAATTGTCAAAAAGAGCTAAAAAAAGAACTATAATTGTACTTACAGTCACAAGTAATTAGCAATCACAAAATCTTTTTAAAAAATATTCAAAAAATAAAATTAATATAATTAAATATTCACAAGAAAAATATACAAAAATAAGACAGAGATTAACAAAATAATCATAAAGGCGAAAAGATTATTTTAAAGACAGAAAATTTTTAAAATACAAACCAAAACAAATAAAAAAAGAAAATACAGAAATAAAACAAAGAAGCAAATATAGTATAAAAATAACATTTAAAAATAAAAAAATAAAATTTAAATACATTCACAAGTGGTTAACTATCACGAAACAACTAAAAGCTTTATATATAAATAAAGAATAAAGAATATAAATAAAAAATTGAAATTTTATAGTGAATAATAACAATAGCAATAACAATAATAATAATTAATAATAAAAATAATTCCATCTATACAGGAAAATTAAAGCAAACTAGAAATAGAAAAAACGTGGAAACTGAAAACAAGAATAGTACTAGTGATAGTAGGTCTACTTGGAATGATACAAAATGGAACAAAACAATACAATGAAAGAATTCCTTGGAAACCCCAGCTTAAGAGATATAAAAAATATTTTTTATACTTACAGCTTACACACTAAGAACTTTATCCATGTAATGATATTGATGTTATGTGAGGCGGAAAAACAAATGATAGGTAGTCATAACAACACACCACTACCCGCCTTAGGTCTTTCCGTAGACTCGGTAGGTAGTGTAACCAAAGTATAAATCGAATTATGATGTAATGATGAAAAAAATAAAATAAAAATAAAGTATCAGATTAACAATAGAAATGGAACAGCTGAATTTGCTAGAAAATTATTGGTAAGGAAAAATTCTAATCGTACAGAACAGATAATTTAAATCTATTTCGGTGACGTCAATAAAAATCACTTCATTCCGTTGCTTTAAAAGCTGGATATTACCACCAAATTTAATGATTTTTATTCTTTCATCTAAGCATAAGTTACATCTATTTCTCAAGCTAATAGGAGTTTGTGATTTTCCTATGCTCATCCATTCGATCTGTGGAGAATGCCCTCTATCTTTTAATTCCCATAAATATTTAGACAGAGCTGTTTGTGATTTAAGGTGGGGATCTAGAGAAGGAATACTTATTATTACAAAATCTATGTTTCCAAGATCCGACAAAAATATCCAAAATATATTTTTCTTCCTTTATCATATTCCATGGGAAAATAGTTGTTTGGTATATAACTTTTTCGGATATACATATACATCCAACTGGACAGTTATCCTTAATTCTACAATTACAGGAGGTGATTTGTATTTATTTTGTGATTACTATAAAAGTTATCTAGTATTTTATTATTGTGAGAACTAATAATGTTGTGCCTATTGTTAGTAAAACAAGATTGACTAATTTTTAATGTTTTTCTATTAAAGATAGTGGGTTGTTAAAATTAAAATGTTTATCGATTAATTTCATAAAATATTGACCAATATTAATGTCGGCAATTGCGAAAAAATAGGTGTTGAACCATGAAATTTTTTTCCCTATTTTTAGACTTATTAATACCAGGTTTATTAGTGGGTGTAGATAGAATAATTCCTGCTTGAACCTACTTTTTGAGTACGTTATTTTATGGGATTTTATTTTCATTAAATAATTTGCTATTGGAGAATAATATACTTATCCTAGTAATAACATTAGCGGAAAATTGTTTTATCACTTGTTAGGGATGGTTAGAATTAGCATTAATGCATATTGGAGGTTCGCCATTTTTATGATATGGCTTAAAAAGCATTATTGGATAAGTTCAAAAGAATATTCAGAAAATTAACAATTTTAATGTTTGAAGAAATAACTATTTTAAATCCAAAAGCCCTTATTACTTTCTTTTGCTGTTGTATATTAGAGGATTGAGGAACATTACTATTTTTCTTCTTCTATGTGCCCTGTCCTTTCAGGACGTAGGCGATCATGGTTCTCCACGTCTCCCTATCCCTTTTGGCTCCTAGTATGTTCGCTCCCGTTACTCCTATCAACCCCCGTTCCGTCATCCACCTGATCAGACCCTGCAGATATGTTATCCGTTGCCTTCCCCTGTCTCTCTTTCCTTCTATTTGGCCAGTCAGTATCAGGTTCTCCAGGCTCTCCTTCCTCATTGCGTGTCCCAGGAACTTCAGTTGTCTCTTCCTGATTCTCAGTATTAATTTCCTTTTTGTTGCCATTCTTTCCAACACCTCATTGTTGCTTGCGTGCTCAGTTCACGATATCCGTAGCATCCTTCTGTAGAACCACATTTCCGCTGCTTCCAGTTTTGTCCTCATTTTTTATGATATTGTCCAGCATTCACTGCCGTATTGAAGAACTGGCATCACGTAGCAGTCCAGCACTCTTTTCTTTGTTTCCAGTGAGATTTTCCTGTGTGTTAGTACTTTGCTCAGCTTCTGGAACGCGTCTTTTGCCATGCCAATTCGCCTTCGGATCTCCGTGTCGCATTTTCCATCTCCAGTTAGGACACTTCCTAGGTATTTAAATTTTTGTGTGGGAGATATCAGAATCAAGCAAGTACATTACTATTAGGTATGACAATAAGTCCATCATCCCTATACAATCCAATTTGTTTTGATTCCTACTCAGAATGTAAAAAATATAAATGACCCCTAAATCTGCTATTGATCAGAGTCAAAAGCACCCATAAGAATATCAAAATCTCTTCTCTTATTTTTGTATCATATTTTCTCTTGCGAATATTTGAATTATCTTAATTTTGTTTTATAATTTCTTAAATACTTTTTTGATTGCCAATTATTTGTGACTGTAAATATATTTATAGCCTCTTTTTCTTTATTTCTTTATACAATTTTCATTTTTATCTTCTTTAGTTTGGTTATTGTGTGCTATTGTGTGCTATTATTGTTTACATGAATAGCCTCTTAGAATTAAATATCTTTGTGTGCTTAATTTAATAACACCCATAAAAACAAATCCAAAACATACAGACGAAATAAATAAAAAACGCCCACACACACAGACACACACAGACACACAGACACACATACACTCCAAAATTCAAAACCCTGTCAAAGCTATAAAAAACAACTAAATGACCGATTAAAAGATAAACCACGGCGACAAAAGGATAACTCTTACAAAAAAAAGGTCACCCAGACCAAAACCACTTCAAATTGGGATAAACACTTGAATCTTTCATCTGTTTATTTATTTATTTATTATATTATTTATTTATCTGTTTATCCAGTTAGACACATGCTGATGTGGAAACAGACCATTCAACGTGCCAGGATTTGATTTATGTTATTTTGATTTATTTTATTTTATTTTATTTCATCTAATTTTATCTCACTTTATTTTGTTTTACTAATTTTATTTATTTTCCTATTCTTCTTATTAACTTTATAAAAACAACAAACTCGCGACCAGGTATTCGAAGAAACTCCAACGTAAAAACCACAAATTTATTCGCCTGAAAAGAGTCAATTTTAAACTCGAAACACGTGTAGCGTCACAAACACAATTATGGACAATTAATGTTTCATAACATGTATAATTACAAAAACAATAAATATACACTTTAAAGAAAACGTTCACGGCCTCTCACACTTTTTATTCTATACTAATTTCTCTCGTTGGAACAACTCTATTTCGTTATTCAATATATATATATATATATATATATATATATAGTGAATTGCTTAATTACTTAGTTTCTGGTCATAATAAAGTTAAACTAGTGCACGTTTGTATTAAAAAGTGTTCAATTCAATTATATTGTAGAACCTTTGAATATTTTCCATTTGTAAACGAGTTACTACGCGACCTAGGTTTCTACCATGAGTGGTTTTAAAACAATTGACCTCATAGTCTATAATAACCCAACAAGCACGAAACTAAATTCTTTACAAAAAACCAATGTAGTGTACCAATTTACATGCCCATTCAGAGATTTCATCTCTGATACTAATCAAAAACCTTGTACATATATTGGTTTTACTACAACCACGCTCTCCCGTAGACTTACATGTCATCTTTCTGATCAGAGTACTATTAAACAACATTTCTCTGAAAAACATAAACATGTAGGTAATATCAGACAGATTTTGGTCAACAATACGGTGATCCTTACTCATACACACAGTAAGAGGAACCTGCAGATATTGGAGGCCATGTACATCAAATCAAAACAACCAACACTCAATAAAATCAACTTTAAAACAGGAAATAACATATTACATTGCATGACTATTTGTCATTTCGCGCTATCCCGCGGTGTGACGTCATAAAACCGCATCGCAAACTTAAGAACTGCGTTTATTATTTTTGGTAACTATTGCCGTTGCCAAGCGGAGTTTTATGTCAACACAAAATAAAATCGTCGGTGATGGTGGATTTTATAATATTTCAGTTTAAACTACCTCTCTGAAGATGGCTCATGTGAGCCGAAAGCTTAGAAGAAAACCAATAAATAATTATCCAAATGTTGGAGAATTTTTGTCTTTATTTTCAACTGAAATTAAAGCAAAAATACGACGTTTAGAATGGCTCATGATTAAACATAATAGACATTCATTGTCTCTTATATTTAATAGAATATGTTTAGAAAATTACTTGCTGCCTCGATATACTATATATATATATATATATATATATATATATATATATATAATTTTGTATGCGTTCCCGTGTAAGAACAATGAGTTTTTTATAACTTTTTCAAAATTTACACCCGAGTTTAAAAGCCTATACTCCAATATTAATCTTGCAGTCACCAAGTAAATTCTTTATGTATTATATTACAATATGGATTATATGTAGCCAGACAGTCATCATTTGCAGTGAGTAATGGGTATCTTTTCGCAAAAAATATATAACGAGACAGAAGCTGTAATTTTAATTCCAAATGATAGAGATTATTGCAGGCCTGAATCTTAAAATATTTTTGTTTTATTTTGTGAACTTGAAGCATTTTAGAATTATCTAAATTTCAGAGAGGAACTGTAACACACAGAGAAAACAAATTCTGTAAAACTTTATAAACACAAGATGTTATTATTGGTATATAATTTATTCGTCTTTATCAAGACAATGTTGGGTGATTTTTTACCACAATGTTTTGGTTACTCTAGCGTACGATTTCTAAAAAGAGAATTTCTAATTTAAATGCACTGATCAGCCTATAAACGTTTGGAAACGAAAACAAGCTTTTCCTTGAAGATATTTAGTTTGTGTATGAAAAGCTAAATATAGTTATAGAGATTTTTTCAAACCCATTGTAATGAGATGTAAAAGGCAAATGATTTTAGAAAGTTGTAAATAATTTTTAATCCCAACGCATATTAATTAGGGTTTTAACATTATCGTTTTATGACTACTTTTTTTAATCCTTAACAGAATACTGAATATTTTTATTCCCTTTGTAAAATGTTAAAGTTAAAATGTAGGCATGACGTGATCAATAACTATGAATAGTAAACTCTTATGTCCAAAGTGTTCAAGATATTTCTTCTCGGTACTTTTATAAATCTTTAAAGATATTCACTCAATTTCGTTCCTCTTTTCAAAGAAAACATCTTCTAAAGAATGAATCGACCGTTTCAAAATACATTGGGTTAGAGCAAATGTCCGTGGCGTTTTGAAATAGTTAACGTCTTAGCAATTTATTGTCTTTTACGCAAAGTCTGAAAGGTGATATTTCAATGAATCTTTTCATATAATTTGTGTGTGGATTGTGAATATTAAATGATTGTATGTTTAAAAATGATGTAAAAATAAATTTAATTTGCGTTTTTATGCTCTTTTATTTGCTAGATGGGGAAAGTTGTACAAACAGCAAAAAAATAGGTACCGTTTAAGGAAGTTGTACCGTAGCTTTTTTTTAAGTTGTTTGCTAGGCTCAGTAGTAAAAATGTTGGTCTGGAAGACCGAGAACGATCTGACAGCCTTACTGACGTTGAAGGTGATCAAATAAAAAATACTCTACATTGTAAGGCATTTAAAAACACGTGGATATGCACATTTTTAACTGCGATTTTCTGTTCAATAGCAATTACCAATCTTGTAAAAGAAGGCTCACAACTGATGAAAAATTGATGGTTTACAACAATGTAGAGCAAAACAAATACCGGGTAAAATAAAAAAAACGGTTTGTCTTCAAAGAATGGTATGCAGTGCATCATGAGCTTCTTCCGCAAAATATCAGACGTTAAATCAAACAAGTACTGAAGTCTTAAATTGCTTTCTATCAGTACAAAACTTGGCATCACTTCTGTTTTCAAAGTCTGCATTAATTAGTACAGGTTAACTGAGATGTCCAACGAAATTTGATCGTAGTTGCCTGATATTGCACTCTCGGATGACTACATATTGCAATTTCTATAACATTCTCTTAATGGAAAAGAACTCCAATTCTTTTAAAGCCTGTTAAACTACTTAGACCAGCTTTTTATCCATAAAAATAGCAAATTTTGGAAGTGTGGAACAATGAAACTGCCTCAAAGATGACGAAATATAACAGAACAAATTGACACATGTGTTTGAATAAATGTATAAATATTTAAATCTTTAGGCACACAATAGGGAAGTAAATTCTTTGTTACAATTTACTGTCATCACTTGTTGATTACTACGACACACTTGTATATCGTTATAATGGGGCCTTACATTAGTGATGGGGGCCGGTGTGCAAGTGAAACCGTTGAGAGGAAGTTCTCGAAACGGTACACATTCTCTTCTGATGACCCCAGATTAAATATAAATTCGAGAGGAACATATTCAAAATAAATTAAATGAAATCATATGCCGTCGAGAAGTTCGGTGGAAATGTTATTGGCATGAGGAGCCTTACACATTCAGTTCGCTTCAGGTGAGTTTCAATTACTTTTCAGTAATTTACTTTTACTGTCATCACTTGTTGATGATTTTCTTTAAAAATCTAAATGTTCGGTAAGTTGAATCCTCTGGTAGGACAAACTATAACATCAATCATACATTCTTTAGTTATAGACGAGTTAATATTTTTAGAAACATTGGGAAATATATATAAATATACAATACCGGCCATAATTATTAGGCCACCCCAGTTTGTTTGCTTTTTTAATGATGCATTTCATACTATTTTTAGTATTTATTGCCAAGTTCATTTGTTAATAGTGTACAATAACATATGCATCAAATGAACTGTTCTGGTGTCCAGTTTTTGTGCTCTCTTCCCCATGCTAGTCTCTTCTTCTTATTGGCTGGCCGAAGCAAAGGTTTCTTGGCTGCCTTGTAAAATTTTGCAAAGTCATAATAACAAAAGAGTCATTCTATTTTCATTTAGAATTATCTACTTGGCAATAAATACTAAAAAATAGCATGAAATACATTATTTTTTTTTAAACTGGGGTGGCCTAATAATTATGACCGGTAGTGTATATATAGAGAGATAAAGTGTGTGTGTGTGTGTGTGTGTGTGTGTGTGTGTGTGTGTGTGTGTGTGTGTGTGTGTGTGTGTTTGCGGGCGCGCAATGTGTTACATGAGGATATTTAGTACATGTCATACGAGATGAGAAAAAGGCAGTTCATGTCCGTACACACACAACATCTCCTCCGAGTGAAACGATTACGGAACAAGATAAAATACCCAAAAGCAAAAAAACTCATCTAAAAGTTTTTCAGATGAAAACAATTTTGGCCAGCATAAGTCTACACGACCCCCCACCACATCAATCTTCTTGCCACCTAACTCACCAGATCTAAATCCCATTGACATATGGGGCCATATTGAACGAGATACTAATCAACGTTCTCACAATACGATTGATTCTCTGATAGCCGCTATTATCCGAGAAAAGCCCACCATCAATACAGAATATATGATATGTATATGCCAAAGCTTCCGGTCACGCATTGAAGTTATTGCATTTGAAGATGGTTACATCAAATAAACATGTAATCAAATAATTACTGCATTTTTGTACCAAGTTATGTATCAATAAATTTAGTTTGTTATTTTCTTACGCTTTTCAATGTGTCCTCAAATACCTTACAATGTTTTGCAATTCATATATTTTAGAACTGCCTGGAATATGATCTACATATTTTTTTTTCTTTGGGCATCATTCCCAAAGACCCAGTAACAACAGGTAATGTTAATATCTTAAGATGCCACATTCTACTTATTTCAATCTCGGGGTGCTTGTATTTATTAATTTCTAAAACATTTTCAGATACAGGTCAATGTCAGCTGCAACATCTATCAGAAGATATGTGCTTTCAACAAATTATTATCGTTATTATTAAATTA